>CALYJB010000017.1:0-38562 GCA_944738965.1 Nebria brevicollis | reverse complement strand
TTAGTTGACTAGCCATGTCCTGCATCACTGTGATGTGATCTCGCATGTTGCCGGTTTCGAACCGTATCGTCCAGTACTTCCGGCGCAGATACACCTTACTGCTGAGTGTGTCCCGTTCGTATATTTTTCTTAATGCATCCCAAGCATGAGCTGCTACATCCAATTCTCGAATATGAACCAGCTGGTCCTCGTTGACTGACAGCATGATTCGAGACATTGCGACTGTATTCATTTCTATCCAAGACTCGCTCATCACTTCTGGTTTAGGATTAATAATAACATCCCAGGCCTTCTCCTTCATTAAAGCCCATTTCGTTGTAGCTTTCCAATTTGCATAGTTGTGTGCATTGAGAATAAGCAACTTACGCTTGCCTTCTTTTTCAGCCATTTTTGTGTTTTATTTAATTTATTGTAACTAAAATACAGTCGTGCAAGCCTGGGCCCATAACCTGTTGGTTATTTTAAATAAAAAACACACTTATGACGAAAAATATATGTTTCTTTTTTTTAGAGAGCGGATTGATTAAATATACACGTCAATATAATTAAAACAACTTAATTCAACAGAAAAATTGACAATATATATAACATGCACACTAGACTTTGGTATTTTTTCCAACAAAATTCGTTTCAAATGAGACATAATGCTGTAATATACGCAAAAACTAGCGTTAAAATGCCAATAGCAGAGAAATTTACTTCCATGCGTATATCACTAAAATGTTGTAGACCTCCATAAAATATGTTCAGATATTGATACAAATTCATTTCAAATGAGACATATTGTTGTAATATACGCAAAAACCCGCGTTAAAATGCCAATAGCAGAGAAATATATTTCCTTGCGTATTTCACTAAAATGTTGTAGACCTCCATAAAATATGTTCAGATATTGATACAAATTCGTTTCAAATGAGACTTATTGCTGTAATATACTCAAATACAAGCGTTAAATTGCCAATAGCAGAGAAATATATTTCCTTGCGTATTCTACTAAATTGTTGTAGACATCCATTATATATATTCTGTAATTGATACAAATTCGTTTCAAATGAGACATATTGCTGTAATATACGCAAAAACTAGCGTTAAAATGCAAATAGCAGAGAAATATATTTCCTTGCATATTTCACTAAATTATTGTATACCTCCATAAAAAATGTTCAGATATTGATACAAATTCGTTTCAGATGAGACATATTGCTATAATATACTCAAATACAAGCGTTAAAATGCCAATAGCAGAGAAATATATTTCCTTGCGTATTTCACTAAAATGTTGTAGATCTCCATAAAATATGTTCTGATATTGATACAAATTCGTTTCAAATGAGACAAATAGCTGTAATATACGCACAAACTAGCGTTTAAATACCAATATATATTTCCGTTAAAATCTCGAGATCGAAATATTTCATGATTAAAATACTTACTTATTCTGCGTATAAGATAGTAAAACTGGCGTTAAAATGCCAATAGCAGAGAAATATATTTCCTAGCGAATTTTACTAAAATGTTGTAGACCTCCATAAAATATGTTCAGATATTGATACAAATTCGTTTCAAATGAGACATATTGCTGTAATATACGCTAATACAAGCGTTAAAATGCCAATAGCAGAGAAATATATTTCCTTGCGTATTTCACTAAAATGTTGTAGATCTCCATAAAATATGTTCTGATATTGATACAAATTCGTTTCAAATGAGACAAATAGCTGTAATATACGCACAAACTAGCGTTTAAATACCAATATATATTTCCGTTAAAATCTCGAGATCGAAATATTTCATGATTAAAATACTTACTTATTCTGCGTATAAGATAGTAAAACTGGCGTTAAAATGCCAATAGCAGAGAAATATATTTCCTAGCGAATTTTACTAAAATGTTGTAGACCTCCATAAAATATGTTCAGATATTGATACAAATTCGTTTCAAATGAGACATATTGCTGTAATATACGCTAATACAAGCGTTAAAATGCCAATAGCAGAGAAATATATTTCCTTGCCTATTTCATTAAAATGTTGTAGACCCCCATAAAATATGTTCTGATATTGATACAAATTCGTTTCAAATGAGACATAATGCTGTAATATACGCAAAAACTAGCGTTAAAATGCCAATAGCAGAGAAATTTACTTCCATGCGTATATCACTAAAATGTTGTAGACCTCCATAAAATATGTTCAGATATTGATACAAATTTGTTTCAAATGAGACATATTGCTGTAATATACGCAAAAACTAGCGTTAAAATGCAAATAGCAGAGAAATTTACTTCCTTGCGTATATCACTTAAATGTTGTAGACCAACATAAAATATATTCAGATATTGATACAAATTCGTTTCAAATGAGACAAATAGCTGTAATATACGCATAAACTAGCGTGAAAATGCCAATAGCAGAAAAATATATTTCCTTCCGTATTTCATTAAAATGTTGTAGACCTCATAAAATATGTTCAGATATTCATACAAATTCGTTTCAAATGAGACAAATTGCTGAAATATATGCAAATAATATGCAGAGAAATAAATTTCCTAGCGTATTTCACTAAAATGTTGTTGACCTCCATAAAATATGTTCAGATATTGATACAAATTCGTTTCAAAGGAGACGTATTGCTGCAATTTACGGAAATACAAGCGTTTAAATGCCAATAGCAGAAAAATATATATTTCTTTGCGTATTTCACTAAAATGTTGTAGTCCTGCATAATATATGTTCTGATATTGATACAAATTCGTTTCAAATGAATCATATTGCTGTGATATACTCAAATACAAGCGTTAAAATGCCAATAGCAGAGAAATATATTTCCTTGCGTATTTCACTAAAATGTTGTAGACCTCCATGAAATATGTTCTGATATTGATACAAATTCATTTCAAATGAGACATATTGCTGTAATATACGCAAAAACTAGCCTTAAAATGCCAATAGCAGAGAAATATATTTCCTTGCGTATTTCACTAAAATGTTGTAGACCTCCATAAAATATGTTCAGATATTGATACAAATTCGTTTCAAATGAGACATATTTCTGTAATATACGCATAAACTAGCGTTACAATGCCAATAGCAGAGAAATATATTTTCTTGCGTATTTCACTAAAATGTTGTAGACCTCATAAAATATGTTCAGATATTCATACAAATTCGTTTCAAATGAGACAAATTGCTGTAATATATGCAAACACAAGCGTTAAAATGCCAATAGCAGAGAAATATATTTCCTTGCGTATTTCTCTAAAATGTTGTAGACCTCCATAAAATATGTTCAGATATTGATACAAATTCGTTTCAAATGAGACAAATAGCTGTAATATACGCACAAACTAGCGTTTAAATACCAATAGCAGAGAAATATATTTCCTTGCGTATTTCACTAATATGTTGTTTGCCTCCATAATTAATGTTCAGATATTGATACAAATTCGTTTCAAATGAGACATATTGCTGTAATATACTCAAATACAAGCGTTCAAATGCCAATAGCATAGAAACATATTTCCTTGCGTATTTCACTAAAATGTTGTTGACCTCCATTATATATGTTCTGATATTGATACAAATTCGTTTCAAATGAGACATATTGCTGTAATATACGCAAAAACTAGTTTTAAAATGCCAATAGCAGAGAAATATATTTCCTTGCGTAATTCACTAAAATGTTGTAGACCTCCATAAAATCTATTCTGATATTGATATAAATTCGTTTCAAATGAGACATATTGCTGTAATATACGCAAAAACTAGCGTTTAAATGCCAACAGCAGAGAAATATATTTCCTTGCGTATTTCACTAAAATGTTGTAAACCTCATTAAATATGTTCAGATATTCATGCAAATTCGTTTCAAATGAGACAAATTGCTGTAATATATGCAAACACAAGCGTTAAAATGCCAATAGCAGAGAAATATATTTCCTTGCGTATTTCACTAAAATGTTGTAGACCTCCATAAAATATCTTCAGATATTGATACAAATACGTTTCAAATGAGACATATTGCTGTAATATACACAAATACAAGCGTTAAAATGCCAATAGCAGAAAAATATATATTTGCTTGCGTATTTCACTCAAATGTTGTAGACCTGCATAAAATATGTTCTGATATTGATAAAAATTCGTTTCTAATGAAAAATATTGCTGTAATATACTCAAATACAAGCGTTAAAATGAAAATAGCAGAGAAATATATTTCCTTGCGTATTTCACTAATATTTTGTT
Organism: Nebria brevicollis; assembly: GCA_944738965.1. Taxonomy (NCBI): domain Eukaryota; kingdom Metazoa; phylum Arthropoda; class Insecta; order Coleoptera; family Carabidae; genus Nebria; species Nebria brevicollis. The sequence continues at coordinate 34,317 of CALYJB010000017.1, read as the reverse complement.
GACCTCCATAATTAATGTTCTGATATTGATACAAATTCGTTTCAAATGAGACATATTGCTGTAATATACGCAAAAACTAGCCTTAAAATGCCAATAGCAGAGATAAATATATTTCCTTGCGTATTTCATTAAAATGTTGCAGACCTTCATAAAATATGTTCTGATATTGATACAAATTCGTTTCAAATGAGACATATTGCTGTAATATACGCAAAAACTAGCGTTAAAATGCCAATAGCAGAGAAATATATTTCTTTGTGTATTTCACTAAAATGTTGTAGACCTCCATAAAATATGTTCAGATATTGATACAAATTCGTTTCAAATGAGACATATTGCGGTAATATATTCAAATACAAGCGTTAAAATGCCAATAGCTGAGAAATATATATATCCTTGCGTATTTCACTAAAATGTTGTAGACCTCCATAAAATATGTTCTGATATTGATACAAATTCGTTTCAAGTGAGACAAACTGCTGTAATATACGCAAAAACTAGCGTTAAAATGCCAATAGCAGAGAAATTTACTTCCTTGCGTATTTCACTAAAATGTTGTAGACCTCCATTAAATATGTTCTGATATTGATACAAATTCGTTTCAAATGAGACTTGTAGCTGTAATATACGCAAAAACTAGCATTAAAATGACAATACCAGAGAAAGATATTTCCTTGGATATTTTGCTAAAATGTTGTAGACCTCCATAAAATATATTCAGATATTGACACAAATTCGTTTAAAATGAGACATATTGCTGTAATATACGCAAAAACTAGCGTTAAAATGCCAATAGCAAAGAAATATATGTCCTTGCGTATTTCACTAAAATGTTGTAGACCTCCATAAAATCTGTTCAGATATTGATACAAATTCGTTTCAAATGAGACATATTGCTGTAATATACGCAAAAACTAGCATTAAAAGGCCAATAGCAGAGAAATATATTTCCTTGCGTATTTCATTAAAATGTTGTAGACCTCCATAAAATATGTTCAGATATTCATACAAATTCGTTTCAAATGAGACATATTGCTGCAATATATGCAAAAACTAGCGTTAAAATGCCAAAAGCAGAGAAATATATGTCCTTGCGTATTTCACTAAAATGTTGTAGACCTCCATAAAATATGTTCAGATATTGATACAAATTCGTTTCAAATGAGACATATTGCTGTAATATACGCTAAAACTAGCGTTAAAATGCCAATAGCAGAGAAATATATTTCCTTGCGTATTTCACTAAAATGTTGTAGACTTCCATAAAATATGTTCAGATATTGATACAAATTCGTTTCTAAAGAGACATATTGCTATAATATACGCAAATACACGCGTTAAAATGCCAATAGCAGAAAAATATATATTTCCTAGCGTATTTCACTAAAATGTTGTAGACCTGCATAAAATATGTTCTGATATTGATACAAATTCGTTTCAAATGAGACATATTGCTGTAATATACTCGAATACAAGCGTTAAAATGCCAATAGCAGAGAAATATATTTCCTTGCGTATTTCACTAAAATGTTGTAAACCTCATAAAATATGTTCAGATATTCATACAAATTCGTTTCAAATGAGACAAATTGCTGTAATATATGCAAATACAAGCGTTAAAATGCCAATAGCAGAGGAATAAATATCCTTGCGTATTTCACTAAAATGTTGTTGACCTCCATAAAATATGTTCAGATATTGATACAAATTCGTTTCAAATGAGACATATTGCTTTAATATACGCAAAAACTAGCATTAAAATGACAATAGCAGAGAAAGATATTTCCTTGCATATTTTACTAAAATATTGTAGACCTCCATGACATATGTTCAGATATTGATATAAATTCGTTTCAAATGAGACATATTGCTGTAATATACGAAAAACTAGCGTTAAAATGCCAATGGCAGAGAAATATATTTCCTTGCGTATTTCAGAAAAATGTTGTAGAGCTCATTAAATATGTTCAGATATTCATACAAATTCGTTTCAGATGAGACATATTGCTGTAATATACGCAAAAACTAGCGTTAAAATGCCAATAGCAGAGAAATGTATTTCCTTGCGTATTTCACTAAAATGTTGTAGACCTCCATAAAAAATGTTCAGATATTGATACAAATTCGTTTCAAATGAGACATATTGCTATAAAAAAAAAAAAAAACAATGGTTGAAGCCTTTACTATGTGAAACTCCATAATTAATAAAATTAGAACAATTACTATGTTTTTAGTTTCACTTAATTTGTTATATACACTTAGTGACTAGTTTCACCACACTGTGGCATCATCAGACTAATACAAAAATTTTAGAATTAAAACTATTTATACATACGTAAACATAAGAATTATGTGCTAGGGTAACATTAATGGTTGAATGAGTGGGGATTTGTATAAGTCCGTTTGTTCATTAAGACAGACTACAGATGGATTCTTCAGAGCTTTGTATATTTCCACAGTTTCTAGTAAGTTTAATTTAAATCCTTTTTCTGCAACATGTAAAATCGTCGGCTTGTTTAAAGGAGTAACTTGGTGTCCCGTAGCTAGTAAGTGGTTCGCGAAGGTTGAGTCCGTCTTATTATTGTTGTAGGACCGAATGTGTTCTTGGAATCTCGTGTGGAAATTTCGTACTGTCTGACCTATATATACACTATTACACTGCTCACAGTTTAATTTATATACACTTGATTTATTTAAAGGGTCTATTTCTTCTTTATGGTTACACAGGGTTTTAAATAGGGATTTGTTGTTCTTGAAGGCAATTTGAATACTTTCTGTTTTGATTAAGTTGACTATCTTGATCGAAGTTTCCTCATGGTAGGTGATACATTTGAATTTTTTATTGTTTAGCTGTGTTGGATATAATTTTTTAATAGCTTTATTGTAAGTTTGTTTACTGATTAGTTTATCTATAATATCTGGATTGTAGTTGTTATTCATAGCTATTTGCTTTTATGTGTAAATTTCTTGGTAGTATGACGTTATATTTAGTGGGATGGTTAATAACCGGTGGATCATGGAGTTGAATGCGGAAAGTTTATGTGATAATGGATGTTGTGAACCGTTATTTATTATGGAGTCAGTATATGTCGGTTTACGGAAGATGCTAAAGTCGTGTGTGTTATTACTTCTGTTAATTGTAATATCAAGGAAGTTAATTTTTGAGTTTGATTCAATTTCTAACGTGAATTGGATATTTTTATGGAGAGAATTCATATAGTTGAGCAAGTTGTCTAATGTTCTGTCTGTACCTGACCAACACACCAATATGTCGTCGACGTATCTGTACCAATATTTTATGTTTTTAGAATGTTGTGATTTGAGGATTATGCTTTCTATATGGTCCATGAAGATATCAGCTAATAATGGGGATAACGGTGAACCCATCGCTAATCCCTGGCATTGTTTGTAGAATTTATTATCAAACATAAAGTAATTTTGTGTGATACAAACTTGAAAAAGATTTAGGACATCATTTCTTAATAACGGATTAATATTTTCCTTTTTCAGGATGGTATTTAAGAGTTTTAAACATTCATCCTATAATATACTCAAATACAAACGTTAAAATGCCAATAGCAGAGAAATATATTTCCCTGCGTATTTCACTAAAATGTTGTAGACCTAAATAAATTATGTTCTGATAATGATACAAATTCGTTTCAAATGAGACATATTGCTGGAATATACGCAAAACTAGCGTTAATATGCCAATAGCAGAGAAATATATTTCCTTGCGCATTTCACTAAAATGTTGTAGACCTCTATAAAATATGTTCAGATATTGATTCAAATTCGTTTCAAATGAGACATATTGCTGTAATATACGCAAAAACTAGCGTTAAAATGCCAATAGCAGAGAAATATATTTCCTTGCGTATTTCACTAAAATGTTGTAGACCTCCATCAAAAATGTTCAGATATTGATACAAATTCGTTTCAAATGAGACATATTGCTATAATATACTCAAATACAAGCGTTAAAATGCCAATAGCAGAGAAATATATTTCCTTGCGTATTTCACTAAAATGTTGTAGCCCTCCATAAAATATGTTCTGATATTGATACAAATTCGTTTCAAATGAGACATATTGCTGTAATATACGCAAATACAAGCGTTAAAATGCCAATAGCAGAGAAATATATTTCCTTGCGTATTTCACTAAAATGTTGTAGCCCTCCATAAAATATGTTCAGATATTGATACAAATTCGTTTCAAATGAGACATATTGCTGTAATATACGCAAAAACTAGCGTTAAAATGCCAATAGCAGAGAAATGTATTTCCATGCGTATTTCACTAAAATGTTGTAGACCTCCATAAAAAAGTTCAGATATTGATACAAATTCGTTTCAAATGAGACATATTCCTATAATATACTCAAATACAAACGTTAAAATGCCAATAGCAGAGAAATATATTTCCCTGCGTATTTCACTAAAATGTTGTAGACCTCCATAAAATATGTTCTGATATTGATACAAATTCGTTTCAAATGAGACATATTGCTATAATATACTCAAATACAAGCGTTAAAATGCCAATAGCAGAGAAATATATTTCCTTGCGTATTTCACTAAAATGTTGTAGCCCTCCATAAAATATGTTCTGATATTGATACAAATTCGTTTCAAATGAGACATATTGCTGTAATATACGCAAAAACTAGCGTTAAAATGCCAATAGCAGAGAAATATATTTCCTTGCGCATTTCACTAAAATGTTGTAGACCTCTATTAAATATGTTCAGAAATTGAAACAAATTCGTTTCAAATGAGACATATTGCTGTAATATACGCAAAAACTAGCGTTAAAATGCCAATGGCAGAGAAATATATTTCTTTGCGTATTTCAGAAAAATGTTGTAGAGCTCATTAAATATGTTCAGATATTCATACAAATTCGTTTCAAATGAGACATATTGCTGTAATATACGCAAAAACTAGCGTTAAAATGCCAATAGCAGAGAAATGTATTTCCTTGCGAATTTCACTAAAATGTTGTAGACCTCCATAAAAATTGTTCAGATATTGATACAAATTCGTTTCAAATGAGACATATTGCTATAATATACTCAAATACAAGCGTAAAAATGCCAATAGCAGAGAAATAAATTTCCTTCCGTATTTCATTAAAATGTTGTTGACCTCCATAAAATATGTTCAGATATTGATACTAATTCGTTTCAAATGAGACATATTGCTGTAATATACTCAAAAACTAGCATTAAAATGACAATAGCAGAGAAAGATATTTCCTTGCATATTTTACTTAAATGTTGTAGACCTCCGTAAAAAATGTTCAGATATTGATACAAATTCGTTTCAAATGAGACATATTGCTGTAATATACGCAAAAACTAGCGTTAAAATGCCAATAGCAGAGAATTATATTTCCTTGCGTATTTCACTAAAATGTTGTAGACCTCCACAAAATATGTTCAGATATTGATACAAATTCGTTTCAAATGAGACATATTGCTGTAATATACGCAAAAACTAGCGTTAAAATGCCAATAGCAGAGAAATGTATTTCCTTGCGTATTTCACTAAAATGTTGTAGACCTCCATAAAAAATGTTCAGATATTGATACAAATTCGTTTCAAATGAGACATATTGCTATAATATACTCAAATACAAGCGTTAAATGCCAATAACAGAGAAATATATTTCCTTGCGTATTTCACTAAAATGTTGTATACCTCCGTAAAATATGTTCTGATATTGATACAAATTCGTTTCAAATGAGACATATTGCTGTAATATACGCAAATACAAGCGTTAAATGCCAATAGCAGAGAAATATATTTCCTTGCGTATTTCACTAAAATGTTGTAGACCTCCATAAAATATGTTCAGAAATTCATACAAATTCATTTCAAATGAGACATATTGCTGTAATATACGCAAATATTAGCGTTAAAATGCCAATAGCAGAGAAATATATTTCCTTGCGTATTTCACTAAAATGTTGTAGATCTCCATAAAATTTGTTCAGATAATGATACAAATTCGTTTCTAATGAGACATATTGCTGTAATATACGCAAAAACTAGCGTTAAAATGCCAATAGCAGAAAAATATTTTTCCTTGCGTATATCACTAAAATGTTGTAGACCTCCATAAAATATGTTCAGATATTGATACAAATTCGTTTCAAATGAGACATATTGCTGTAATATTCGCCAAATATATATATATAAAATATATATAAAATGTTGTAGAGCTCATAAAATATGTTAAGATATTGATACAAATTCGTTTCATATGAGACAAATTGCTGTAATATATGCAAATACAAGCGTTAAAATGCCAATAGCAGAGAAATAAATTTCCTTGCGTATTTCACTAAAATGTTGTTGACTTCCATAAAATATGTTCAGATATTGATACTAATTCGTTTCAAATGAGACATATTGCTGTAATATTCGCAAATACAAACGTTTAAATTCCAATACCAGAGGAACATATGTCCTTGCGTATCTTACTAAAATGTTGTAGACCTCCATAAAATATTATCAAATATTGATACAAATTCGTTTCAAAAGTAATATACGCAAATACAAGCGTTAAAATATAAATTCCAGAGAAATATATTTCCTAGCGTATTTTACTAAAATGTTGAAGACCTCCATAAAATATGTTCAGATATTGATACAAATTCGTTTCAAATGAGACATATTGCTGTAATATACGCAAAAACTAGCATTAAAATGCCAATAGCAGAGAAATAAACTTCCTTGCGTATTTCACTAAAATGTTGTAGACTTCCATAAAATATGTTCAGATATTGATACAAATTCGTTTCAAATGACACATATTGCTGTAATATACGCAAAAACTAGCGTTAAAATGCCAATAGCAGAGAAATATATTTCCTTGCGTATATCACTAAAATGTTGTAGACCTCCAAAAATATGTTCAGATATTGATACAAATTCGTTTCGAAAGAGAGATATTGCTGTAATATACGCAAATACAAGCGTTAAAATGCCAATAGCAGAGAAATATATTTCCTTGTGTATTTCACTAAAATGTTGTAGACCTCCGTAAAATATGTTCTGATATTGATACAAATTCGCATCAAATGAGACATATTGCAGTAATATACGCAAAAACTAGCGTTAAAATGCCAAAAGTAGAGAAATATATTTCCTTGCGTATTTCACTAAAATGTTGTAGAACTCCATAAAATATGTTCAGATATTGATAAAAATTCGTTTCAAATGAGACATATTGCTGTAATATACGCAAAAAATAGCGTTAAATGCCAATAGCAGAGATATATTTTTCCTTGCGTGTTTCACTAAAATGTTGTAGACCTCATAAAATATGTTCAGATATTCATACAAATTCGTTTCAAATGAGACATATTGCTGTAATATACGCAACAACTAGCATTAAAATGACAATAGTAGAGAAAGATATTTCCTTGCATATTTTATTAAAATGTTGTAGACCTCCATATAATTTGTTCAGATATTGATACAAATTCGTTTCAAATAAGACATATTGCTGTAATATACGCAAAAACTAGCGTTAAAATGCAAATAGCAGAGAAATTTACTTCCATGCGTATGTAAGCATTGGAAATGCTATGCTGAAACATCATAATAACATTACCTTCCGTAAAGTTACTAGGTCAAACCTACCGCAATGTATAAATAACAATATATCGCATATTGTTATGTCAGCAGTTTGACCGGCTATATAAGAACTCTAAGTGGACAACGATAGGCAGTTGTTCCACCGATTGTATAACATACTAGTAAGTACTATTCAATATAACTAAGTATTAACATCCATTTAGTGTTCGTTCAATTGGTCGCCCCTGTTCCCTTCTCACCCTCACGTCTATTTGGCAAGAACCCAAGTACAACCGATAAGAGGTGACCATCCCAGTCACACTCTTACATTGGTGGCAGCGGTTGACGGATATTTGTGCCAAATAAAGATCAGCCAGTTGTCTGGTTGTATCGCGACTGGGTAAGAGATACCAAAAGAATGGGAGGCACTACTGAACGCAAACCAGGAGATAGCGGAGAGGGTAGTACAGCACCAGGAGGGCCAAAGATGGCGTATGGCATGGTGGCTAATACCATGGAGCAACTCACGGGACAAGAGGCGAGCGAGTATTTCGAAAAGTTAGAATACCGAGCAAAATTAGAAGGATGGAATGAGCAGCAAACCAAGGCGATATTATTACTACGGCTAGGGGGGGAAGCTTATCAGTTCGTAGCTCAACGGCCAGACTAACAAGCGGAGAACACAAGATACAAAGATCTGAAAAGAGAAATAATAAGGAGATTCGAACCACCAAGATTACCGGGACAAATCTTCATTGTAATTGCACAATGCACTCAGAAGGGAAATGAAACAGTACAGGAATTTGCCAACAAACTACGAAAATACAAAAAAGAACTACAAAGAGATCTAAAAACACAAGTAGTAGAACCAAACAGCAGTGCACCGGAGGTAGTATCGGCCAACCTAATTCTAGCGCAATTCAAATCGGGTCTGCGCCCACATCTCGAAAGACAGACCAGAACATTAATGGCGGTAACACCAAATCTGACGTTCGAAGGGGCCGTGGAAATAGCGGAAAGAGAAGAACAAGCAGAAGAAAGGGAATCCAGGGATATAAATGCCGTCAGAAGAACTGAAGCGGCAACACCAAATACACGTACATCAGGATACCGGGATCAAGGCAGAAGAGAAGTACAATGCTATAAATGCGGAAAAATGGGCCACATACAGAAAAATTGTCGGAATAACCAAAACTGTTTTCGCTGCGGTAAACCAGGACACAGAGCGGCCGAATGTCGTACAAGGCTCCCCAATAAGAGTAGAAATCAGTACCACGAGCAAAGTAACAGATATTACGGAGATCGAGAAAACAGACGTAATTTAAACGCTTAAGGCCTCTCGCCCGGATACCGCCGCGAGAGGCCCACAAATCCACAAAATGGAGAAGATTAATAGTACCAAACATAAACAGAAGACAACCAAACGACATAGCTAATCTCGTCATACTAAAAGTAAACAACAGACCATTAAGGCTATTAATAGACACAGTATCAGCCATCTCACTAGTAAAGGAAGCATACGTAGAAAAACACCGAATAAGAAGACAATGTATTGGCACATTAACGTCAATATCGGGGGGAGAGTTAACCTACAAAGGAACATCAAGGGTACAATTTAAGAAAAACAATAATAATTTTCCATTCGACTGCGTAATCTGCCCAAACGAACTGGCATTGGAAGCAGATGGACTACTTGGCCGAGATTTTTTGGAACAATACAAAGCTAAAATAAATTACCAAACAAATTGCATCACGCTTGGGAATACGTTTATAAAAATTTTCGCTGAGCACAGCATAGCGAACATAAACACGGACGCGAAATGTTGCATCAGCAAGGTTACCACAGAAATAGCAACGCAGACAGAATATAAAAACAATGTTGATACAGGTCAAGAAAGGTACAAGGAATTAACAGTATCAGCAGAAAATAAGGTCAGGGTAAAAGAAGAAATAAAAATTCCGCCAAGAAGTGAATATGTATGCCACGCTACCCAAATACTTTGCAAGCCAGGTAAAGAATTATTAATCGAACCAGAAGAAACAAACATATACGGCCTCATGGCTGCAAGGGTACTAACCAAGAGCGAAAAAGTGATACCTATCCGATTGATAAACATAGCGAACACCACAGTGACAATTCCGAAGAGAACCGTAATTGGAAGGGCAGAAGTATTCGAGGGTCAGACAGAAAATAAGAAAAATCGAACAGAATTTATAGACAGGAGACTAAGAGAAATAGAAATTAAGGAAGTAGAATGTTTAGCTAATTGAATCAAAATAATCAACGAATATAGTCAGGGAAGAGTTTCAAAAAGACAAGATGAAATACAAGTTAAGAGAATGGAGTTGCAACGTATCAAGGAACGTATAATGAAGATTGCACGCCAGGAAAATAGAAATACGGAAAGACGAGAAGTACCAGAGAAAACAAGGAACCAATATGATATAATCCACAACATATGTAATTGTAATTGGGCAAAACCGACGAAGGATGAGGAGGATAATAACATGAGAATACAATGGGATAGCATGCAGCAAAGTGAACCACACAAACTGGAAGACCACTTCGATTTAGAACATCTCGATGAAAATACAAAAAAACAAATGATAAGCATACTAGAGGAGTACAAGGATATTTTTCTACTAAAAGGTGCAAAACTGGGGTGTACGCATAAAGTAAAACATAAAATAATAACGGAAGAAGTACCACCAATCGCGAAAACTGCATATAGGGTCCCATTCAGTCAAAAAGAACTATTGCAGAAGGAATTAGCAAAAATGTTAGAAGAAGGGGTAATCGAGCCGTCGGATTCTCCATGGTCCTCACCAGTAGTAATCGTACCAAAAAAATCGGAAAAGGGAGAAAACAAGATAAGGGTTTGCATAGACTTCAGAGGCCTGAATGAAGTAACAAAAAAGGATCACTTCCCAGTAGCAAACATGCAAGAAACGCTCGACCAACTGGGAAACGCGAATTTATTTACGACGCTGGACTTAGCGTCAGGTTACTGGCAAGTAGAATTAGAAGAAAACGACAGGGAAAAAACGGCATTCACCACCGGAGGTCAACACTACCAGTTTACGAAAATGGCGTTTGGACTAGCAAACGCACCAAGCACATTCCAAAGATTAATGAATAGTGTACTGGCAGGATTAACCGGAGAAAGATGTTTAGTATACCTGGATGATGTGATTATATTTAACGGAGAAGGCACAGCAGATCACATTGCTAGATTGACTAAAGTTTTCGACCGTCTGCGAAAAGCAAATCTAAAATTACAACCCAATAAATGTAAATTCTTAAAAAGTGAAACAAAGTACCTAGGACATGTGATAAGTCAACACGGAATTAAGCTGGAACCAGAAAAAATTTCTACAATCAGAAACTATCCAATACCAAAATCTGTGAAGGAAATAAGGGCATTCCTAGGACTAGTAGGTTTCTACCGGAGATTCATAACAAGATTTGCTAAAACTGCAGTCCCATTAACTCAATTAACAAAGAAGGATGAAGAATTTACATGGACCAAAGATTGCCAGGAAGCGTTTGAAACATTACGAGAAGCATTATGCACAGAATCGTTATTAGCGCACCCAGACTTTAATAAAGAATTCATATTGTCAACAGACGCAAGTGGATTAGCAGCTAGTGCAATTCTCAGTCAGAAGCAGAACGGATACGAAAGACCAATTGCATTTGCAAGCAGGCAATTGAACAAGGCGGAAACAAACTACGACACATCAGAAAGAGAGTGTCTAGCTATAATTTGGGGTGTGAAACACTATCGCTGCTATCTGTACGGACGAAAATTTACCATCATAACCGATCATAAACCACTGAAGTGGTTAATGTCACTAAAAGATCCGAACTCTCGTCTGATGAGATGGTCTCTACTTCTGAGTGAATTCGAATACGAAGTATTGCACAAGCCTGGAAAGAAACATATAAATGCAGATGTGCTGTCACGAATACCAATTAATTCAGTGTCAAACACAGATAATATATATCTACCAATCTGGGACAGAGTTAAAATTAAGAAGCTGCAAGGAAATGACGAAGAGATCAGGAAACTCACATCAAAAGAAGGTTTCTTCCAGGACGAAGAAGGATTAAAATTTAAAGAAAAAACAGGAGAAGAGAGAAATCACAAGTTAGTCATACCCAAAGATAAGTCGTTCCAAGTGATACACGACTATCACAATCTACCGTATGCAGGCCATCAGGCACACGAGAAAACACTAAAAAGAATTAAAGACAAATTTTGGTGGAAGAATATGAACACAGAGATAAAAGAATATTGTGATAAATGCCACTCATGCAATGAGAGAAAGACACCATCAAACTTAAAACCAGCTCCACTGCAAATATTCCAAGAAATAACTGCACCATTTCAAAGGACGTCAATGGATATTGTAGGCCCATTAGTCACATCCAGAAAAGGGAATAAATACATCCTGACGTTCCAAGATCATTTTTCCAAGTATCCAGAAGCATTTGCGATTCCAGACCAAACAACAGAAACGATAGCAAGGATATTTGTGCAAGAAATTATTGCCAGACACGGAGCACCAAGGCAGCTTTTAACAGATCAAGGAAAAAATTTTATCTCAAATACTATGAAAGAAGTGTGCAAATTATTCAACGTCGAGAAACTGCAAACAACAGCATACCGCCCGCAAACAAATGGAGTGATCGAAAGAAGCCATAGAGTATTTAAAGATATGTTGTCTCATTTCATAAGCCGAGACCAAACCGATTGGGATGAATGGTTACCATATGTTCTCATGGCATATAGATCAGCCGTACACAAATCGACAGGGGAGACACCATTTTTTATTATGCATGGCAGAGATATGGAGATGCCCTACGATGACATATCACGACCAAGAACGGTAAGATATGATTATGATGACAACTATGCGGCCGAGTTAAGAGAAAGAATGCGAATTGTGTTCGAACGAGTAAAATCACAGTTGAAAGAAACAACTGAACAGCGAAACAAGCAGTTTAATAAAAAAGCCGAGCAGACAGATTTCGAAATAGGAGACAAAGTTTATTATCATGATCCGACAAAAATACAACTTGCTGGGACATCAAAAAAATTAGTAAAACCATGGACAGGACCGTACTGGATAAAAGAAAAATTGAGTGCAGTAAATTACAAAATTACAGAGGAAACAAAAAGAAAAGACATAGTAGTACATGTTGTAACGAAGTATGTTTTTCCGTTGTTAAAAACCCTCGTTATTTATATGTTAAGATGTATGTTATATTATAAGTAAGTCGTAGCGGCGCGGCAGCGTAGTCGACTACGGCTCTGTGAGTCGGTGGTTCGAGCCCGGCCGATGCATTTTTGTTTTTTTGAATTGTCAAAGTCAGGTCATCGACCAAAAATACTAGTCTCTGCCGATATTTTCTGTCCGTTATCTAGTCAAAACCAAAAATCGGTTTGGATAGTATTTTTATCTTTGTTTTACTCATGTATTTACCTATACCCCGATTGATATAAAAAGGGCCTACATCTCTTATCAAAACACAGTCGATCACCGTTAGCTTGAAGCAAAAGACCGCACCGTACTCTCTATACTCTCCGTATTATCCGTTGCTATTTCTATAGCCCCGATGCCGAACAACACTTGGTGAGACAAACTAACTACCGTATTTATTTGCATTGCTGGGTTTAACTGTTCTTAAGGTATCTCGCCGGCGTGTCCGCCAAGAGATTACCTAGTAGTTTCTTACTGTAGTACCTGCAGGTGTGTCCACCGAGGGTAAAACTCTGTCTATCTGTTCTCCAGGTATCTCGCCGGCGTGTCCGCCAAGAGATTACCTAGTAGTTTCTATTATAGTACCTGCAGGTGTGTCCACCGAGGGTAAAACTCTGTCTATCTGTTCTCCAGGTATCTCGCCGGCGTGTCCGCCAAGAGTTTACCTAGTAGTTTCTATTATAGTACCTGCAGGTGTGTCCACCGAGGGTAAAACTCTGTCTATCTGTTCTCCAGGTATCCTGCCGGCGTGTCCGCCAAGGGATCACCTAGTAGTTTCTTATTATAGTACCTGCAGGTGTGTCCACCGAGGGTAACCACTGTGTAACTGTTCTCCAGGTGTCCTGCCGGCGTGTCCGCCAAGGGATTACCTAGTAGTTTCTTATTATAGTACCTGCAGGTGTGTCCACCGAGGGTAACCACTGTGTAACTGTCTCCAGGTATCTCGCCGGCGTGTCCGCCAAGAGACCACCTAGTAGTTTCTTATTATAGTACCTGCAGGTGTGTCCACCGAGGGTAACCACTGTGTAACTGTTCTCCAGGTGTCCTGCCGGCGTGTCCGCCAAGGGATTACCTAGTAGTTTCTTATTATAGTACCTGCAGGTGTGTCCACCGAGGGTAAACACTATTTAACTGTTCTCCAGGTGTCTTGCCGGCGTTTCCTCCAAAGGATTACCGCGTAGTTTCTTGTTATAATACCACAGGTGTTGCCACCGAAGGTTGAACTTATGTTACCTCCCTTTAGGTGTCTCAGCAACGTTTTAGCATCCGCAACACCGTCTCCGATAGGGTATATTAAGTTGTACCTTGTGTTTTTACCGAAAATAAATACCGTTTAAAAACTGAAGTATTCGCTGACTACACGGAACCTTGACATAACCTCCACCGAGCTATCCCGGACCCGCACGCACCGTCTCCGCCCCTTCCCTTACTCCTCCCCCAAATACCGTATCAAAGTTTCCCCCTTCCTTCTGAATGGCGCCCGAGCAAAAATTACCGCAGCGTGCGGAAAGCCAGTAACGCGTAAGAAACGACGTTACAAATTGGCGCCCGAGCAAGGACTAATATTTTCAAGCAAGCAACATGTCTGACTCCGAAGTATCTGACACCGAACCCGAGATCAATCCACCAAAGGATACTGCTACCTCCTGGATCTACAATCTACGTAAAACCGCGCTCATCCAAGAACTTGCGAACCGTGGCTTGAACACCACCGGCCGAGCGAACGAGCTTCGGCAACGGATGGCACAGCACCTGCGTGCCAAACCACTACTATTGGCAACCAGCACCGAGAACCGGGCTGGTCCATCGAATATAGACCCAGCCACCAGTTATGCACCTGGAGCATACGGAATGGCACCTCCAACTGAGGCAGCTCTTGGCCGACCTCGCAACATCTGCGAGATGGTCCGCAAATGGAACACGTTCTTCGACGGCAAAACCGATGGCGTCACCTTCCGCGAAAGACTGGCAGAGCTAAAAGACAGCTACGGGGTGGACGCAAACCAACTGGTCGCCGCTCTACCCGAATTATTGCGGGGATCAGCACTACTTTGGTTCCGGAACAACCGGGACCTCTGGACCAATTGGGGAGACTTCCTAATTGACTTCCGGGCCTACTATTTACCCGCGGACTATATACTACGTCTCGAGGAAACAATAGGCAACCGAAAACAGAAAACCCACGAAACCGGGCGCGAATACCTGATCGACATACAGACGCAGATTCGCCGACATGGGGGCATGTCTGAAGAACAGACGCTATTTCGCGTATACAACAACTTACTACCCGAATACCGGCAATATATCAAACGGCGCGATTTCAACACAATGCGCGAGTTGATTTTGGAAATCGACAACTTCGAGCGTCTCCAGCGAGACATGAAGAGCAACCGAGCTCCACGAATTGCCACGGTGGAACCCGTTGCCCCAGTCACACCCGCCGTACGTGCCACCGAGGGAAGCCCACCAACTTGTTGGAGATGTGGAGAGACAGGACACTTCCGGACCGGATGCCGAAATCCACAGAGGAAGTTTTGCTCAAAATGTGGTCGCCGCGACGTGCTAACCCGGGACTGCTGCGGGATTACCACGGCGGGAAACGCCAACCGGACTGTCCCCCATCAGGGAAGGGTCAGTTCGGCAGAGTAATCCCTGATGTCGTTAACACGCATCCCCTACCCTCCGTCAAATGTCAAGAGACAGGAGACAACCGCCTGTACATCGAAGTCCGTATCAAAGACCAGCCCATAGTAGCGCTGTTAGACACCGGGGCCACCTACTCCTACATTAATTCAGAAATCGCGGACCAATACCGCGAGATAGCCAACCCGCTGGAAAAAACTCCACTAGCTCAGGCACAAATGGCTGATGGTAGCATTGTACCGATCACCGGAGCGATCACAATAGGATGCGTTATCGCCGGCATATGGAGACGAGTCAGGCTTCTGAGCCTACCATCACTGACCACGAACATGATCCTGGGGATGGACATCATGAAGTCTTTCAAAATGACAATCCACCCGTGGAAACAGCAAATCACGTTCGACCGGCCGGCTGCATCCATCGCGGCGTTACATTCCCCCGCCTCCCAGAAATTGAGCACACCGGTAAAAACTCGCCCAGAGCCCGTACTCGCCAAAATCACAACCGAGGCAGAACGCCCTGACGAAGATAAATTGGCCAACCTCCTCAAACAGGAACTTCCAAAGTTTGAGGAACTGAAAGGGGTTACCCCTTTGCTAGAACACCAGATCCGCCTGAAACACAAGCAACCTATCAAACAGCGATACATTCCACGCAATCCGAAAATGCAGCATGTTATCAACGAAGAAGTGGATAAAATGTTGTCCGAGGGCATAATCGAACCCTCCCGAAGTCCATGGAGTTCACCGACCGTAATCGTGCGAAAGAAAGACGGAAAACCACGATTCTGTATCGACTTCCGTAAGGTAAACGAGGTCACCGAGAAGGACGCGTATCCACTGCCATACATCAACGCAATACTCGACAAACTACGCGCCGCCAAATACTTCTCAACAATCGACCTGAAAAACGGATACTGGCAGGTAGCGCTCACACCCGACAGCCGGCCCCTCACGGCCTTCACAGTGGCAGGCCGCGGCCTCTTCCAATTCCGGGTCATGCCGTTTGGGCTACACGCTGCCCCCGCAACCTTCCAGCGGCTGCTAGACCGGATCATCGGACCCGAGATGGAACCGCATGCGTTCGCTTACCTGGACGACATCGTCGTCGTCAGTAACACCATGCAAGACCATTTGAAGCACCTCCAGGAGGTTTTCCGACGACTGAAAAGCGCGAACCTACGAATAAATCCCCAGAAATGCCAATTTGGCCTTAGATCCATCAAATACCTCGGGCACGTCATCACTAAAGATGGTATACAAACCGACCCGGAGAAAGTCGAGGCCATCACGCAGATTACACCGCCAAGTAATGTCCGCCAGCTACGACAATTTCTCGGCGCTGCTTCATGGTATCGACGGTTTATCATCGACTTCTCGCGACAAGCGGCCCCACTTACCCAGCTGTTGCAAAAACAGAGACCCTGGAACTGGGGCGCCGAACAGCAACGGGCATTCGACCAGTTAAAAAGCTGTCTTACCACAGCACCAGTACTCGCCTGTCCCGATTTTAACCAGCGATTCTATTTACAAACCGACGCATCTGATTACGGAGTAGGAGCTGCTTTGATTCAGGGTACAAATGAGAGCCAGCACGTGATCGCCTACGCTAGCCGATCCCTCTCCCCCGCTGAGAAAAATTACTCCGTCATCGAAAAGGAATGTCTAGCCATTGTATGGGGCATACAAAAGATGCGGATGTATCTGGAGGGGTATCAATTTACGGTGGTCACCGACCACCAAGCGCTACGTTGGCTGAACGCCCTACGAAATCCAACCGGCCGCCTCGCCCGCTGGGCAGTATTGTTGCAACAGTACGATTTCGAAGTGGAGTATCGGAAAGGGGCATTGAACCATCTGGCCGACACCCTCAGCAGAATGCCACTCCCTACCACCGAACCACTGGCCAGCCTTGCCACCATCACCACCGGCTGCTCTTGGTACGACCATAAGATAGCCGACGTAAAGGAAAAACCCCAAGATCATCCCGAATACCAAGTCATCCAGGACCAGCTGCATCGGAAATTCTGGGACCCGACCGACCTGTCCGACACCGAACCCGAACGGGCCTGGAAACGATGCGTCCCGACTGGAGACCGGCTCCAGGTCCTCACTGAATGTCATGACCGACCAGAGGCCGGGCACATGGGCATCGCCAAAACATTGGCGAGATTAGCCCTACGCTACTACTGGCCAGGCATGTTCCGCGACGGCACAAAATATGTACGGCGGTGCCAAAGTTGCCAGACCTACAAGGCTACACAGAACGCCATGGGCGGAACCATGGGGCCGCCGCGTATCACCAAACCCTGGGAGGTGGTGAGTACCGATATTGTGGGGCCACTACCCCGTACCGCAAGTGGCCACGAATATATCATCGCCTTCCAAGACCGCATGACCAAATGGGTCGAGTGCAGGGCACTCCGCAAAGCTACCGCGACTACGATAACCAAAGCCCTACGGGAGCTAGTTATCTGCCGGTACGGATGTCCGAAAATCCTCATCTCGGATAATGGGACGGAATTCAACAACAACTTGGTCAGGCAGACACTAGACAGTTACCGAATCCGCCACCAGTTAACTCCGCCCTACACAACTCAGGCCAACCCCGTCGAGCCGGTCAACCGTGTACTGAAACCGATGCTCGCGCAATATTGCGGAGACAACCATAAGACATGGGACGCTCACCTGCCAGAATTCACTCTAGCCATTAATTCCTGCCGCCACACCAGCACTGGCTATTCGCCTGCTTACTTGAATTTTGGGAGTGAACTCCTACTGCCAAACACCTACGGGCAAGTCGCCTCCGAAGATGTACAAGAAGAAGGTGTGCCAAAGCACCACCTAGAGAAGATGAGAGCTCTGAAATCAGCCCAGGAACTGGCGCGCATCAACATCGCCCGAGCGGCCACCGGGCAAGCGCATCACTACAATCTGCGCAGACGAGCTGGGCAGTTCCAACCTGGGGAACTCGTCCCAGGAACTGGCGCGCATCAACATCGCCCGAGCGGCCACCGGGCAAGCGCATCACTACAATCTGCGCAGACGAGCTGGGCAGTTCCAACCTGGGGAACTCGTCCTCCGAAGGGAACATCCGCTCTCCATCGCCACCCGCGGCATTGCCGCCAAACTAGCACCAAGATACTCCGGTCCCTGGACCGTGAAGAACCGAGTTTCCCCTCAGGTCTACGACCTAGAGAACGGAGCAGGGAAAACACTACGTCGCATACATATTAAAGATCTGAAAAAGTACCACGACTAATCTTTGTTTTTCGCAGTACACATCCGGATGGGACGTCAACCCCCACCAGGGGCACCCGGGAGCTGTCCCCCATCACCTCCCCCGAGATGAGGGAAGTCAACCGGTGGCTGCCCCAGCCCCTGCCCAAGCCGGCACCCCGGGGACCACCGCGTCTGCTACCACCCTTCAAAGCGCCGCCAGTACTGGCGTTCAAGCTGGGCCACAGACCACCCGGCGTCCGGGCCTGGAAGCCTGACCGGCCGAGGCCATTGCCACGCCCAGCAGCGCCATCAGCGGCGCCAAAGAAGCGCCCCCCGACGAGACCAGCCCCAACCAAGGCTGTCGCGCCCAAACCCCGGCCAAGCCCAAAGCGGCCCCACCCCGCCCCGGCGACCCCTCCGCAACTGCGGGAGAGACCTGCGTGGGTCCAGGACGTGCTCGACCTGACCACGTCCCCAATTGAGTCCCCGAAGGACCAGGCCTCCACTCCCCTAGCCCCCCTGCCCAACCGGCCGCAGAAGGCCCCCACCCCGGCAGCCCCGAAGGCCTACAACGCCCTGATCCCGGCGAACAAACGGCACCGCCGAAGAGTGCGGATCCTGGTGCCCCGCGAAGACGGGGGTGTAAAGTATGTAACAGTAGTCACTGGGGGGGCCAAGTGACTGAAAGACTTTTTTTCTGTTTACTTTCTTACTTTGACTTTTTTTTATGTTTTTTGTTAAGTTATTTTTTTTGGTTTTTTTTATATTATATTATTTTAAGGGGATACATGTACTGCTTTTTTTTTTTTTTTTTTTTTTTGCCGAAGTAAGAGGAGGGTGTAACGAAGTATGTTTTTCCGTTGTTAAAAACCCTCGTTATTTATATGTTAAGATGTATGTTATATTATAAGTAAGTCGTAGCGGCGCGGCAGTGTAGTCGACTACGGCTCTGTGGGTCGGTGGTTCGAGCCCGGCCGATGCATTTTTGTTTTTTTGAATTGTCAAAGTCAGGTCATCGACCAAAAATACTAGTCTCTGCCGATATTTTCTGTCCGTTATCTAGTCAAAACCAAAAATCGGTTTGGATAGTATTTTTATCTTTGTTTTACTCATGTATTTACCTATACCCCGATTGATATAAAAAGGGCCTACATCTCTTATCAAAACACAGTCGATCACCGTTAGCTTGAAGCAAAAGACCGCACCGTACTCTCTATACTCTCCGTATTATCCGTTGCTATTTCTATAGCCCCGATGCCGAACAACACTTGGTGAGACAAACTAACTACCGTATTTATTTGCATTGCTGGGTTTAACTGTTCTTAAGGTATCTCGCCGGCGTGTCCGCCAAGAGATTACCTAGTAGTTTCTTACTGTAGTACCTGCAGGTGTGTCCACCGAGGGTAAAACTCTGTCTATCTGTTCTTCAGGTATCTCGCCGGCGTGTCCGTCAAGAGATTACCTAGTAGTTTCTATTATAGTACCTGCAGGTGTGTCCACCGAGGGTAAAACTCTGTCTATCTGTTCTCCAGGTATCTCGCCGGCGTGTCCGCCAAGAGATTACCTAGTAGTTTCTATTATAGTGCCTGCAGGTGTGTCCACCGAGGGTAAAACTCTGTCTATCTGTTCTCCAGGTATCCTGCCGGCGTGTCCGCCAAGGGATCACCTAGTAGTTTCTTATTATAGTACCTGCAGGTGTGTCCACCGAGGGTAAAACTCTGTCCATCTGTTCTCCAGGTATCCTGCCGGCGTGTCCGCCAAGGGATCACCTAGTAGTTTCTTATTATAGTACCTGCAGGTGTGTCCACCGAGGGTAACCACTGTGTAACTGTTCTCCAGGTGTCCTGCCGGCGTGTCCGCCAAGGGATTACCTAGTAGTTTCTTATTATAGTACCTGCAGGTGTGTCCACCGAGGGTAACCACTGTGTAACTGTCTCCAGGTATCTCGCCGGCGTGTCCGCCAAGAGACCACCTAGTAGTTTCTTATTATAGTACCTGCAGGTGTGTCCACCGAGGGTAACCACTGTGTAACTGTTCTCCAGGTGTCCTGCCGGCGTGTCCGCCAAGGGATTACCTAGTAGTTTCTTATTATAGTACCTGCAGGTGTGTCCACCGAGGGTAAACACTATTTAACTGTTCTCCAGGTGTCTTGCCGGCGTTTCCTCCAAAGGATTACCGCGTAGTTTCTTGTTATAATACCACAGGTGTTGCCACCGAAGGTAGAACTTATGATACCTCCCTTTAGGTGTCTCAGCAACGTTTTAGCATCCGCAACACCGTCTCCGATAGGGTATATTAAGTTGTACCTTGTGTTTTTACCGAAAATAAATACCGTTTAAAAACTGAAGTATTCGCTGACTACACGGAACCTGGACATAACCTCCACCGAGCTATCCCGGCCCCGCACGCACCGTCTCCGCCCCTTCCCTTACTCCTCCCCCAAATACCGTATCAAAGTTTCCCCCTTCCTTCTGATTGGCGCCCGAGCAAAAATTACCGCAGCGTGCGGAAAGCCAGTAACGTAAACAGGTTGAAACCATTTAAAGAATATATAGAAGAAGTTCAGGTAAAAAAGAAAGAGATGGAAAACTCCCCACAAAGCGAAAATACAAAAATCCCAACCACGGCAGAATTCGAGGAAATACACAGACAAATTGAGATAGAAGAAGGCGAAAAACTTCCCTTGCAACACAATTCCCATCCTAGAATTCATACCCGAAGTAGGGGGCCTGTTACTGAACAACCGTGGATATGGTCACCCACCAATCAATAATTCAAAAAAAAAAAAGAGGGGGTTTAGTTTAGGTATAAGCAATGCATAATATGTTACAGGAATGGAAGCAAAAATAATCATCGCCCTAATAAGCAGCGCAGAAGCGCTAATAGGATACGACTGCATGGGGCCAAACACAAATATCACCACCATATCGCTAAAGGATGTCGCGGACTGTCCAAACCTGGACGCGGGGTATACCGAAACACAGCAAGAGATTCAAATACTTCAAGACAACGACTACCAAAGCGTGCAGATCCAAACATGCCTAGTAGAAGTAACCCGGTTAATTCAGTACTGTGGGATGCACAGCCATACATCAGCAGTACATCAGGGGTTACTTACATACGTGCACGCTGTAGGAGCCCAATAATGTAAAAACATGCATAGATCGAAAATGTTTATTGGTTTCCACAACCAGATAATAAACAATTTAGTGTTAAATGGAACAACGTCATTTTCATTAAATCTGGCCGGATCAATATCACTGGACGGCAAATGCAACGGAGCAACCTACATCGAAAATGGGATCAACTGGGCACAAGTAGTTGTGTCAGCAACACTGAAGATTTCCCTCCGGGATTATCCAGCGGCAGTGAAGCTAGAGACAAACGAAGTAAGCTTGTTAGGGGGCGTTACGTGTTCATTTACTGAAGGATACTGTATGGATACGGAGATTGGGGAATCCGTGTGGGAAAGAACCCAATCAACAGGATGTGAAAATTCCAAATTCACTGTGATATACGAGGGAAACGCCGGCCTAGTAACAGAGAAAGACAGCAAATCATTGAGAGGGAGACGCTACATAGTGGTAGAGCAAAAGGATAAGGTATTTGCAGTCAAACTAACAGAACTCTCACACAAATGCAACCAGGAAATTTGGCTAACGGAGCACCCCAAGTTGATAGTAATAGAAAAAAAAAGTTTCGGGTTCAAGTACTCCGCACAGGGTATTGAAGCCCGGAACGTTGATTTGCTGGCATACGTGAATACAAAATTTCTGTACATAGAACAGGCATTCAAGAGAGAAATACGGGATATGTACAGAGATATAATTCACAGACAATGCCTCCAGCAGAGAGAAACACTACGGAACCGGTTGATGCTGGCTCCATTACTCCCTGACGCAGTAAGCACACTGTTAAAGCACCAACTAGGGTACGTAGGTCGTGTTCTGGGCGAAGTAATCCACATCATGCAATGCACACCGAGGATGGTGAAGTTGCGAAGAGTGGAGGAATGCTATAACGAATTGCCAGTCATGGCAGACGAGGAGGAACTATTTTTAGCTCCTCTCACGCATATTCTGCAGAAGAAAGCATAAGAAGTGGACTGCAGCAATTGAGCACCACCACTCTATCACATTGACAATAAGTGGATTGGATTCAGCCCAGAAATACAGACGGGGATCCAACCGGAAGTGCTACAAATACGACAGGAGCCAGTATTCAATTTCCGTCCGGTACAAGAACTGGGGTCCGCCGGGATATACACAGAGAAAGAAATCAAGACACTACAGGAGTCCATAATTTTCGGGGTGGAACGGAATGCAGTAGCGAATTTGCTAACCAGGAAAATAGTAGGTTTAGAATCAGCAAACCAAGGAATGTCTGCACTAAACCTGTTTACTTCCGGGGAAATAAAAAAATTAGCAAATTCGGTAGTCAAACAGGCATGGGGGTGGTTTTCCGACATAGGAGTATTCGTATCCGGTTTTATTGGCTTCTACGCAGTATTTAAAATGATTAAATATGTGCTAGGGTCAATGCTAAACGGATATACGTTATACCGGTCCATAGGATGCGGTATTGGAATACTTGCGTGTGTCTGGGACACCCTCACACATCACGTGGTCCACCGACAAAATGCCACCACCCGAAACATGGACAGGGACACTTAGCTAAGAGAGGTCTTGACAACTAACGAACCAAGTGCCCCACCCCAGTGCTGGGTAGAGTAGGAAGATAAGAAAAATGTCAAAATTTTGTAAAGAGTTCATATATAGTCCAGCAAAACTGTATCGCGTAATAGTAAATTGTGCTCCCAAAGGTAGCAAATTTTTAAAGGGGGGAGGAATGTAAGCATTGCAAATGTTATGCTGAAACATCATAATAACATTACCTTCCGTAAAGTTACTAGGTCAAACGTACCGCAATGTATAAATAACAATATATCGCATATTGTTATGTCAGCAGTTTGACCGGCTATATAAGAACTCTATGTGGACAACGATAGGCAGTTGTTCCACCGATTGTATAACATACTAGTAAGTACTATTCAATATAACTAAGTATTAACATCCATTTAGTGTTCGTTCAATTGGTCGCCCCTGTTCCCTTCTCACCCTCACGTCTATTTGGCAAGAACCCAAGTACAACCGATAAGAGGTGACCATCCCAGTCACACTCTTACACGTATATCACTAAAATGTTGTTCAGTTATTGATACAAATTCGTTTCAAATGAGACATATAGCTGTAATATACGCACAAACAAGCGTTAAAATGCCAATAGCAGAGAAATATATTTCCTTGCGTATTTCACTAATATGTTTTTGACCTCCATAAATTATGTTCAGATATTGATATAAATTCGTTTCAAATGAGATATATTGCTGTAATATACGCAAATACAAGCGCTGAAATGCCAATAGCAGAGAAATATATTTCCTTGCGTATTTCACTAAAATGTTGTAGACCTCATAAAATATGTTCAGATATTCATACAAATACGTTTCAAATGAGACAAATTGCTGTAATATATGCAAATACAAGCGTAAAATTGACAATAGCAGAGAAATAAATTTACTTGCGTATTTCACTAGAATGTTGTTGACCTCCATAAAATATGTTCAAATATTGATACTAATTCGTTTCAAATGAGACATATTGCTGTAATATACGCAAAAACTAGCATTAAAATGACAATAGCAGAGAAATATATTTCTTTGCGTTTTTCACTAAAATGTTGTAGACTTCCATAGAATATGTTCAGATATTGATACAAATTCGTTTCAAATGAGATATGTTGCTGAAACATACGCAAATACAAGCGCTAAAATACCAATAGCAGAGGAATATATTTCCTTGCGTAATTCAGTAAAATGTTGTTGACCTCCATAAAATATGTTCAGATATTGATACAAATTCGATTCAAATGAGACATATTGCTGTCATATACGCAAATACAAGCGTTAATATGCCAATAGCAGAGAAATTTATTTCCTTGCGCATTTTAGTAAAATGTTGTAGACCTCCATAAAATATGTTCTGATATTGATACAAATTCGTTTCAAATGAGACATATTGCTGTAATATACGCAAAAACTAGCGTTAAAATGCCAATAGCAGAGAAATATATTTCCTTGCGTATTTCACTAAAATGTTGTAGACCTCCATAAAATATGTTCAGATATTGATACAAATTCGCTTCAAATGAGTCATATTGCTGTAATATACGCAAAAACTAGCGTTAAAATGCCAATAGCAGAGGAATATATTTCCTTGCGTATTTCACTAAAATGTTGTAGACCTCCATAAAATATGTTCAGATATTGATACAAATTCGTTTCTAATGAGACATATTGCTGTAATATACGCAAATACAAGCGTTAAAATGCCAAAAGCAGAGAAATATATTTCCTTGCCTATTTCTCTAAAATGTTGTAGACTTCCATAAAATATGTTCTGATATTGATACAAATTCGTTTCAAATGAGACATATTACTGTAATATACGCGAAAACTAGCGTTAAAATGCCTATAGCAGAGAAATATATTTCCTTGCGTATTTCACTAAAATGCTGTAGACCTCCATAAAATATGTTCAGATATTGATACAAATTCGTTTCAAATGAGACATTTTGCTGTAATATACGCAAATACAAGCGTTAAAATGCCAATAGCAGAGCAATATATTTCCTTGCGTATTTCACTAAATTGTTGTAGAACTTATAAAATATGTTCAGATATTCATACAAATTCGTTTCAAATGAGACAAATTGCTGTAATATATGCAAATACAAGCGTTAAAATGCCAATAGTAGAGAAATAAATTTCCTTGCGTATTTCACTAAAATGTTGTCGACCTCCATAAAATATGTTCAGATATTGATACAAATTCGTTTCAAATGAGACATATTGCTGTAATATTCTCAAATACAAGCGTTAAAATGCCAATAGCAGAGAAATTTATTTCCTTGCGTATTTTAGTAAAATGTTGTTTACCTCCATAAAATTTGTTCTGATATAGATACAAATTCGTTTCAAATGATACATATTGCTGTAATATACGCAAAAACTAGCGTTAAAATGCCAATAGCAGAGAAATATATTTCCTTGCGTATTTCACTAAAATGTTGTAGACCTCCATAAAATATGTTCAGATATTGATACAAATTCGCTTCAAATGAGTCATATTGCTGTAATATACGCAAAAACTAGCGTTAAAATGCCAGTAGCAGAGGAATATATTTCCTTGCGTATTTCACTAAAATGTTGTAGACCTCCATAAAATATGTTCAGATATTGATACCAATTCGTTTCAAATGAGACATATTGCTGTAATATACGCAAAAACTAGCGTTAAAATGCCAAAAGCAGAGAAATATATTTCCTTGCGTATTTCACTAAAATGTTGTAGACCTCATAAAATATGTTCAGATATTCATACAAATTCGTTTCAAATGAGACAAATTGCTGTAATATATGCAAATACACGCGTTAAAATGCCAATAGCAGAGAAATAAAATTCCTTGCGTATTTCACTAAAATGTTGTTGACCTCCATATAATATGTTCAGATACTGATACTTATACGTTTCAAATGAGACATATTGCTGTAATATACGAAAAAACTAGCATTAAAATGACAATAGCAGAGAAAGATATTTCCTTGCATATTTTACTAAAATGTTGTAGATCTCCGTAGAATATATTCAGGTATTGATACAAATTCGTTTCAAATGAGACAAATTGCTGTAATATACTCAAATACAAGCGTTAAAATGCCAATAGCAGAGAAATATATTTCCTTGCGTATTTTACTAAAATGTTGTAGACCTCCATAAAATATGTTATGATATTGATACAAATTCGTTTCAAATGAAACATATTGCTGTAATATACGCAAAAGCTAGCGTTAAAATGCCAATAGCAGAGAAATATATTTCCTTGCGTATTTCACTAAAATGTTGTAGACCTCAATAAAATATGTTCAGATATTGACACAAATTCGTTTCAAATGAGACATATTGCTGTAATATACGCAAATACAAGCGTTAAAATGCCAATAGCATAGAAATATATTTCCTTGCGTATTTTACTAAAATGTTGTAGACCTCATAAAATATGTTCAGATATTCATACAAATTTGTTTCAAATGAGACAAATTGCTGTAATATATGCAAATACAAGCATTAAAATGCCAATAGCAGAGTAATAAATTTCCTTGCGTATTTCACTAAAATGTTGTTGACCTCTATAAAATATGTTCAGATATTGATACTAATTCGTTTCAAATGAGAAATATTGCTGTAATATACGCAAAAACTAGCCTTAAAATGCCAATAGCAGAGAAATATATTTCTTTGCGTATTTCTTTAAAATATTGTAGACCTCCATTAAATATGTTCAGATATTGATACAAATTCCAATCGAATGAGACATATTGCTGTAATATACGCAAAAACTAGCGTTAAAATGCCAATAGCAGAGAAATATATTTCCTTGCCTATTTCACTAAAATGTTGTTTACCTCATAAAATATGTTCAGATATTCATACAAATTCGTTTCAAATGAGACAAATTGCTGTAATATATGCAAATACAAGCGTTAAAATGCCAATAGCAGAGAAATATATTTCCTTGCGTATTTCACTAAAATGTTGTTGACCTCCATAAAATATGTTCAGATATTGATAATAATTCTTTCTAAATGAGACATATTGCTGTAACATACGCAAAAACTAGCATTTAAATGACAATAGCAGAGAAAGATATCTCCTTGCATATTTTTCTAAAATGTTGTAGACCTGCATAAAATATTTTCAGATATTGATACAAATTCGCTTCAAATGAGTCATATTGCTGTAATATACGCAAATACAAGCGTTAAAATGCCAGTAGCAGAGAAATATATTTCCTTGCGTATTTCACTAAAATGTTGTAGACCTCCATAAAATATGTTCAGATATTGATACAAATTCGTTTCAAATGAGACATATTGCTGTAATATACGCAAATACAAGCGTTAAAATATGAATTCCAGAGAAATATAATTCCTAGCGTATATTACTAAAATGATGTAGACCTCCATAAAATATGTTCAGATATTGATACAAATTCGTTTCAAATGAGATATATTGCTGAAACATACGCAAATACAAGCGCTAAAATACCAATAGCAGAGGAATATATTTCCTTGCGTAATTCAGTAAAATGTTGTTGACCTCCATAAAATATGTTCAGATATTGATACAAATTCGATTCAAATGAGACAAATTGCTGTAATATATGCAGATACAAGCGTTAAAATGCCAATAGCAGAGAAATAAATTTCCTTGCGTATTTCACTAAAATGTTGTTGACCTCCATAACTTATGTTCAGATATTGATACTAATTAGTTTCAAATGAGACATATTGCTGTAATATACCAAAAACTAGCATTAAAATGACAATAGCAGAGAAAGATATTTCCTTGCATATTTTACTAAAATGTTGTAGAACTCCATAAAATATGTTCAGCTTTTGATACAAATTCGTTTCAAATGAGACATATTGCTGTAATATACGCAAAAACTAGCGTTATAATGCAAATAGCAGAGAAATATACTTCTTTGCGTATTTCACCAAAATGTTGTTGACCTCATAAAATATGTTCAGATATTGATTCAAATGCGTTTCAAATGAGACATATTGCTGTAATATACGCAAAAACCAGCGTTAAAATGCCAATAGCAGACAAATTTTTTTCCTTGCGTATTTCACTAAAATGTTGTAGACCTCATATAATATGTTCAGATATTCATACTAATTCATTTCAAATGAGACAAATTGCTGTAATATATTTATACAAGCGTTAAAATGCAAATAGCAGAGAATTAAATTTCCTTGCGTATTTAACTAAAATGTTGTTGACTTCCATAAAATTTGTTCAGATATTGATACTAATTTGTTTCAGATGAGACATATTGCTGTAATATTCGCAAATACAAACGTTTAAATTCCAATACCAGAGGAACATATGTCCTTGCGTATCTTACTAAAATGTTGTAGACCTCCATAAAATATAATCAAATATTGATACAAATTCGTTGCAAATGTAATATACGCAAATACAAGCGTTAAAATATAAATTCCAGAGAAATATATTTCCTAGCGTATTTTACTAAAATGTTGTAGACCTCCATAAAATATGCTCAGATATTGATACAAATTTGTTTCAAATGAGACGTATTGCTGTAATATACGCAAAAACTAGCGTTAAAATGCCTAAAGCAGAGAAATATATTTCCTTGCATATTTCACTAAAATGACGATGACCTCTATAAAATATGTTCAGATATTGATACAAATTCGTTTCAAAAGAAACATATTGCTGTAATATACTCAAATACAACCGTTAAAATGCCAATAGCAGAGAAATATATTTCCTTGCGTATTTTACTAAAATGTTGTAGACCTCCATAAAATATGTTCTGATATTGATACAAATTCCTTTCAAATGAGACATATTGCTGTAATATACGCAAAAACTAGCGTTAAAATGCAAATAGCAGAGAAATATATTTCCTTGCGTATTTTACTAAAATGTTGTAGACCTCATAAAATATGTTCAGATATTCATACAAATACGTTTCAAATGAGACAAATTGCTGTAATATATGCAAATACAAGCGTTAAAATGCCAATAGCAGAGAAATAAATTTCCTTGCGTATTTCTCTAAAATGTTGTTGACCTCCATAAAATATGTTCAGATATTGATACAAATTCGTTTCAAATGAGACATATTGCTGTAATATACGCAACAACTAGCATTAAAATGACAATAGTAGAGAAAGATATTTCCTTGCATATTTTATTAAAATGTTGTAGACCTCCATATAATATGTTCAGATATTGATACAAATTTGTTTCAAATAAGACATATTGCTGTAATATACGCAAAAACTAGCGTTAAAATGCAAATAGCAGAGAAATTTACTTCCATGCGTATATCACTAAAATGTTGTTCAGTTATTGATACAAATTCGTTTCAAATGAGACATATAGCTGTAATATACGCACAAACTAGCGTTAAAATGCCAATTGCAGAGAAATATATTTCCTTGCGTATTTCACTAATATGTTTTTGACCTCCATAAATTATGTTCAGATATTGATATAAATTCGTTTCAAATGAGATATATTGCTGTAATATACGCAAATACAAGCGCTGAAATGATAATAGCAGAGAAATATATTTCCTTGCGTATTTCACTAAAATGTTGTAGACCTCATAAAATATGTTCAGATATTCATACAAATACGTTTCAAATGAGACAAATTGCTGTAATATATGCAAATACAAGCGTAAAATTGACAATAGCAGAGAAATAAATTTCCTTGCGTATTTCACTAAAATGTTGTTGACCTCCATAAAATATGTTCAGATATTGATACTAATTCGTTTCAAATGAGACATATTGCTGTAATATTCGCAAATACAAACGTTTAAATTCCAATACCAGAGCAACATATTTCCTTGCGTATCTTACTAAAATGTTGTAGACCTCCATAACATATAATCAAATATTGATACAAATTCGTTTCAAATGTAATATACGCAAATACAAGCGTTAAAATATAAATTCCAGAGAAATATATTTCCTTGCGTATTTTACTAAAATATTGAAGACCTCCATAAAGAATGTTCAGAAATTGATACAAATTCGTTTCAAATGAGACATATTGCTGTAATATACGCAAAAACTAGCGTTAAAATGCCAATAGCAGATCAATAAACTTCCTTGCGTATTTCAGTAAAATGTTGTAGACTTCCATAAAATATGTTCAGATATTGATACAAATTCGTTTCAAATGAGACATATTGCTGTAATATACGCAAAAACTAGCTCTTAAATGCCAATAGCAGAGAAATATACTTCCTTGCGTATTTCACTAAAATGTTGTTGACCTCCATAAAATATGTTCAGATATTGATACAAATTCGCTTCAAATGAGTCATATTGCTGTAATATACGCAAAAACTAGCGTTAAAATGCCAGTAGCAGAGAAATATATCTCCTTGCGTATTTCACTAAAATGTTGTAGACCTGTATAAAATATGTTCAGATATTGATACAAATTCGTTTCAAATGAGACATATTGCTGTGATATACGCAAAAACTAGCGTTAAAATGCTAGTTTTTACAACAGCAGTTTTTACAATAGCAGAGAAAGATATTTCCTTGCATATTTTACTAAAATATTGTAGATCTCCATAAACTATGTTCAGATATTGATACTAATTCGTTTCAAATGAGACATATTGCTGTAATATTCGCAAATACAAACGTTTAAATTCCAATACCAGAGGAACATATTTCCTTGCGTATTTCACTAAAATGTTGTAGACTTCCATTAAATATGTTCAGATATTGATACAAATTCATTTCAAATGAGACATATTGCTGTTATATACGCAAATACAAGCCTTAAAATATTAATTCCAGAGAAATATATAGCCTAGCGTCTGTTACTAAAATGTTGTAGACCTCCATAAAATATGTTCTGATATTGATACAAATTCGTTGCAAATGAGACATATTGCTGTAATATACTCGAATACAAGCGTTAAAATGCCAATAGCAGAGAAATATATTTCCTTGCGTATTTCACTAAAATGTTGTAAACCTCATAAAATATGTTCAGATATTCATACAAATTCGTTTCAAATGAGACAAATTGCTGTAATATATGCAAATACAAGCGTTAAAATGCCAATAGCAGAGGAATAAATATCCTTGCGTATTTCACTAAAATGTTGTTGACCTCCATAAAATATGTTCAGATATTGATACAAATTCGTATCAAATGAGACATATTGCTGTTATATACGCAAATTCAAGCGTTAAAATGCCAATATCAGAGAAAAATATATCCTTGCGTATATCACTAAAATGTTGTAGACCTCCATAAAATATGTTCAGATATTGATATAAATTCGTTTCAAATGAGACATATTACTGTAATATACGCAAGTACATGCGTTAAAATGCCAATAGCAGAGCAATATATTACCTTGCGTATTTCACTAAAATGTTGTGGACCTCCATATAAATGTTCAGATATTGATACAAATTCGTTTCTAATGAGACATATTGCTGTAATATACGCAAATACAAGCGTTAATATGCCAATAGCAGAAAAATATATTTCCTTGCGTATTTCACTTAAATGTTGTAGACTTCCATAAAATAAGTTAAGATATTGATACAAATTCATTTCAAATGATACAAATTGCAGTAACATACGCAAATACAAGCGATAAAATGCCAATAGCTGTAAAATATACTTGCTTGCGTATTTCACTAAAATGTTGTAGACTTCCATAAAATATGTTCAGATATTGACACAAATTCGTTTCAAATGAAACATATAGCTGTAAAATACGCAACTACAAGCGTTAAAATATAAATTCCAGAGAAATATATTTTCTAGCGTAATTTACTAAAATGTTGTAGACCTCCATAAAATATGTTCTGATATTCATACAAATTCGTTTCAAATGAGACATATTGCTGTAATATACGCAAAAACTAGCGTTAAAATGCCAATACCAGAGAAATATACTTCCTTGCGTATTTTACTACAATGTTGTAGACCTCCATAAAATATGTTCAGATATTGATTCAAATTCGTTTCAAATGAGACAAATTGCTGTAATATATGCAAATACAAGCGTTAAAATGCCAATAGCAGAGAAATAAATTTCCTTGCGTATTTCACTAAAATGTTGTTGACCTTCTTAAAATATGTTCAGATATTGATACTAATTCGTTTCAAATGAGACATATTGCTGTAATATACTCAAAAACTAGCATTAAAATGACAATAGCAGAGAAAGATATTTCCTTGCATATTTTACTAAAATGTTGTAGACCTCCGTAAAATATGTTCAGGTATTGATACAAATTCGTTTCAAATGCGACATATTGCTGTAATATACGCAAAAACTAGCGTTAAAATGCCAATAGCAGAGAAATATACTTCCTTGCGTATATCACTAAAATGTTGTAGACCTCCAAAAAATATGTTCAGATATTGATACAAATTCGTTTCAAATGAGACCTATTGCTGTAATATATACAAATGAAAGCGTTAAAATGCCAATAGCAGAGAGATATATTTCCTTGCGTATTTCACTAAAATCTTGTAGACCTCCATAAAATATATTCTGATATTGATACAAATTCGTTTCAAATGAGACATATTGCTGTTATATACGCAATAACTAGCGTTAAAATGCCAATAGCAGGGAAATATATTTCCTTGCGTATTTCACTAAAATGTTGTAGACCTCCATAAAATATGTTCAGATATTGATATAAATTCGTTTCAAATGAGACATATTGCTGTAATATACGCAAAAACTAGCGTTAAAATGCCAATAGCAGAGAAATATATTTCCTTGCGTATTTCACTAAAATGTTGTAGAGCTCATTAAATATGTTCAGATATTCATACAAATTCGTTTCAAATGAGACATATTGCTGTAATATACGCAAAAACTAGCGTTAAAATGCCAATAGCAGAGAAATGTATTTCCTTGCGTATTTCACTAAAATGTTGTAGACCTCCATAAAAAATGTTCAGATATTGATACAAATTCGTTTCAAATGAGACATATTGCTATAATATACTCAAAAAAACGTTAAAATGCCAATAGCAGAGAAATATATTTCCTTGCGTATTTCACTAAAATGTTGTAGACCTAAATAAAATATGTTCTGATAATGATACAAATTCGTTTCAAATAAGACATATTGCTGTAATATACGCAAAAACTAGCGTTAAAATGCCAAGAGAAGAGAAATATATTTCCTTGCGAATTTCACTAAAATGTTGTAGACCTCTATAAAATATGTTCAGATATTGATTAAAATTCGTTTCAAATGAGACATATTGCTGTAATTTACGCAAAAACTTGCGTTAAAATGCCAATAGCAGAGAAATATATTTCCTTGCGTATTTCACTAAAATGTTGTAGACGTCCATAATATATGTTCAGATATTGATACAAATTCGTTTCAAATGAGAAATATTGCTGTAATATACGCCAAAACTAGCGTTAAAATGCCAATAGCAGAGAAATGTATTTCCTTGCGTAGTTCACTAAAATGTTGTAAACCTCCATCAAAAATGTTCAGATATTGATACAAATTCGTTTCAAATGAGACATATTGCTATAATATACTCAAATACAAGCGTTAAAATGCCAAAAGCAGAGAAATATATTTCCTTGCGTATTTCACTAAAATGTTGTAGACCTCCATAAAATATGTTCTGATATTGATACAAATTCGTTTCAAATGAGACATATTGCTGTAATATACGCAAATACAAGCGTTAAAATGCCAACAGCAGAGAAATATATTTCCTTGCGTATTTCACTAAAATGTTGTAGACCTCCATAAAATATGTTCAGATATTGATACAAATTCGTTTCAAATGAGACATATTGCTGTAATATACGCAAAAACTAGCGTTAAAATGCCAATAGCAGAGAAATATATTTCCTTGCGTATTTCACTAAAATGTTGTAGAGCTCATTTAATATGTTCA
>CALYJB010000016.1:152500-179956 GCA_944738965.1 Nebria brevicollis | reverse complement strand
GGGATATTAAAAAAAAATTATTTTTACAATTTTAAACCTGCACATTTCATTTATTTATATATAATTTTTGAATCCTCTTTATTAATATTTTACATTTAATAGATTTTTAGTTAATAATTTTATTTTTACACAATATATAATTAAAATGTAAGTGTATTTCATAATATAGTTTATGGCGTGAATAGCCCATGAGACTGATACGCCTTTAAATTTTAATCCTACCTACCTACCTATGATTCTTCCTGCCAAACTTTGTAGTAACTGCTTTTACGCCGTGTTCTTCATTCTCTTCATTTACTTTCAATTCTCGTAGTTTCCTTACGGGTGTCAGATCATTGACAGCCCCTACTAAATTTGCTAGTTCCATTTCTAAAAAAACCAACAATACAGATTTTATTATAGCTTTAGTTTTAAATGTATCAACAATAAAAATACTTACTTGTATGCAACCGGTCTATAACTTAAATTCTTCGCTACAGCCTACACAGTCAAACTGATGTAATGTTCTAATATTTCGAAGGTTTTATACGAAAACCCCTACTTATAACACATGTCGTCATAAGAAAAGGGTCAAACAACAATACTGACTAGTAGTTATACTCTTTTACTATCGAATAACTACATTTTTTGTCCGACGCAAAGGGCAGCTGCAAAAAAGGACCGGTGCAAACACGATATCTCACTAATCAGTAGGACAATAACAATGGTCCACAAAGGCAAAAAGAATGACATATTTATTGGTGTCTGTTTGACAGGGCTAGTGCAATTGCAGATGGGCCCTGTCTAAAGAAAGCTTTTATCTGCACCTGGCAATTATTAGGGTCTACATAAAAAAGGTCTGGCACCAGGGCTGGTGGAAAAGGGAATTAATGACATCCTTTGTTTGCAACTGTCAGGCAATGACATATTTATTAGGGTCCAGGCATGACGCAAAAAGAGAAATGCAAACATTGGACAATAACAAAGGAAAAAGCAATGATATATTTATTAATAATTGATTATAGATATCGAAACATGACTTATTACTTTGCTTGCACTAGGTCAATTCTATCAATAATGTCACATCGTCTCCTTTATCCGCATATGCTTCTAATAACTCAGTTTTTACATCGTTCTATACTTTAATATTTACGCTAGCTACATGCCCTGCGGCATATCTTTTTTTTTACTTATTTAATAAACTGTTCGGAAGATATTCATTTTGAAAGTCTTCCGAATCCTTATTATTGTAGAATCTAGTAATAAGCCTATAGCTTAATATCAAAATTCTTTTTGACAATTTTGGGTTCCTGTTGAAATCGGGGACCATATTTAAATGACATTATTTCAACGCTGGCAGTGCCATTTCTGTAAAGATTTATATAAATATAAGTTCGACTTACAGTACTAATATACTTGAGAATGTGATAGTGACAATCTTCATTTGCTGTTGGTTGAGAGTTGTAATCTTGATACGGCAGGGTCGCGGGATCTCGATGTACGGGCTCGGTGCGAATACAGCTTGCAGATGCTACGGCGGGGCCTCGGGCTCTTTGAGAATACGTCTAGTAGTTTGTATTTGCTGATGTTGGATGTGGTTTTCTTGTTATGATGATTCTGATATTCAACTCAGGCACTAGCGTTGCTGGTACTGGGAGTATTGTTGCGAATTTTATTTTATTATAAAACTTTTATTTTATTTTTTTATTATTTTAATTTGTTTATTAAAAAGTTTCTCATTGTTTATTATTTTTTTTCCCGATTAAATTGTTGAAACAAATGTATATTAAATTTGATTTTGAATTTACTTTCGGAATTCCTATCGACTGCGCCAATTATGTGTTATATTTATTGAAACAAGTTATTACATGAATTATGTGTTATATTTATTGAAACAAGTTATTACGTGCAAGTAAAGATTACAATTGGGCAATCGTCCCTCTGTTCATATTACATATAGTGTTATATAAGCTGACTATGTATTTCTTACTATGTGGAGAAATGCATGTTGGTAATAGGATTAAAATTATTAAGGTTACATAACTTATACAACTACGCGTTATAAATCTTCGCAATTAATTTTTACTACTTGAGAATTAGAATGTTGAGCCATTTGCCGCATTATGGGCTCGACAAGATGCTATATAATAACCGGCACAATATCTGCTTCATACTGAACTCATGGAAAAGTCCCCACATTATCGGCAACGAATTCATCCATGTGAAATGAGTAGTACAAGCGGTAATACTGTAGCAAATATTATTATTACTACATTTTTGATAAATCTAAACAAAGAAAGGGAAAATCGTAGGCATCGTAAACGTAGAGCCGTTTTGAAGCCACCGGGAGAGGAGGTCTTTCGTTGGTTCATAATGAACTTAGACTTGAAGATCCGTATGCTTTTAGAAACTATTTAAGAATGGATGAAGAATGTTTTAATTTTGTTTTGTCATATATTCAGGGAAAGTTAAGTTGCCAGAACACGCAATTTAGGCAATATGTGAGCCGTCGAGATAGGTATTATACATATTTGTAGATACGTTATCTGGCTACGGGTGATTCGTTTCAGTCTCTGACTTATCATTTTAGACTTGGTAGAAGTATCATTTGACAAATTGTAACCGAAGATTTGGTTTCAAATATTCAGTGTATGCAGGACGAAAATATCAAGGAAATATCAGGAAAATTTCGTAATATTATAATTTTTATTTTAAATCAAATATTAAATATTAATAAAAATAAACATAATATTCGTACTAACAAAAGAAAAGTAACGTAAACCTTAAATAATATATGTATATATATATATATATATATATATATATATATATATATATATATGTAAGCTTGTGCGTAATCAAGCTTGGCGGTGTCGCTTGACACGCGCGTCAGACTTGGTTCGTAACTAGACTCCGAGCTGTTAGGATTGAGGTTATTGTATTTATGTATACAAAGGCTTGCTATCGGCAATTGTATTGATTCAGGTTAGTTTTAAGCTTTAGTTTTAATCTTATTCGTTTACCATTATATTTCTGGACTTTGCTAATGTGTACATATTATTTATATTACAGTTGTTTACTGCATCATACATGTGTCGATTCTTAACCTAATCTCCGCTCCTTTTGAACTCTTTAAATTGTGGCTTACAAATCAATACAATGGAGAGTAAAGCAAAGTTTTATTTTGTCTCGGAGGCTGGTGCAGATACGAAAAGCACCGTAGTTAAAGTGAAAAGAATTCAGCTGCTCGGTCAAGAGGAAAGTTTCTTGTTCCCAGCAGATAAGCAGACTAGTGCGCAGCATGGAACGCTTTTTGAAAATCCAATCGTTAAAAATGTAGTTAAGTGTTTGAAGGTACGCAATAAATTTCGTAATGTGGTGTTGACTTTATCTGAAGACCTTGAGAAAATTTACTTGGATACAGAAGGCAACGTCGTGTTGTATGATGAATATCTGGAAGAGATTACTACAGAGCAAGAGGCTAGGGCAAACGAACAGTCAACAATCACATTTGAAAGAAAAACGAGCTCTTTGATAAAGGATATAGTGATTGAAAAGTTCGATACTGAAATTATAAATGCGAGTATTTGGATTAAATTATTTGTGCAGGAGTGTGACAGAGTGGGGATTGCCCAAAATAAATACGCTGAAGTATTACGATTGTTTTTAGAGAAATCCGCGTTAGACTGGTATAATGTATTTGTAAAGCGTAATTCCTTGTTAAATTGGGAGGCATGGAATAACGCCTTTATTGACACCTTCTCTGCACAATCCTGGACAGATATAGCGTATGCTTACAATTTTAAATTCTAGAACGGCTCGCTACTAGAATATGCGTTAAAGAAAAGAAGATTATTGCTAGAAGCGGATGATAGCTTGTCTACAAACACACAAATTAACATGATTGTGATTAGTTTACCAAAATTTATTCAAAATAAGTTAGATAGAAAATCCATTATAAATATAGAAAATTTAATGTCAAAATTAAAACAAATTGGTAAAATTAACGATTCAAAAAATGACAATGTAAGCAAGAGAATTCTAAGTGAAAAAAGACCATGTAGTATTTGTGATAAGTTAGGTTTCAAAAATAGATTGCATTCAGAAAGTATATGCCGTAATAAAGATAGGCGAATTAAAAATTTTAAAAATGAAAATATCAAGGTTACAAATAATAATGAATTACAGGAAGTAGTAGCAAGTTATGAGGAGGCAAAAAACGAATAGTTCTCCCACTTATTAAAATTAAGCTTTTTGCAAACGGTGGTCTAGCAATTGGCTTATATGACTCTGGATCCAATATTTCTATGGTTAATAGTACCTTCTTGAACCATAAAAGAAATATTCAACAAATAATAGGTGGGAGAGATATTATTAAATGTGTAGCTGGAACGGCGAAAACGGAGGGGATTGCAATAATACGTACTAAAATTGGTAACTTAGAAGAGGATTTTCCGTTTTTCATAGTTAAAGAAGGAATTGATTGTGATTTTCTATTGGGACTAGATTCAATAAAAAAATTCAAGCTCTGTCAGGATGAAAATTTGAGTATATCACAGAAACAACAGAAAAATAAAAATTTAGATAAGAAAAGTCACATTAGTGAAATAAGCACTAATAGAATAGAGGATATTATAAAAAAAAATGAAATAATTTTTGCCAAATCAAAGTTTGATACAGGAACAGTAAAGGATTATGAAGCCACAGTGAAACTGACAGAAAATAGATATATTTCAAAGAAACCTTATAGGTGCTCTTTTCAAGATAAATTAGAAATTGAGAAACAAGTGGAGGATTTGTGGAATGCAGGTTTAATAGAGGAGTCAAGCAGTCCTTATGCAGCTCCTGTAACCATGGTTTTTAAGAGAGAAGAAGGGAAAAGATCACGCTTGTGTATCGATTTTAAAGAGCTCAACAAAATAGTAGTGCCAGAAAGTCAGCCTTTTCCAAGGATAGATGATCTTACGGTACGTGCCAGAAATTGTAAGTTTTTTTCAAAATTCGACGTGAACTCGGCGTTTTGGTCGATTCCGGTGCGTGCAAAAGATAGATATAAGCTGGCTTTTGTAACCCATCATGGCCACTGGCAGTGGAGATGTTTACCTTTTGGTTTGAAATCTGCTCCTGCGATCTTTCAAAGAGTTTTAGCAAGCGTGCTAAGAAAAAACAAATTAGATGCTTTCACAGTAAATTATATAGATGATATATTGGTGTTCTCTAAAACTTACGAAGAACATTTATATCATGTAGAGCGGGTATTGCAAGCATTATATGAACAAGGTTTCAAACTGAATAAAAATAAATGTCAGTTCGCCCAAGAAAAGATAACATATTTGGGACACGAAATTGGAAACAATATGATTAAACCAATAAACGATAATTTAGTGGCTATTAAGAAGTTTCCAATACCTACAACAAAAACACAAATTAGACAGTTTTTAGGCAAGATTAATTTTTATTTGGAGTTTATACCAAATCACGTAGCTTTACTGGATCCTTTAAGAAATTTGTTAAGGAAAAATGTATCCTTCGATTGGTCTGAAGAGTGTATGAAGAGTTTTAATTCAACAAAGGAATATCTGTGCACAGTTCCTGCTTTGGCAATTTTTGATCCAGAGGCTCCAATATTTATTTTCACTGACGCAAGTATCGAAGGAGTTGGAGCAATATTGAAGCAGCCACAGGAAAATAACTCTTTGAAGTCGGTGTTTTTCTTTTCTAGAAAGTTGACAGACGCCCAGAAAAAGAAGAAAGCAATTTTTATAGAATGTTTAGCCATTAAAGAAGCCATTTTATACTGGCAATTTCATTTAATAGGAAAGAAGTTCGTCGTATTTACGGATCATAGACCATTGGAAAATTTCAATATAAAAAAAAGTAATGATATAGAACTAGTTCAGATTTTGAATTATATTTCACATTTCGATTTTGAAATTGTATATAATCCGGGTAAAGAAAATACTGAAGCTGATTGTTTGTCTAGAAATCCGGTTTTGGAACCACATGAGGACACAAACAGGGATTCTGTGATTAAAACTTCAAATTTACTGAAATTGAATGATATCAAAGAAAATCAGAAATTGTTGAAAGCTGATGATAAATGCATTATTAAAAATGGTATCATTTATAAAATTCTAAATAATAGAGAGAAAATATGGATTACTGAAGAGTTCGGAAAGTCTCTCGTCAACGAGGTACATGTTGATCAGGGTCATATAGGCACAAAACAGTTAATTTTAACTTTTGGCCAAAAATTTTATTTCAAAAATTTGTATAAACACATAAGATTGACTTGTAGATCTTGTGAAACTTGCATTAAAAATAAATCGAGAATAGGTATCTTTAAAGCCCCTTTATCTCAACTTGGTCCAGCAAAGGAACCTTTCGAAATAGTGTCTATAGACACAATTGGAGGTTTCAAAGGTAACAAAAGTACAAAAAAATATTTACATTTGGCGGTGGATCACTTTACAAGATTTGCTTACATAATAACCTCAAAGACTCAAGTTGCTAAAGATTTTATAAATCTAATCCAGAAAGTAGAAAAAAATGGAAGTATTAAATTAGTTTTATCAGATCAGTATCCTGGTATAAATTCAGCACAGTTTAAGCAATATTTAAATAAACAGAAAGTAGCATTAGTTTTTACAGCAGTAGATTGTGCGTTTTCTAACGGATTAAACGAAAGGACAAATCAGACTTTGGTCAACAGAATACGATGTAAAATCTATGAAAATAAAAATAAATCATGGCCTCAGGTAGCAGAGGAATGTGTAAAGGATTATAACAACACAATTCACAGTTCGACCGGATTCACTCCCAATTATTTGCTGACAGGATTAAACCTTTCATTTCTACCTGATGAGGTGAACGACAATAATTTGACAAATTTAGTCAACAATAGAG
Source organism: Nebria brevicollis (assembly GCA_944738965.1). Taxonomy (NCBI): domain Eukaryota; kingdom Metazoa; phylum Arthropoda; class Insecta; order Coleoptera; family Carabidae; genus Nebria; species Nebria brevicollis. Next base: position 173,071 of record CALYJB010000016.1, on the reverse strand, counting down.
AAATAGCTTTTAAGAAATCAAAAGAAATTCACAACCAGAATAAAGACTATTACGATAAAAATGTAAAACAGATAAATTATAAGATAGGAGATTTAGTTTATGTACAAAACGTTAATAAATTGAATAAAAATAAAACAGATCCAATTAGAGTAGGTCCCTTTAAAATTAAAGAGAAAATTTCTGATGTAACGTTCTTGTTAGATAGTAGATTAAGGAAAAATGAGTCAAATATTTTTCATGCTAGTAAGATTGTTCCTTACACCGATGGCGCGTACCCTCGGTCTTAAAAACGGGGGATGTAAGCTTGTGCGTAATCAAGCTTGGCGGTGTCGCTTGACACGCGCGTCAGACTTGGTTCGTAACTAGACTCCGAGCTGTTAGGATTGAGGTTATTGTATTTATGTATACAAAGGCTTGCTATCGGCAATTGTATTGATTCAGGTTAGTTTTAAGCTTTAGTTTTAATCTTATTCGTTTACCATTATATTTCTGGACTTTGCTAATGTGTACATATTATTTATATTACAGTTGTTTACTGCATCATACATGTGTCGATTCTTAACCTAATCTCCGCTCCTTTTGAACTCTTTAAATTGTGGCTTACATATATATATATATATATATATATATATTTATATTATTCCCTTAATCGGTACACTGTAACAGCTATGCCCAATATTTTTCCAAAACTTATTTAAATATATTTATACGAATTTATTATTATTATCATATTTTATTTTATTTTTTCAAATTTATTTAAATTTAAGTTCTATTTACTCTACCCAGACACTTATTCCATACCCAAACATTTAATTTATTGTTGAAATACGCATATATATATATATATATATATATATATATATATATATATATATATATGTATATATATATATATATATATATATATATATAAACACTTTGCTCGAAATTAATTATAAGTTATTTTATTACGTGCCACACCCTATTTTCATAATACGAAGTGTAACACTTAATTTCACTTTTTTTGTTTTCCGACTGCGCCATGTAGTAATGAGTATATGTTACAGTTAGTCTTATTTTACTTTTACACTTAGTCTTATTTTACTTTTGTTTTTTCTGAATATCTGTCCACAACTCAATTGCGTTGGAGATATAGTTAAATTGTCATATGTGAACTCATTTTTGATATTCATCCCCATTAAGACTTTTATCCATTTTATTATCATTGTTTCATTTAAATTTTGTTCAGATATTATATTTTTGATTGATTAACCATTTATACTTGTATTACTTATGATTTCCATCAGTTCTATCATTGTCAAACCAGAAAGATGTGCTTCGTGCTTTAAACATTTTGCATATGATTCCATTGATTCTTGATCATGTGCCTTTTTTTTCTTTGGGTTGAAGTTGTATCCAACTATAACATAGTTTGTATGAGCAATTGTATGTGTAATTGGGATCATTGATGCATCTAGATTGGGAATTATTGGTAAAACTCTCATTCTTGCATCCATACTATTGAGGACCATTCTGATTTGCCTGCTTAATGCTATTTTTCCATTTATTTCTAGTCCAATAAAGCCTTCTAATATTTGGATCGTAATATTTGATATTTGAGAGCTAGGCAAAGTGTACTCTTTGAAAATTACTTCTTTTACTGCAGCCTCTCTTAAGTTTTTGGCTATTTCTATCTCTGGTTCAACTGTTCTAATCATTCTCCTTTCTATGAGTGCAGCTCCCCACTTGATTTTTGACTCTGCCCAATTTATATCGTAATACTTGGATGCATCACTCCTTACTTGCTTTCTGAGTATATCAACCAATATTGTTAGACTGTCATCAGGTAATTCGCTGTTTCTTAGCCACCACTCTATAGTTTTCATAGAACAAAGTATTCTTCCATGTACATGCGCGTCATCCAATGCAGTTTTAGGAAACATGTTTCTTGGTATTTTAGCTTTAAAAGCCAATTCTTTATCTACGCTTATTGGAAATTTGTTACTCATTTGTGCTATAGCTGTTCCTAACGGATTTGGGTCTTTTGTGCTTTTGGATGATCTCTCTATTAATTTTAGGTGGCTCATCTTTGATTTTAATATGTCAATAGATTCTTATTTTGCCTTTAATAACAGCTTTATGCCTGATAGAAAAAATGCTTTTTTTCCTCCATTTTCCAGGGTTTTGTAATTGATTCAAAAAGTTGTTTTAAGATAGCATCTGTTATTACAAGATGGAGTAACCACAAGGTCAGGTCGACGATTAAGACCTCCAGAGGCGTTCTGGCTAAATAAATAAATAAAATAAACGGAAATTATAAAGTCAATTAAAGAAATAAGTAGACCTGTAGATAGGAAAGGCGTAAAGAGGTTTTTAGGAGGGGTAAACTATTTAGGTAAATTTATTAGTAATCTATCGGAAATAGCTGCTCCCATTAGACAACTTTTACAAAAAATATTTGCTTGCATTGGGATCAATGTCAACAGGAATCATTCAATAAGTTAAAAACGTTGTTAGTGAGTCCACCTACTTTAAAGATCTATGATCCTTATAAAGAGATAGTGATCTCCGTCGATGCCTCGTTAGTAGGCTTAGGAGCGTTTTTATTGCAAAATACGTCATCTATTGCATATGCGTCTAAATCGTTAACGAAGACCCAGCAAAGATGGGCTCAAATCGAGAAAGAACTGTACGCGATAGTTTTTGGTTGCGAGAGATTCGAAGAATATATAATAGGAAAATAAGTAACAGTAGAGTCAGATCACAAACCATTAATGTACATTTTTAACAAACCACTAGTGGATTGCCCTTTACGGTTGCAAAGAATGCTATTACGACTTCAAACATATGAGATAGATGTTGTATGGGTACCAGGAAAAAAATTAAAAGTCGCGGATGCTTTGTCTCGTCCCAATACAGTAGTTTGTAACGATAAATTCATAGACGAGATTGAATTCCAGGCCTGGTTAGCTGAAGATAACTTGATTATTACAAATAAACAATTAAATCGATTCAAAATCGAAACAGAAAATGACGACACTTTGCAAATACTAGTAAAGCATACGACTGTAGGTTGGCCACTAAATAAAAAACTTATAGATAGCAGAGTAAAAGCATATGAAAAAATAAGACATGAAATAAATATATGTGATAATTTATTATTTAAAAATAAACAATTAATAGTACCTACAGTTTTAAGAAAGGAAATGTTGAAAAGAATACACTATCACCACATGGGTATTGAAAAATGTAAACAGAGAGCTCTCACCGCTTTGTTTTGGCCAGGCAAGACAAATGATATAACGAATATGGTTAGCAAATGTAGTATTTGCAGTACATATAAAGCGACACAAAGAAGTGAACCTATGACTGCACATGACATTCCGTGTAAACTTTGGGACAAGATTGGGGCTGATCTATTTTACATAGGTGGCGCTAACTATTTGTTGATTACTGACTATTTTAGTAAATATGTAGAAGTAACTAAATTATATGATACATTAAGTAGCACGGTAATTCAAAAATTTAAAGAAACTTTTTCGCGGTTTGGCATTCCAACTACGGTTATAACCTTAATGGACCACAGTTCAAAAGCAAGGAGTTTGATAGTTTTAAAAGTAGCTGGGACTTTGATCATATCACATCCAGTCCTTATTATGCCCAATCTAACGGAATGGCCGAAAGGAACGTACAGACAATAAAGAATATGTTAAAAAAATGTTTAGCGTACGGGCAAGATATTCAATTGGCATTATTGGAACACATAAATACGCCATTAATGGATCAATTAAGTCCAGCCGAGATGATGTTTGGACGGAAGATAAAGGGTCTATTGCCATTTTACCCTAGCAAACCAGACTTCAGCAATATAGAGAATCAAATCAAAACTAAACAAAATACGAGGGCGGGTCAATAAGTCCGTGATTCTTTGACAGAGACACGGGTTTTTTGACAAAGAATCAACTTATTTTTCTACATAGAATCCTCTGAGCTCTATACACTTCGTCCAACGTTTCTCCAAATTTTTTATCCATTCCAAAAAATAAGTTTTGTCGAGGTCCTCAAAATAAGTGTTTGTTTGTGAGATGATTTCATCATTGGAGTCAAATCTCTTTCCGCCGAGCCATTTCTTTAAGTTTGGAAACAAGAAATAGTCACTCAGGGCTAAATTCGGAGAATAGGGTGGATGAGGGAGCAATTCATAGCCCAATTCTTAAAATTTCGCCATGGAGACTATACATGTGTGCACCTTTGCATTGTCTTGCAGGAAAAGAATTGTTTTTTTGGCCAAATTCGGTCGTTTTTTCTTCAAATCATTGTCATTGAATCGGTCCAATAAGGTGCCATAATATTCGCCATTGATCGTTCTTCCCTTTTGAATGTAATCAATGTGGATTATACAGCGTGCATCCCAAAAAACGGTCGCCTTGACTTTACAGGCTGACAAACCCACCTTGGCCTTCTTCGGCTCCGATTCACCCGAAAAGACCCACTGTTTTGACTGCTGTTTGATCTCTGGTGTTTTGTGGTGAATCCATGTTTCGTCCACTGTTACGAAACAGCAGTTAGGTTGACGGACCCGGATGACCTCAATGAACTTTCAACGGAGGACAACATTGACAGAACAATAAACGAGTCACTAAGTGAAGAGTTATCAAGTCGGTTATCATTACACGAAAGTCCCAGAACCTTTCAAGATGGAGTAACCACAAGGTTAAGGTCGACGAGTAAGGCCTCCAGAGGCGTTCTGGCTAAATAAATAAATAAAATAAACGAAAGTTATAAAGTCAATAAAATAAATCGAAAAAGACAGACATCGAGGGGAACGAGCCAGAACATATGTTCTACATAAAAATATATAAAAAGAAGTTATAAAACTTAATCACAATACATAAACAATAAATATAATATATATAAATATATACATTACTACATATAAAAAAAAAATGAACAACCAACCTAAACTAATTCCTCTAATTCATATTTGCTTAAAATATTGTTAAATTCGCTTCCTTCATATATTTTTTAATTTTTTAGTCTACTTGCTACATATTCAGCATAGACTTAGGCTCTGTCCGTTTCCTTCTTTTCACGGAAGTTCTTGTTTTAAGTCACTTCGTTTTTGCCTTTCAAACAGCCACAAATAGCTTCGGAAATTTCGTCATTGTTATTGGAGATATCATATCTGGACTATCGCTGAACGTTTAAAATGATTTATATATTATTTTCAGCTTCCGCTAACTACTAATGAATGTAATGAAGTAGATTTAATATTTAGAAACAAGTGGGATTTTCCAAATTTTTGCGGGCCTATAGATGGAAAACATTGGCCCGAATTCAGCACTCTTCGTTAAAGTTAAAGAAGCCTCATGAGGCGTTTTAAAGAAGCTTCTCTAAAAATGCGTATTCAACTGTCATCTATAGTGCAAAAGAAGGTTATTTAACTGTTTATTTAATGACTAGTAACTAAACAAGGTAGGTACCGTCTTTATGCTTGTATTTAGCATCAATTATGGCCAGCTACGTCAGAGTTCTTGATTTATTTGTAAATATCCGTAAAGGATTTGGGGTAAATCTTTAAGTAGGCGAAATGTTTGGTAACGTGAAGACATTTTTGAAACTATAATGAAAAATAATTTAAGAAGAGTTTTTTCGTCAAGCGATACAGTTTGACGAAAAACGCGGTGAAATATGTCATTTGAATGATTACTAACGAAATCAAGCCTATTTCGTCTAAAAGAATAAATATAACACCTTTCATACAAATACAGATGACATTGCGATATTTTCATTGGTAATAGTCTATATTTGTAAATACATTTCATGTAGATAAAACACTTAAACAAAAAAATATTAAATATTAAATTAAAGGTAATTTACATGGTTTTAGCCAAGTCACTGTTTCTTTGGCAGCAGTAAAACAGGAGTTTTTCGATATTGCAGTTCCCTGGCGTTATCGGGTGTAGATTGTACGCAGAAAAATTAAAATAAACGCCAGAAAAACCGAAACCATTGTCTTTTCACGCAAATTCACACTAAACAAAGTAATCACACCACTACAAATACACAAACAAAAAATAACGCCCACAAACACGGTTAAATACCTAGGCACACACTTATACCAAACACTAAGACATGGCCCACACATATTACACACAATTAAAAAAGCCCAACACGTAATCCGAAATCTCTATCCTCTCCTAGTTCAAAGCAGTTCCCTTTCTATAAAATATAAAATCCTCATGTACACCGCAATCATTTGCCCCATACTAACATATGCAGCCCCAGTTTGGAGTAACGCTTCAGCAACCGCACTAATCCCATTGAAACGACTCCAGAATAAATGCTTACGACTGGCAACCTGCTCTGGACGATACACACGACAACCAGACCTACACGAAATCGCAAACATACCATACATAACACAATACATAAAACAAATATCACAAAATTTTTATAAAACACAGTTAAACTCAAACACACTCACAAAACACATCACAAAATTAAGACACGACAACACAACACATAGATTAAAGCATAAGCTCCCCTACCAGACACTACCCATATTTTCGGAAAGCTTCCATGGGCCGAACACGTAACACAGACACACACAACATACACAGATATACACTCCCTTTTGTGAGTAGGAGCTCTGATAAAACCAATGATGTGTTTCCATTTTAATTAATATTAATTTATGTATGTATAAAATTAAAGTTAATATACATATTTCAAAATGGAATGGCTCTGTGGGTCGATGGTTCGAGCCCGGCCGATGCATTTTTGTTTTTTAGAATTGTTAAAGTCAGGTCTTCGACCAAAAATACTAGTCTCTGCCGATATTTTCTGTCCGTTATCTAGTCAAAACCAAAAATCGGTTTGGATAGTATTTTTATCTATGTTTTACTCAAGTATTCACATATACCCCGATTGATATAAAAAGGGCCTACATCTCTTATCAAGACAGTCGATCACCGTATGCTTAATGTAAAGGACCGCACCGTATTCTCCGTTACATCTGATAGCCATATCGATGCCGCAAAACACTTGGTGAGACTACCGTATTTATTTGTATTACTGGGTTTAACTGTTCTTAAGGTATCTCGCCGGAGTGTCCGCCAAAAGATCACCTAGTAGTCTTACTGTAGTAGCCGCAGGTGTGTCCACCGAGGGTAAAACTCTGTCTAACTGTTCTTAAGGTATATCGCCGGCGTGTCCGGCAAGAGATTACCTAGTAGTTTCTTATTATAGTACCTGCAGGTGTGTCCACCGAGGGTAAAACTCTGTCTAATTTTTCCTAAGGTATCTCGCCGGCTTGTCCGTCAAGAGATTACCTAGTAGTTTCTTATTATAGTACCTGCAGGTGTGTCCACCGAGGGTAAAACTCTGTCTAACTGTTCTCAAGGTATCCTGCCGGCGTGTCCGCCAAGGAATTACCTAGTAGTTTCTTATTATAGTACCTGCAGGTGTGTCCACCGAGGGTAACCCCTGTGTAACTGTCTACAGGTATCTCGCTTGGGTGACCGCCAAGAGAATACCTAGTAGTTTCTTATTATAGTACCTGCAGGTGTGTCCACCGAGGGTAACCACTGTGTTGCTGTTCTCCAGGTATCGTGCCGGCGTTTCCGCCAAGGGATTACCTAGTAGTTTCTTATTATAGTACCTGCAGGTGTGTCCACCGAGGGTAACCACTGTGTAACTGTTCTCCAGGTATCATGCCGGCGTGTCCGCCAAGGGATTACCTAGTAGTTTCTTATTATAGTTCCTGCAGGTGTGTCCATCGAGGGTAAACACAATTTAACTGTGGGTCTCACCAACGTTTTAGCATCCGCAACACCGTCTCCGATAGGGTTTATTAAGTTGTACCCTGTGTTTTTACCGAAAATAAATACCGTTTAAAAACTGAAGTTATTCACTGATTACACTCAAGCTGGACATAACCTCCACCGAGCTATCCCGGACCCGCACGCACAGTCTCAACCCCTACCCTTACTCCTCCCCCAAATACCGTATCAAAGTTTCCCCCCCTCCTTCGGATTGGCGCCCGAGCAAAAATTACCGCAGCGTGCGGAAAGCCAGTAACGCATGCGAAACGACGTTACAGCACATAATAGTAACCCGCACATAAGAGCACCCGATGGTGCACAACCATTTTTATATTGTAATCACAAAAGATTTTATTCACTTAATGCAAATACTAGGATTTTAGATATTGTTGTGAGGGTGTACACATACCTCACATATTTGAACAAATTGCTCTTTGAAATTTTGATTTCCAGAATAAGCGAATAGCCTTTCACAAATTCAATATTATAATTTTTCTCTTCCGCAAAATTTCCAATCTGCTGGCGTTTCTTTTCTGACATCTAAAATATTTGTAAAGTTATAAATTGCATACTATAAAGCACATAACATTTTTTATACTTTATTATAATACTTACGTTTATTTAAATAAGTAAAATATAAAACACTTCCTGCAAGAAATTGTAGGTGTCTAACCTAAAAATACGGTTTCACAATTGAATTATAAAGGAAGATGCGCTGTTGCCAGACCACATTTTATAAATGTTTATCCTTGTTAAAGAATGTTTAAAGAAGGTTGCTGAATACGGTTGTGGAAAAAACCTTCATGACGCAACGACACCGGCCCGTATTCAGCACTCTTCGTTAAAGTTAAAGAAACTTCATTAGGCATTTTAAAGAAGCTTCTCTAAAAATGCGTATGCAACTGTCATCTTAAGCGCTAAAGAAGGTTAATTAACAGTTTATATAATGACTTGCAGCTAAACAAGGTAGTTACCGTTTTTAAGCTTGTATTTAGTATCAAAATGGCCGATTACACCCGCGAAATTGAATTAATTGTAAACGTTCGTGAGAGATTTGGGGTACATCAATTTATTAGGCGGAATGTTCGTCAGCGTGAAGATATTTTTGAAAAATATAACGAAAAATAATTTAAGAAAAGGTATCGTTTAACGAAAGACGCGGTAAAATTTGTGATCGAAATGATTTCAAACGATATTGAACCAATTTCGACACAAAAAATAAATATAACACCTGCCATACAAGTATTGATAACGTTAAGATATTTTGCGAAGGGATGTTATCAAGTAGAACTAGGTAATAATCTTTATTTGTAAATACAATTCATATAGGTAACCTACTTATTTTCAACTATTCAAGGTGATTTACACGGTGTTAGTCAAGCCACAGTTTCTCGAATAATATTTAAAATTTCCCGTGTAATGGCCCTGTAGTTTTTGGGTGCCTAGATTGTACACATATAAAATTTAAAAATCCCGATAGTGCACAACCGCTTTTATATTGTAATCGGAAGAGCTTTTACTAACTTAATGTACAAGTGGTATGAGATGCTAACACTAAGATAATAGATATTGTTGCTCGATGGCGTGGAAGCACGTATTTGGGCAAATTGTTCATTGAAACACGACCTTCAGGTATTCTAAAAATAGAAACTATAAATATAAAGTGTAATTTAAATTAAACTTCCGATACAGACACATGCTTGCTTAGAAAGATATCTATTAAACCTTAGGTAGTTCAGTCTGTTTTCTTCTTATTCTTTACATCTTCGCGCCGATTTCAAATTAAAATTTATTTTCCCGTTTGAAATAAGGTTAGTCGTGCAACAGATATTTATTAACTCCCTTACTTCGAACAAGAAACCCAGCAGAAGAAGCATACAACTCTGCGCGTAAGCGCACCAGAGTAATTGTTGAATGCTGTTTTGGTCGCTGGAAGGGCATGATCAAAAGCTTACGAAATAGTCTGCAAGTTTCACTGCCCACTGCATATGCGTGAATTTCCGCCATGGCAGTATTGTACAATATAAAACTAGATTTTGATGATGAATGGGAGTATGGTAAAGCATTTTATTATTTAATGTAAGAAAAGAGTTAAATCCGATAATAACTTTTAGATAATGAAGATTCAAGTGATTCTGATTCAGGCGACGAATCCACCAATGACCCCAATGAAAATGTAGTAGGAAACGTTTTCAGAAAAAAATTTATTGAATCGCATTTTACAAATCATAAATAATTTAATTATATTAATATATAAATATATATATATATATATATATATATATATATATATATATATATATATATATATATATATATATATATATATATATATATATATATATATATATATATGTATATGTATATATATATATATATATATATATATATATATATATATATATATATTGTCACGCACGTGCCACGCTAGAGCCAAATCTAGTCCACCGTGGGATCCACGCTAGGTTCACACCTAGGTCATCCACGAGTACGATTTCACAACTAGCTGGTCCATCGGGCTCGACAAGCATTTCGTAAACCTTATCAACAATAACGATTTCCCAATACTATCATACAACGACATTCCGAATGGTCATGATTATACTGATGTCATAAATCCAAGTGCAAGGCCAAGGTTACCTCCGCATACCACAAAACCCACACCCGGGATAATCCAATCTTATATAAAGGACCGGGAAGAGACAAGCTGGACAGTCTCACCGAGTCTTTCATAGTCACTGCCAGATTACGATAAACTTTATATCGAAACCTAACGCTAGAATCAATGTAACATGTGTACCTTAAACGCAATGCTGTAAGTAACTTTATTTCAATAAACACCAAACTAAAACGTATAACTGTATAATTGTGTTATGACTTAGTAAACTCCCTTCATATCCTCTCGTGCTTGACTCCTGATATGATATAAACCCTGCAGGAGTTACAGTCTTGGCTGGTACCTCAATTCAGTTAATAGAATCACGTCACCGCCAACCCCCAGCTCGTGACAAATATATATATATATATATATATATATATATATATATATATATATATATATATATTAGGGTGGAGCGAAAATAAACATTTTTGAATTTCATGTAGCCTATATATGGAATAGTTGCCTTTGATTAAATGTAATTACTGTTCAAAATCTCATTTAAATCGTAATTGTCCTTTGGGTGCCAAAACGAGCTTGTTTTTTTTAGCTTTGTACTATAAATAGCCAAACATATTCTTACTATATTAATTTTAATACAAATTGACCATAGCCCATCCCTACCAAAATTCGAGACAAAGGGTCAATATCACCAAGTTTTTAAAGACAACTGAATATAAAGAAACTGATTAAGAGGATGGGTGGGTGGTGGAACTCAACTTGTAGCCACCTCCACGCGATGAGTTCAGGATTATTTTCGTTCAGGAAGCAAGTTTTCAGGTTATTTATTATGAAATTAAGCGAAGAGCTGCATAAAAGTATTTTCCTTTTTATTTTAATTTAGTTGTCAAATTGGCACCCAAAGATGAAGTCTCAGCAATCCAAGTTTTTGTACAGTAAATCATTTCTTAAAGTAGCAACTATTCCATATATAGGCCAAGTGATTATTGGAAAACAAATTATTTTGGCAGTTTTCGCTCCACCCTAATATATATATATTTATATATATATATATACATTTATATATAAAACGAAAGTTACTCTTGTAGTATTTTTAATTTAATTTTTCCTACATCAATATTTATATAATGTAGCCCAACTCCTTCTCTGATATTTCCCGCTCGTTCTGTATTTTCTGTTCTATATGTATTTTGTGTAGCTTTTACATTTCTCCTTCGAAAGTAGTCATCTATTTCTTGCCTTTTGGTCGAGAGGAACTACCGAAAGATTTTTCTCATACCGGCATGCGTGGATTATGGGAGAGGAATTCGGGGATCACAGGATCGGAACTTCAAATAAAAATTTAAGAATATAAAGGAATATAATAAAAAAATATATAATTTTTAATTTTTATTAATAATCAGGTTTTACTAAAGTAGAAAATACCATTCACTAAAGAGTAGTACTAAATTACTTGTAAATATATTTCTGTTAATAAATTCAATTGAAAATAGCTGCAAAAAATAAGATTATATAACTGAGCCTTACCTGGCAGCCTCAGCGAAAAACTCTGTTTCCGGATCCAATATGTTGGTTACGTTGACCGTTACTTTTTCAACTGTAGCACTCTAATATTATATTAATATTATATTTGCAAAATTAAAATAATTTTTAAACCTACCCGTGAATCCGAGTTATAAGGAGACTCGTCTTCTTTGAAGTCGATTGGGCAAATATCGAGCACTGCCCAATCTAATCTTGTCGGTTCCGTCTCCAATAGGCCTCCGCCTGTCTTCTTTATCTCTTTTCTATAACTACTTATAGCTGTCGTAGCATGCTGCTTTATTCTGTAGTATAGATTCGTAATGGTTTTAACAGACCTGTCGTGACCACAGGCCTGCAATTTTGCCGCAATTTTCTCTCATGCTTCACTTTTTTTAGCGTAATTTTCTGGGTCACATTGTTTTGATTCAAGAATTTCGGCAAATTCTTAACGAATTCGACAACATAAACTTTTTCTTCTACTGTAAAATTTTCAACACGGTGACGTTTCTTTTCAGACATCTAAAATATTAATAAAGAAATTAATGGCATACTATTAAGCACAATACGTTTTTTATACGTTATTTATAACAACATAAATTAGAAAATATGTTTTGCGTTTAACGAGAAACTATAATTCTAGACCGCAATTTTTGACAACCGAATCAAAATGGAAATCGCGCTGTGGCCAGACCAAATTTAAATAATGTTTGTCTTTTGTGAAAGAACGCTTACAAAAGAGTGCTGAATACGGTTATATCTACGACCTTCATTAAGAGCTGACAACTTCTTTAGCTAACGAAGGCTTAACGATGACTTTAATGAAGAGTGCTGAATTCGGGCCAATAACTTGATCTGTCCAAAATCGGAAAGACCATTCAACAGAAACTATAAAGGCACTGACAGTACTGTGTTAATGGCAATAGTGGATGGAAATTACAAATTTTTATGTGTAGACATAGGAACTAATGAAATGCGATGGTGATGTTTTTACATATTTAGAATATTTCACTGCCGAAGTTTGCTTCTTCCTTGTCTCTTTCATTAGCTCTAGTGCAACTTCTCGTATAAATGATGCTACATTTTCTGGACATTTATTGTATGTATGAGAATTCATACAAGGAATGTTGCAAGTCGCGAGAATTTTTTCTAATTGTGTTTATCCCCTCCTCCCCCCTTGCGATCATACCCAGCACGACTGCTTGATTAGTATTCAATTTTTTATTACACACTTTCACAATATTCTATTTTAGAATTTTTAAATCACTAATTAATAAAGGTCCAGTTTAATATCAACAAATTTTCACAAGAGAAAAACAAGTTAACAAACGATCAAAACAGAAACATGTAACCTACGCAACTGAATATGGTCTATTGGCTGTTTCCCATGCCATTATAAAGTTTTTATGTTACAACAGTGTTACAGAGGTTGTATCGCGCTGAACTTAGAACGCACATCGGTGGTTATCATTATAACTCTGGCTGTGATAATCTGAAACAAAAAATATAGCAAGGTTTTAATGTATATATTAAATTGCCTTCAGTTAAGCCTATCCGATTTAAAAAAAGCAATTTATGTCAAAATGGCAGACCTACAAATAAAAAATCGAAAAATAAGTAAGAAATTTTGTTTTTCCAAAGAGCTAAACAGAGTAAATCTTATAATTTTTGAAAATCTGTATGCTTAACTGATGAGAATTTAATTGAGATTAAGGTAGTTTAAACGAAAATTCGATCCGATATTAATTAGTGGATGTAGGTAGGATTAAAATTCAAAGGCGTATCAACCTCTTGGGCTATTCACGCCTATTAATTAGCGGAGAAAACGGGATAACCAGATCAAAAAATGTAGTTTCGAGAAAATCGCTTTTAAAGTCTCATTTTTAGTTTTTTTTGAAATGAAATAGAAAATATCAAGACTTATTACAGTTCATCTATTCCTGGTCCATAGGAATCATCCCCTTTGCTTGTGCTGGATCGATCGTTCCACTATTTGAGCTTTATGTCATCGGTTTTACTCCCACACGACGTACGCGCAGAAGCTTGTTCTACACGAAGCTGGTCTTTCTTCGTACAAAAGGACTATATTTGTTGCCCAACTTTAATTCCCAGTACATCTGGTATGTACATTTATTATTGAATACGCAAACGGCTAAATAAATTGCTGTTTGTACTTATATCGTGACTTGACGTTGATTTCGTCACAAATTTCCAAATTGGAGCGTTGAAGCTCTCATGATAGTCTTGTAAAAGAAATACCTATATCATGAGCTATGCCTAAATATAAAATATAAGTTTTTGCTTAAAATATAAAAACTTTCATAATAAAGGAAAAAGGACGAGAAGATAGCTCGGTATCTAACAATATTCCGTATGTTTTCAGCAATGTACACCACAGATGAAAATGTGATTTACCATTGTTATTTGTGAGAATTTCAGCATAATATTTTAAGAAATTATTCTCAATGATACATACTTTAATATAATGTAAATTAAAAGAATCAATTTTTTGAAACAGTCCCTGTGGTCTTCCCTCTTAAGCAAGTTGTATGCGGGCTCAACCCCAGATTAAAAAAATATTTGAACAATGCGGTCTGTGAGACATATTGCAACCTGACTACTTAATTATACCTGATAAAGGTTTCTTCATCCAGTTTTTTTGCGTGCCACTCTAGAAAATAAGTACGAGCATCAGATTTCATACTATCGACACCGTAATATGTAGCAGCCAGAATAGGCCCAGAATAGAACTGGTTTTCCAGTTTATTAAATAAATGCGGAAAATACCCTTTTTTCACAGAATTCGGTAAATCCATGGCTTTACTTAAAGATCCTAACGACGTAGGCAGATAGTTTATTGAGTCTACGAATCGAATTTTACAATTTAATTCTATAAATAAATTTTTTTAACCATTTAGTATTATCTAGCTCTCATATTCATAATTTCTGTTAAATATTTCAGTATAAACTGAGCTTCAATACTTTTCGCATTGTGTGCAATATATATTACCGATGAAAAATAAGTGCGCGTCTGCAGTGCATATTCAATAAAACATACCTGTTGAATGACCCACAAGTTCACTTCATGATCCTTGTCCTTCCCGACAACTCTTGACGCGTATCAAAATCGTAATAAAAGAACGAATTATTTTGTATCTTTGTCGGTTCTTTATCTATTTTGATAAAGCATTTATGATAAGCAGCGTTGTAGCATTAACACAGTGCGCAAAAAGTTACACTGCACACATGAATCCTGGTCTTCTTGTAAAGTTTCAGTCATTTTTTGCACTCATGCATACGGGCACATATGACTCATAAAACGTCTATTGCATTTGTTACACAAAGTTGTTGGTCCCATGCATGCCGGAGAATAGAAACAATACGGACAGATGTTGCTGCAACGATGACGTCCTCGTTGATGGTAGGGTGTATGACATGGCTCGCAAAAATAATTTGACGAAAATGCTGCCGTGAAACTTTTAATCGTAGAGAAGATTAAGTCGCGAACGAATTTTTCCGTGAGACCCTTCGTATAATAATGCACTGTAACCACGATGCCCGTACACAATAATATTGTTTTCCTGAAAATACCGCTGAAGTTCTTCAATTTCAGGAATACCTCCTCCGTACATCGGAATAATAACTCGCGCCTTAATAAGTAGCTCACGATCCATGATACAAGTGTCAGCGATCCGCAGCGATATCACTAATATTTAGATTTTTCTTGAGCCATGCTTCTGCAACAATTAGGGCTCGTGGTAAACAGTTATTGTCCTCGTCCTGTATTTCTTCCATACCATGTTGTAACGCTGTCGCTATTTTAAGCGCCTAGTTGGCACAATTTCGAGGTTATCGTGTCATCTAGCGGTTTTACCACAAAACGCTTGGTGTCCCTTGCCGCTCTGCATTGCGCGCGCCTCGAGCGGGATTAATTAATCCGGCAAATGCGGGAATAACTTGTCGTTTCACAAAATAATACGGAAAATCGCCCGCTTGTCGGCTGACCAGCTAGTAAGGCGGAATTGTTACCGTTCTCGTCTCGTTCTATATCAGTTTTTTCGCCACGTGCAATTTTGCAGTGAGTGCTCTAATTCCGTATCTGAGTCTCCGACAGAAGCAAAACCTCTAGTTAAGTATATCGTTATTTGACTATTCAATATAATAGACTTGACGACTACTTAACCGGAACCCGACCTACCACGTGGTTCCGAAGTTTTTTTTTTTTGGCACACGTGCCCATCAACTTTGTATCTTAGCAATATTAAATTCTGCATAACGTATTCAACTCCCCATCTTGAGTAGTCTGGCTAATTTAGGACCAATTTAGTACCCAGTTGCTGGTTCCTCAATTTTGTAATTTATCACCTATCGTAGTTCTGAGTATCATTTCAGTTTTGATTATTTTGTGCTAATTATATTAATTGTAGATTCATTTTCCTGTAAAAGTTCAGTATTCAATTGTTCTCTACCGTGACTGATCCATAGTTTTATTTTTAAGGCCCGATAATACCGCAGCTGTAAACCTCCTTTTCGCTCATATCTCGTACACAACACCCCTAACTTGTTTTAAGGCAATTGGTACCGACGTTACTATACGAGTAACGTACTTGAAGTTACGACCTCGGTACGGAGACCGTATAGGGAAATATTGTGGCCAAAACCAGCACTTGGCGACATCGGAAATCTCCAGACCAGACAGCATTCGAGCCAAATGCAGCCCATAACAACTCTCTGCCGCCTGCAGGACGTCTGAGAATACCAGATTGGCGCCCACACAAAAAAAATATGCTGGAGCTACCAGCCGACGCTGCCTCGCGACTCATTTGTGAACATCACGTCCTAGGAGTATAGCCACGACCAATTTAATTTTGTCCTTGATCAGTTGTACATTATTTTAGAATAATTTTTCTTAGTTACCTTATTTTGTACTGGCGTCAAAAGCCCAGTTAAGTACAATCTATTCTGGTGCAATAAGCGGTCATTGTTCTAAAATTTTGAGTTTAATTCACCTAGCTGCTGCAGCTCTTATCCCCACTCCCGACTCCGGTCTGAGAGCTAGTCGAGCATTTCGTTCTGTCGGCTTCTCGCTACCGAAAGTCGTTACCATGTTTACGCTTGCATAACACTGAAAATGGCAAACCGTGTCCGGGTAATCTTGGTTACCGTCAGCCTACAGGCATAGTAACTCTCGCTCTTTCTACAGTAAAATCTCCATCCGAAAATACTTCAGCGTTGCTTTGCAGTATTCTAGAAAAGTTATCCCATACTTCGTCTAAATGTATCTGGTCAACACGTCGAAATCTTAGCCAAGCTGGTCCAGACTCCAAATTTGGAGTATGAAAAATCATGCCTACAAAATTCTCTGCCGATATGGACTCGGTTCCGTAATCAATAAGATCTTTCATACTGTCTTTAAACCCCGCAACTGGATTGATGTCCGCGGGAGGATCTGTCATTGCGATGGTTAAACAACGCCCTAGTATATTTAACACATTTTTCCACATCACAAATGACAGTGAAGCGATTCTATTCGCTTCCTATCTGAGCAGTGGTAGCAGCAGTAGCAGCAGCATCATTCATCGTCGACGTGTCAATTATACCCACACAAATTTTGAAAAAATTTAGATAATTTACATTGTTTTCTTCTGCATCAGTAACAACAACAACGACAGATACCAGCGATTCTTATAAATCGTTGCAAATGTTGAAGAAAGTTTGGAAATTTTCTTCTCCGTCAATGTTCTGCGATTCATCTATGCTCATCGATTGTACCATAACTATTTTCGAATGTATTTTATAAAGATAACTAATATTTGGATGGGTAAACCAAGTCAACTGGTTTGTCCCGTCTGAAACCCTCTTTTTTAAAGTATTTTTTCAAAAGACTGAACCTTTTTTTTATCTCAAATCGAGTTGATGCTATTCCTACAGGTATAGAAAATAGTGGGGATATATGCACTCCCACCTTTTCAAGCAAAAGATAGTGCAAGGTTGGCGAGAGCAGGTAAGGGATAACAGAAATTATACAAATAACTTATTTATTTTTAGAACGCAATTGCGTTATTCATTTTTTTATATTGCCAGGTTGACAAAATCTACACATATGGCATCTTTTGCACTGCATGTGCAATAGCAAATTTTTCCGACTTAATACTATTATTTAATTCGTTTACGTTATCATCGGTCATCTTTGCAAGACGAAGCGGTAGAAATACGACTGACTTAGACAGTTCGACAAGAAACTTCCTGCCAAACTTTGTAGTAACTGCTTTTACGCCGTGTACTTCATTCTTTTCATTTATATTCAATTCCCGTAGTTTCCCTACAGGTGTCAGATCATAGACAGCCCCTACTAAATTTGCTAGTTCCATCTCTAAACAAACTAACAATACAGATTTAATTATTGCTTTAGTTTTAAATGTATCAACAATAAAAATACTTACTTGTATGCAACCGGTCTATAACTCAAAAGGACAAATGCAAACATTGGACAATAACAATGACATATTTATAAGGGTTTTTCTGACAGGTCTGGTGCCGTTGGAAAGGGCCTGTAGAAATCTTTTGTTTGCTCCTAACATATTTATTAGGGTCTACATAAAAAAGTGTTTCACCAGGGCAAGTGGAAAAGTGAATCTGTACAGGTCTTTTGTTTGCACCTGACATATTTATTAGGGTCCAGGTCATTTATCATAAAAAGATCTAGTGCAGGTGCAAACATGACAGGTCATTATTCAAAACAACGAAGGTGCAAACATGACAGGTCATTAATCAAAATAAAGGTCTGGCACAGAAACCGTTTGGTACTCTACTACCTATTACTAAATTTAATAATTGATTAAAGATATCCAAACATGACTTATTACTTTGCTTGCACTAGGTAAATTTTATCAATAAAGTCACATCGTCTCCTTTATCCGCATATGCTTCTAATAACTCAGTTATTACATCGTTCTATACTTTAATATTTACGCTAGCTTCATACTCTGCGGCAAATCCTTTTACTTTACTTATTAAATAAACTGTTCGGAAGATATTCATTTTGAAAGTCTTCCGAATCCTTATTATTGTAGAATCTAGTAATAAGCCTATAGCTTAATATCAAAATTCTTTATGACAATTTTGGGTTCATGTTGAAATCGGGAACCATATTTCAAATGACATTATTTCAACGCTGGCAGTGCCATTTCTGTAAAGATTTATATAAATATAACTTCGACTTACAGTACTAATATACTTGAGAATGTGATAATGGCAATCTTCATTTGTTGTTGGTTGAGAGTTGTAATCTTGATACGGCAGGGTCGCGGGATCTCGATGTACGGGCTCGGTGCGTATACCGCTTGCAGATGCTACGGCGGGGCCTCGGGCTCTTTGAGAATACGTCTAGTAGTTTGTACTTGCTGATGTTGAATGTGGTTTTCTTGTTATGATGATTCTGATATACAACTCAGGCACTAGCGTTGCTGGTACTGGGAGTATTGTTGGGAATTTTATTTTTTTATAAAACTTTTATTATTTTTATTTGTCTATTTAAAATTTTCTCTTTTTTATATATTTTTTCCGAACAAATTATTGGAACAAATGTAAATTACATTTTATTTTGAATTTACTTTCGGTATTCCTATCGACTGCGCCAATTATGTATTATATTTATTGAAAAAAGTTATTACATGAATTATGTGTTATATTTATTGAAGCAAGTTATTACGTGCAAGTAAAGATTACAACTGGCTAATTATCCCTCTGTTCATATTACATATAGTGTTATATCAGCTGACTATGTATTTCTTACTTCGTGGAGAAATACATGCTGGTAACAGGATTAAAATTATTAAGGTTATATTACTTATACAACTACGCGTTATAAATCATCGCAGTTATTTTTTACTAGTCTAGAGTACTTGAGAATTAGAATGTTGAGCCATTTGCCACATTATGGGCTCGACAAGATGCTATATAATTACCGGCACAATATCTGCTTCATGCTGAACTCATGGAAAAACACCACATTATCGGCAACGAACTCATCCATGTGAAATGAGTAGTAAAAGTGGTAAAACTGTAGCAAATATTATTATTACTACATTTTGGTAAATCGAAACAATGAAAGGGAAAATCGTAGGCAACGTAAACGTAGATCCATTTGGGTAAAATAGTGAATTAATAGAAGATTGGAAGGGACCGGGAGAGGAGGTCTTTCGTTGGTTAATAATGAACCGTGTGCTTTTAGAAACTATTTGAGAATGGATGAAGAATGTTTTAATTTTGTTTTGTCAAATATTCAGGGAAAGTTAAGTTATCAGAACACGCAAATTAGGCAAAATATGAGCCGTCGAGATAGGTATTATACATATTTGTAGTTACGTTATCTGGCTTTTCAGTCACTGTGTTATCATTTTAGACTTGGTAGAAGGATCATTTGCAAAATTGTACCCGAAGTTTTGGCAGCTATTTGTCAGTGCATGCAGGAAGAAAATTACAAGGAAATATCAGGAAAATTATGTAATATTATAATTTATACTTGTAATCGAATATTAAATAACCTAAATTAAAATATATATATACCAAAAAAAAAAAAAAAAATTACAAGCAACTTAAACTACTTCATATTTGCTTAAAATA
>CALYJB010000016.1:0-147500 GCA_944738965.1 Nebria brevicollis | reverse complement strand
TTGCATTATTAAAAGGTCGTATTCGAAGAATTAAATATTTAAATATGACTAGAATGGATTGCGTTCCAGAAACAATATTGGCATGTTGTGTATTACATCATATTTCTTTGAGTGAAAATGACGAAAACATTGAAATGTGTATAAGAGAAGGGAGGGCTTATGTAAATTTAAATGAAGATGCGTGATATAAAATTGTATATTTTCTTAATTAAGTGATAAATATATAAAAAAAACAAATATGAACTCTTTTAATACTAGATATCAATAAAATAAAGAAAAAGAATACAAATATAATAGTGATGGATGTAACATAGTTTAAAGTAACAAACATTTTTTAAATAAATTAGAACTCTAAAATTAAAACATCTGCAGTGTCTAGCACCGCACTTTCTTATACGCATATGGGTTAAACCACTTCGTAGTTTCAATATTTTTCTAATTTATAATATTTGTTCTAACCTTTAGATCGCTTTTACACTAAATATACTTCTTGGAATATATATTAAATGTCAAACTTCAAATTATTTACGTTTATTTTGTTAAACAATTGACAGGCGCAGATGATACGATATATGTAAAAATATATATAATAGGCAGATATTTATTTTGAAACCAGAATGCTTTATGGAAAAAAAATTCAAACAAAAGATTTGCTACATATGAATACCTTTAATTTTTGTTCATACATTTTTGCTGTAACTCCAACCATTTTTGAGTAATTGCAGAAACTGCCAATAATCACTAGAGTAAATAGGCACTTCCGGTTTGAATATTTTTTTCAAAAATAGGAGGTGCGCACCCCAGGCATGTGCAAATCTTAAGGTTAAAGTTTCATAATTTTAGCTTCAACCGTTTAGGCTGTAGAGAACATACATACACACACACACATACAGACAGACGTCATTCCAAAAATAGTTGGAATCGATTCAAGGAAGGTCAAAACGTATTTTTCCGTTGAAATCTCGAGATCGACATTTTTCATGATTACAATACTTACTTATACTGCGTATAAGAAAGTAAAAAAGAACAGAATTATGTGAGTCTTTCTAATAACTTAGTCATCTTATCTTTATAAGTATCGATTGCACGATCGTACAGCTGAACAATTTTTTGTGCCTTGTTTCTCTCGATTCTTCTTTTTTTTCTAATGACTCTTTATATGTTTCTGCCCAATTTCCTACGCTTGCTTCATATTTACTATTTTTGGCCTTTTTCGGTGTTTTTTCATGTGCGGGTAAGGGTTGGTCATGGTTGATGCCACTTCTTTTAGTGATGCCGCAGCAGCCGCTACTGCTCGCTAAAGCAACTGGTGCCACAAATGGTTTATTACCGAATATGACGCCATCTCTTTGAAAAATTCAAATGTGATTGCCCTGGCACCAGAGCTTGAATTCTTCATATTATCTTTCTTTTCTATATATTTTTTTCTTAAATTTTTCCATTTAAACTCACATTGCTTTTTTGAGAACTTAAAACCATATGCATCTAGTAATTCAGAAATATCTTGCCAAACCTATTCATTCCTAATCGCTGTGTTTTTAAATTTATTTAAATTATTTTTATATTGGTCTACTAACGCCAATATAGAATTTTTTGTCCACCGACCTTCGGAAACAAATTCTTTCTCATTTGCCGGGACAGCAGTTGTTTCTGTTTCGGAAACAATATGTTTTCTGCCGTTAGATTATTTTTTTCAGAAATATCATTCGATATATGAAATGAGAAATAGGAATCAGCTGTAAAAATAAAATTTATATTTATGTTGTAACAAAATAATTTGTATTGTTTAAATGCCTAATGTTAGGTTATTATTTAATATAAAATCTCTGAGTTTATATTTAAAGACATAAACAAAAAAACTTACTATTACTCTACCGTAATACAATTTGTCCATCCTCGAGGCACATTACTTCACCATGCACATCTGTTACCGGTTCAAAACCCTCCATTCGGCATCAGTTACTTACGACAACATAGAAAAACTGACCAAAATTGAGGGAACTACAACATTTTAAAAACTACTCAACTACTGCGCATGTCGAGTCAATTCTACCCACCTTTCTCGCGGACCTAAAAGAGTTTCCCCCGAGCTAACTCCAACCGGAAACTCTGAAGGTTTCGGAACGATTATAATTTTACTCCGAGTTAACTCTTTACTCTAGAGTAAGGTTTAGGAACGTATCCCTGGCTGCCACCACCACATATTAATCGTCATGTGGAAACACTACCGATTAAGCAACAGCATAAAAGGAGGGCAGTGGGTGATCGAATAAACGAATACGCCAGTAAATATAAATGTGGAGTTTAATATAACATAAAACATGAATGACAGAAATAATCATTAAATGAATATTGAAACCAATTACACGAATAATAGTGGCTTTTCACTACGATATTAAGTTAAATCCTCGCAGTATTCCACGAGGTGCGAGTCGGTTTCCGGTTCGCGGGGTAAAGCGATAGTGCTTGTGCCGTTGAGTTCTAACCGTGACGCTAACCGATGAGGAACAATTACCTATATTAAAATGCCCTTGTTGATCAACTCGGTTCACAAAAATGTACATATATTTTCGTAGGTACAGTTTGTCCACGATAAGATGAGCTTCACGTCATAAAGATAGTTCGTATGGGTTAAATGTCACAGGGGGAAGGGAAATGTCATGTAGGTTCTCAACCAGTAATAATGAACAAGATTTATAAGCTAATTTAATTTTCAGTAAAGATATATTTATTAAAAAAAGAAAAGAAATAGATAATCTTTTTCATGTTTTATCAATTTAAATGACTTTGTAAAATAATAGTGATGGCAATAAATACATTTAAAATGATACATCGAGGACCATTGTTTTTGAATCACTGGTTATTTATTTAACTGCCTTTTGTTTGTATAAAATTAACCATTCGTTATGTTTTTCTATTCGCAGTGGGTGCGTTTTTTAAAATGAATACAGCAACATTAACATAAATCAATATTCAAAATCCATTGGTATTTAATATATTTATAATTAGTTAGCATTTGTTTTATATATATGTACGTTATAATCTAAATTTATTAATAAATTAATGAAACTCAAATAAAGATACATTGCAAAATCCAAACAAAAAACCAGGAATACAGGTCTATTTGCCTTTATTTAAAAGTGCTAGTTTTGTCATTAATTTTATTTATACACTTTTTTTTTTACATTCAATAATATTTTACAATAACTTTAATTTTTACAATTTTAAGCATATACATTTTATTCATTTTTTTAAACATTTTTAAATCCTTTTAATTAATATTTTACATTTAATAGATTTTAAGCTTACAATATTATTCTTACATATATTTTAAAATGTTAGTTTATTTCATTATTTAGTTTATGGCGTGAATAGCCCAAGAGGCTGATACGCCTTTAAATTTTAATCCTATCCTATCCTATCCTATCCAAACAAAAAACGAAGTTTGTATATGCACCTTTACTTTAGCTTTCGTATAACACCAAAACTAATACTAGTTGTCCAAAATTACAAATAAATAAGGTAGCCTTGCGAGAAAACTGAAAATGTTGTATCAGGACATTCATATAAATTTTCCGAATTCAAATTTGACATTTCGTTTGCCTGTCATTAATGTGAACATCTTTCTCTTTTTTTAAGCAGTGGAAAAGAGATGCATATATAACACAGACGTAACATTAGCAACCGATTGAGGAAGCATGTAAATAATAAAGATAGATATATATAAATTTGTCAATTATTAGTTCAGAAACTAATGACGTGAAGCTCATGTTATCTTGGATAAACTGTAGGTGAGTCACAGAAGAAGGCGTTACGGAACGGCCCAAGGTAAGAATAGCTACACGAAAATCGAATGCGCATTAAAAAAAAAAACGCGATTAATTACAGTAACTAAATCAAATGGAGATGTAACTCCAGGACAAACGAACATCAGCGTTCACAAAAACGTTCACGGAATACATGGAGTCTAAACGTAAATAAACATATATAACTAAATAACATGCACCTACAAAATGGTCTTTCCCGCTCTACTGCGTGAATATCACTCACGCATAAGCTAAATTCTAATATCAAAATAAGTCTTTATGTGGCTGAATTTTACTTGAATTGTTCTTGTAATTAATATTAAACTCTTGTCTAACGGAAATGTCTGGCGGTACTTAGTTTATTCACTCCACTCCCACTCTTTTGCTTGAGGCCACCTTGGCTCTATTCGACGAAGGTTCACGTTGGGAATAGATGCCAACATGAGCGAATCAGGTACTCCTGTTGAAATGTAGACTTAGCGACATTGGATGTGCGGATGGTTTGGCTGGATAATAAGCGAACTGAACGTTAAAATTTCAGCAAGAAATAAAAAAACTGAGCCACGTGCTAATCCCATTAAGGGTAATCCACCGGAGTTTACTTCGAATATACGCACAGCGTCACAATACACTCCGCGTAGAAAATAACCAGTATTTTTCCTGATCCCTAATACGGATTACTAGGGTAAGTAAAAAAGGCAAATACCGTTTCCGTAACTCGAAACATTCTTTTTCTTTCGTCAAAACGTACTACCCAGTTCACAGGTGTCAAGATCCCTCAGGTTACGATTTTCTTATTTTTCTTCCCAAAAAAACGAGCGAAAGCGACAATAGCCAGTTAATCGAGAAGAAAAGAAACGGACAATCCTCTACGTGCCAATATGTGCGAGCAGGTTTGAAAGGTGAAGCGAAATTTAATCAGGCGAAGATATGCCCCACAGTAAGGCTCCTCGACTTACCGCGGCAGCTACGAAATATTCTTAAAAACGTGGTAATGCTTCGCATAAATGCATAAAAATTACTATTTGGCGATAATTCGATATTTACAACCCATGATTCGACTATTCCCCAGTGTGAACCGTTCTTGGTCACTTGTGTTCCTTGTTGACATTTGAAACATGAGGTTAGCAGTGCTCACATTGATTGGGAAGATCAAGGGTCTTAGTGATAAATATCTCCCAACTGCGCACAGACGAAGGTAAGAGGGATCCGGTAAAAATACTAAGAATCTCCAACCTTCAATCTGATCATCATACTTGGCAAACAAAACCGCAACAACAACAAAAGAACGTGACATGGACAAAAAAGAGGCAAATGGAGCAGACAATCAACAAAATAATCCCCAGGACAACAATGGCACGTAACACACTGACTAAAAACTATTCAACCGATTTGGCTAAAAATTTTTCCCGCTATTTTAGACACACATGACTAAATACGTAACCTTTAAACATTCAATTTGTTGATAATAAATTATTTTTTTTAAACAATTAATCAAAAGAAAAATTCGACTTTGAAACCCATTCATGCACAAGCCCGCCATTCATTTATTTTTAAAATATGCATATTTTAAATTAGTTCATTAGAATTTAGTCTCCAGAATAAGAACCTTTTTGAAATTTTCATTTCAGATGACTACGGAAGGCTGTGTGCTTACCTGAAACACATTAGATTATTTTCGAGGACTCCACTGTGACATAAAAAATTATAAACAAATTTATGTAAAATTAAGTCAAAAGAAATCTCTCGTACACTTCAAGACACCAATAAAAACATGTAAAAATTTCAAAAGGATCGCATTTTATTTTATTATTTAAAAATATATTCATGAAAAAACGTCTAAGTTGCCGTCGTCTCACCGAACTATTACCCTAAAAGAAAAACCAAATTTCTCATTCAGCATACCTCCTAAAAAATGCCTAGCTCAACAATTCCCATCCAAACCTATACCATTTAACACATTTAATAAGCAACCAACGCAATTTGCACCCAGACAGAATTTGAAGAATTTCTATGAAATAAAACGTAATTTTCAACCACGACCCATGACACAACAGACTCGTTTGACACAATCCATGTTAACCCAAACAATTAGACAGAATCTTGACGAAACTAACGCTACAGAAATCATAGAACTTAACCACGAATCTGAAAGGGACATAGAGGAAGATTCATTTTTAGAGTTAGATAACGGCGAGGACACATTATACAAGTAATGTCTCCTACTGTCGTTATAAATAAAAATTCGTATTATTCTCTTTGATACAGGCTCTAGTACAAATTTAATTACTCCGGAAATAGTAAGAACTCAAATCATTAAAACATATGATAAAAAATGCACTTTTACAACTGGAAACGGAAAAACCACAACAAACGAATATGTCATATTAAATCTAAACAAAATTCCAATAAAATATTTCACCCATAATTTTCACAAGGAATACAACCTATTTCTAGGCATAGAAGCATTTAACGGTTTAAACATACAAATTGTCATCTTAAAAAACATTATTAAATTACCAGGAAAAGAAAGAAAAATACATAGTTATTCTGAAACATCAAAACAAAACAATAATATCCAAATGCGAAATAAAAATTTAAACAATTTAGAAAAACAAAAATTAGACATAGTCATTAGAGAATATAAAGACCTATTCCCAAAAAAAGACGAAAAATTATCCAGCACTAATATTTGTACACATAAAATTATTGTTAATTGATAAATTCCCATACACACAAAAAATTAAAGCCTTCCACAAATTTATGAAAAAGACATTGAGGAACACCTTCAAAGTTTACTAAAAGAAAATTTAATACAACCTTAACATTCCCCTTGGATGTCACGTATTCGGATAGTACAGAAAATATTAGACGCATCCGGTAAACGTAAGACAAGATTTGTTATTGATTACAGTAAATTAAATACAAAAACAAAAGGCGATCGTTTCCCAATTCCGAACATAGTTCATTACCCTCGATCTGCATTCTGGCTCCCATCAAATCCTAATGAATAAAGATGATATCAAAAAAACTAAATTTTCCACAACGACCGGACATTACTAATTCGTTCGCATGCCATTCGACTTAAAAATGCCCCGGCCACATTTCAGAGAATGATGAGACTTAGTTAAAAAAGTATGCCCAGTCTACCTCGACGACATAATCATTTTCGGAACAACATTAGACAAACATTTACAAAACATAAAATTAGTATTCGAAACACAGAGAACGACAATCCTTAAAATACAAATCGATAAATCCGAATTGTTACAAAATCAAACAAAATACCTCGGTCATATCATTACGCAAGACGGCATTAAAACCAACCCATCTAAAGTTGAAAAAATTATAAAATTAAGCATCTCAGAAACGAAAAAGGAAATAAAACAATTCCTTGGTACTATCGGCTGATATCGAAAATTTATTCCTGACTTTGCAACTGTCCCTCAGTAAGTTCTTCAATATAAATTATATGCATTTTATACCATACTATTGAGATGCAATTGTAGTGAACATCATTTTTGTTTAAGTACGTCAAATAATTTCAGTTTTTATTTATTTATAGAAAGAAAACGTAAATTATCTTATGCAACTAGTAAGTCGGTTATTATGTTTCCAACGGATGCTGGTGTTTTTTATTTTCTTAATTATCTTTAGTAGTTTTGTTAACTAACTTTAAATATTAGTTACAGGTTTTAAATTAATTGTCCAGTAATTAATTTGTTGCTGATTCCGAGACATTTTGTAGCTGGTATCATTTTAAATGTTTTCCATCCGTTGTTTGATTATTAAGAGATTGGTACATTATCGTATTTCCATAAACTTTGTTTACTGCTCGCGCAAAAGGTTAGATGAATCACTAGAACTGAACAAATGTTCTACTCTAAATTTCGTGAATTTAGAGGTTAAGCACGTGTTGCACTCGATCAAGTGTTGCTTTAAGCCAGTATTACATTCAGCAACATTTTCGTGAATTAGTTCATGGGCTAGTCCAGCAACTAGTTCATGAGCTAGTCCAGGAAAAACCAATCTCTTGTATATTACACCGGGCAACATATTTTAGCAACATAACTAGTTATATTACATTTTATACCAACTTAAATGAACAAAGGTTGGTCTCCTGTGGGAGTTATAGAAATCCTCTTTGTCGATAACTTCTTGTTTATTGATTAATATTCTGCTTGTTTACGCTTTCTGTTTCATTTTGAAAATAGTAATCTTTAAAAATGAATCGTAAAAAAGCTTTTTTACGTGAAGTTCAGAGAAGACGTAAAGCTGCTTTACGTATAACCGCTAGCGCATTGGTCCTACTAGATGCTAATAAAAGAAAAGAACGTCGATGTTGGGTAAAGCCCTGGCTTCAACGAAGAACTGATAGGGGTAATCTTCACTTGGTACATAAAGAATTGGGTGTAGAAGACAAGAAGTCATATAAAAATTATTTAGGGATGAGTGAACCAGTGTTCATTAAACTTTTAAATTTAATTGAAATTAAAATAAAGCGTGATGACACTCGTTTAAGACAGTGTATTAGCCCAAGAGATATGCTATCTATTACTTTGCGATTTTTAGGTACTGGAGTTTCTTATCGTAGTTTGATGTATACATTTCGTGTATCAGAATCTGCAATATCAACTTTTGTGCCACAAGTTTGTGCAGCACGCTACGAAACCTTGAAAGACGTTTATTTAAAGGTAGGTAGGTAGGTTGGCAGGATTAAAATTTAAAGGCGTATCAGCCTCTTGGGCTATTCACGCCATAAACTATATAATGAAATAAACTTACATTTTAATTATATATTGTGTAAAAATAAAATTATAAACTTAAAATCTATTAAATGTAAAATATTAATAAAGAGGATTCAAAAATTATATATAAATAAATGAAATGTACAGGTTTAAAATTGTAAAAATAAAATGATATTGTAAAAGATTATTGAGTGCTAAAAAAACTACGTGAGTAGATAGAAAACGCCGTTTATAGCACAGGTCAAGGTCTCGCTTCTGATTGGTCGGGCCGTTGTGACGTCATAGGGAGTGTTGGGTTGACGTGGGTGTATAGCGGGTTGTGAGATATTTGGGGAACTTAAGAAGATATCACTAATGCATTAATGTAAAGTGGGTTGTATGATAATTCGTGTACTTTGTTTTTTTTGTGAATGTAAAGCTGGTTGTATGATGTTTGGGGTATATTAAATTAAATGTGTTTATATTTTGTCCGAAGTCCATAATTAGATAATTAATATTTTGGAGTTTGATTTCCCTTTTTGGCTTCTATTTGTTTTTAATTTTGGTCACGACGCGTTTCGATCGCTAGATCATTATCGAATGACAAGGTTATGATAAATTAGTTGTGCTTATATAGTGGTGGTTGGGATTTATTTCTGGGAATTTGTGTAATGGCTTGGAACAGGGAGTCTGATATACTGTTAGTTTGGACGTTGATGATTTTGTTGTTTAATTTTTCTTTATATATTTCTAAATTTTCCATTATGTTTAATCTATTGCTTTTATTATGTTGTTTAATGATTTTCATTGTTTCTTCTATGTTCCCTCCTATATGGTTGTTGTTGAAGAGATGTGTTGCGTAATTGGAGTCGGTTTTGAGATTTTTAAATGAGTTTATGTGTTCCTTATATCGATCTTTAAATTTTCTTCCAGTTTGTCCTATGTATTTTTGGTTAAATGTTTTGCACTCGAGTGTGTAAACTCCGCTCTGGTCGTATAAGTTTTTGTTTTCAATGCTTGATTTTAATTGGTTTTTTAGATTGTTGGATGTTTTATAGGCTATTTTTATGTTTTGGTTTTTAAATAATTTGGTTAAGTAGTGTGTTAGTTTTCCTATGTAAGTGAAGGTTGTCCAAGTTTTGTTTTCGTCTTTATTTTCTGGTTTATGAGGTTGTTTTAGTTTGTTTTTTATGTTGTTATGTATTTTATTAACTGTGTTTCGGTTATAACCATTGCTGGTTGCTATTTGGTAAATGGTATTAAGTTCTTGTTTATAGTTTGCTTTGTTTAGCGGTATGGTTTCTAGTCGGTGTATTAAGCTTCTTAGAGCTGCCAATTTGTGTTGTTTAGGGTGTTCGGATTGCGCGTGGATTATATTGTCTGTTGTGGTGGGTTTTCGGTATATATTGTAGGTTAATCTGTTATTAGATTTTATTATGGTTATGTCCAGGTAATTTATTTTGTTATTATTTTCTTCTTCTAGGGTAAATTTTATTTTAGGGTGTACGTTGTTTATATATGTCAAGATGTCGTTTATATTATTATGTTCTGTTATGCATAAGATATCATCAACGTATCTTATCCATTTTTTAATTTTAAATTTGTTTTTTATGCTGTGCATTAATTCATCCTCCATGTTCTGTAGGAAGATTTCGGATAATATGCCTGATAGTGGACTTCCCATGGCTAGGCCGTCGTTTTGTTGGTAGTATTGGTTGTTGAATTTGAAGTAATTTTGGTGTAATATTGTTTTTAGTATATCGATGACTTGTTTTAGGTATGAATCTTCGTATCCATTTTTATGAAGTGTAGATTCTATTATATTTAACGTGTCCTTAATTGGAACGTTAGTGTATAGATTAGTTATGTCAAAGGATATAATCTTCGTTTTTGGTGTTATTTTTATTTGTTGTGTTTCTGTTATTAGTTCGTTGTTGTTCTTGATGGTGTATTTATTTTTGAGGTTTAAGTTGGATTTTAATATGTGGGCCATGGTTTTGGATATTTTGTACGTTGGTGCTGTTTTGAAGTTTATAAGTGGTCGTATTGGAATTTCTGGTTTATGTATTTTAGGTAATGCTTTTAGTATTGGTGCTTGAGGGTTCATATTAGTTTGTGAGTATATTTTATTCTTGTCTATTATGAGTGGTGAATTTTTGATTGTTTGTTTGAGTAATATTTGATATTTATTAGTTGGATCTGTTTTTAGTTTTGTGCAGTTGTTTTTGTTTATAAATTCTTCAGTTTTCTTGATGTAATCATCTTTGTTTATTATGACTATTGTGTTACCTTTATCAGCTTTTGTAATTATCGCGTTATTATTTATGAGTTTAGTGTTTATTGATTTTAATAATATTTTCTGGTTGTTTAATTTTTCATTTCGGATATTGTTTGCTTCGTGTTTTATTATTTTTTCAATTTGTATAGCTGCTAAATGACGTGTTCTTTCTTGTATTTCTTCTGGTAATTTTTGTATTGCTTCTTCACTGTCTATTATTAAATTCTCTATGTTTTGTTTTTTATTGTTAGGTATGTTATGTTTTAATCCTTTGTTTAACAGTTCAATTTCTTCGTTGGTGAATGTGGTAGATGTTAAGTTTTCTACTCTGTTGTGAAATTTGATTATGGTATCAAGTTTTTTATGGTTGTTTATTTTTGCTGTTTTTAGTCTATCAAGTTTTTTATTTAATGTTTTGTATTTTATTAGCATTTGTTTGTGTATTTTTTCTTTAATAATATCTTCTAAATTTAACCATGTGTAGACGTTGTATTGATTCACTATTTTAAGGTGTAGTTATATAAGTTTTTATTCTGGTGCTGTTTTTGTTGGTATTGTCTTTGGATTTCTTTTTTTTATCCATATCTTTTGAGCTTGGTTTTGTATGGCTTGAGCTGTTTTTGTTTGATTTTTTATTTTGATTTTTGCGTAATTTGGTATGAGCTTAAGTTTTACACAGTGCTTATTAAACCATATGTTCGCATTTAATTTGCTGATTTTCAGTTTTGATCGGTAGTATTTATTTATTATGTTTGCCGTTATGGCCGAGTTAAATGTGTTTATATTTTGTCCGAAGTCCATAATTAGATAATTAATATTTTGGAGTTTGATTTCCCTTTTTGGCTTCTATTTGTTTTTAATTTTGGTCACGACGCGTTTCGATCGCTAGATCATTATCGAATGACAAGGTTATGATAAATTAGTTGTGCTTATATAGTGGTGGTTGGGATTTATTTCTGGGAATTTGTGTAATGGCTTGGAACAGGGAGTCTGATATACTGTTAGTTTGGACGTTGATGATTTTGTTGTTTAATTTTTCTTTATATATTTCTAAATTTTCCATTATGTTTAATCTATTGCTTTTATTATGTTGTTTAATGATTTTCATTGTTTTTTCTATGTTCCCTCCTATATGGTTGTTGTTGAAGAGACGTGTTGCGTAATTGGAGTCGGTTTTGAGATTTTTAAATGAGTTTATGTGTTCCTTATATCGATCTTTAAATTTTCTTCCAGTTTGTCCTATGTATTTTTGGTTGCATGTTTTGCACTCGAGTGTGTAAACTCCGCTCTGGTCGTATAAGTTTTTGTTTTCAATGCTTGATTTTAATTGGTTTTTTAGATTGTTGGATGTTTTATAGGCTATTTTTATGTTTTGGTTTTTAAATAATTTGGTTAAGTAGTGTGTTAGTTTTCCTATGTAAGTGAAGGTTGTCCAAGTTTTGTTTTCGTCTTTATTTTCTGGTTTATGAGGTTGTTTTAGTTTGTTTTTTATGTTGTTATGTATTTTATTAACTGTGTTTCGGTTATAACCATTGCTGGTTGCTATTTGGTAAATGGTATTAAGTTCTCTATATAAGCACAACTAATTTATCATAACCTTGTCATTCGATAATGATCTAGCGATCGAAACGCGTCGTGACCAAAATTAAAAACAAATAGAAGCCAAAAAGGGAAATCAAACTCCAAAATATTAATTATCTAATTATGGACTTCGGACAAAATATAAACACATTTAACTCGGCCATAACGGCAAACATAATAAATAAATACTACCGATCAAAACTGAAAATCAGCAAATTAAATGCGAGCATATGGTTTAATAAGCACTGTGTAAAACTTAAGCTCATACCAAATTACGCAAAAATCAAAATAAAAAATCAAACAAAAACAGCTCAAGCCATACAAAACCAAGCTCAAAAGATATGGATAAAAAAAAGAAATCCAAAGACAATACCAACAAAAACAGCACCAGAATAAAAACTTATATAACTACACCTTAAAATAGTGAATCAATACAACGTCTACACATGGTTAAATTTAGAAGATATTATTAAAGAAAAAATACACAAACAAATGCTAATAAAATACAAAACATTAAATAAAAAACTTGATAGACTAAAAACAACACAAATAAACAACCATAAAAAACTTGATACCATAATCAAATTTCACAACAGAGTAGAAAACTTAACATCTACCACATTCACCAACGAAGAAATTGAACTGTTAAACAAAGGATTAAAACATAACATACCTAACAATAAAAAACAAAACATAGAGAATTTAATAATAGACAGTGAAGAAGCAATACAAAAATTACCAGAAGAAATACAAGAAAGAACACGTCATTTAGCAGCTATACAAATTGAAAAAATAATAAAACACGAAGCAAACAATATCCGAAATGAAAAATTAAACAACCAGAAAATATTATTAAAATCAATAAACACTAAACTCATAAATAATAACGCGATAATTACAAAAGCTGATAAAGGTAACACAATAGTCATAATAAACAAAGATGATTACATCAAGAAAACTGAAGAATTTATAAACAAAAACAACTGCACAAAACTAAAAACAGATCCAACTAATAAATATCAAATATTACTCAAACAAACAATCAAAAATTCACCACTCATAATAGACAAGAATAAAATATACTCACAAACTAATATGAACCCTCAAGCACCAATACTAAAAGCATTACCTAAAATACATAAACCAGAAATTCCAATACGACCACTTATAAACTTCAAAACAGCACCAACGTACAAAATATCCAAAACCATGGCCCACATATTAAAATCCAACTTAAACCTCAAAAATAAATACACCATCAAGAACAACAACGAACTAATAACAGAAACACAACAAATAAAAATAACACCAAAAACGAAGATTATATCCTTTGACATAACTAATCTATACACTAACGTTCCAATTAAGGACACGTTAAATATAATAGAATCTACACTTCATAAAAATGGATACGAAGATTCATACCTAAAACAAGTCATCGATATACTAAAAACAATATTACACCAAAATTACTTCAAATTCAACAACCAATACTACCAACAAAACGACGGCCTAGCCATGGGAAGTCCACTATCAGGCATATTATCCGAAATCTTCCTACAGAACATGGAGGATGAATTAATGCACAGCATAAAAAACAAATTTAAAATTAAAAAATGGATAAGATACGTTGATGATATCTTATGCATAACAGAACATAATAATATAAACGACATCTTGACATATATAAACAACGTACACCCTAAAATAAAATTTACCCTAGAAGAAGAAAATAATAACAAAATAAATTACCTGGACATAACCATAATAAAATCTAATAACAGATTAACCTACAATATATACCGAAAACCCACCACAACAGACAATATAATCCACGCGCAATCCGAACACCCTAAACAACACAAATTGGCAGCTCTAAGAAGCTTAATACACCGACTAGAAACCATACCGCTAAACAAAGCAAACTATAAACAAGAACTTAATACCATTTACCAAATAGCAACCAGCAATGGTTATAACCGAAACACAGTTAATAAAATACATAACAACATAAAAAACAAACTAAAACAACCTCATAAACCAGAAAATAAAGACGAAAACAAAATTTGGACAACCTTCACTTACATAGGAAAACTAACACACTACTTAACCAAATTATTTAAAAACCAAAACATAAAAATAGCCTATAAAACATCCAACAATCTAAAAAACCAATTAAAATCAAGCATTGAAAACAAAAACTTATACGACCAGAGCGGAGTTTACACACTCGAGTGCAAAACATGCAACCAAAAATACATAGGACAAACTGGAAGAAAATTTAAAGATCGATATAAGGAACACATAAACTCATTTAAAAATCTCAAAACCGACTCCAATTACGCAACACATCTCTTCAACAACAACCATATAGGAGGGAACATAGAAGAAACAATGAAAATCATTAAACAACATAATAAAAGCAATAGATTAAACATAATGGAAAATTTAGAAATATATAAAGAAAAATTAAACAACAAAATCATCAACGTCCAAACTAACAGTATATCAGACTCCCTGTTCCAAGCCATTACACAAATTCCCAGAAATAAATCCCAACCACCACTATATAAGCACAACTAATTTATCATAACCTTGTCATTCGATAATGATCTAGCGATCGAAACGCGTCGTGACCAAAATTAAAAACAAATAGAAGCCAAAAAGGGAAATCAAACTCCAAAATATTAATTATATTAAATTAGACCAGTAGAGTATACCAACTTAACGTGAATGTAAACCAGGACCAGCAGAGTATCCTAGGTTGCAGTACTAAAATAATAAGAGAGTAACCCAAGTTGCATATTTGTGTTGTGTACCAACTTAACGTGAATGTAAAGCTGATTGTATGTTGTTTTATAATTCATTATATTCATAATAATTTTTGTTTTAAGAAATATATTCAACAATTTGTACATCTAATTTGGGGGGTATAGTAAAGTACACCAAAAAGTAAAAAAAAAATTTGTTTTATTTAGAGTACTTATACGTAATTAATTTTAAAATATATTTTATGCTTACAACTAATTAATAAATATATATTACATTAATATGGTGGAATATGAGCCCCGTTAGAGCACCCATTTCTCCACCAAAAATTAATTTTATATTATTTGGGGGATTACCCCAAATTATAGTTTCTATTTTCTAAAAAAAAAATATATATTTAAATTTAAAAGAAATATATATATATATATATATATATATATATATATATATATATATATATATATAAAATATTACTTACAACATTTAAATCTAATTTCTTATTTAAAAAATATTTAATAATTCTATCAGAATCTGAAATAAAACACATTTTTTAATATAATTTTATATAAATCACTGTACTTATAAAAAACTTTCATTTCTTTACCATGTCTGCTTTGTTAATGCATGAATTTTTTTTTAATAATGATACCACATCAATGATACCACATCTTTTTTTTCTTATCACATTTTGCATAATTTAATACAACAGACTATATAGATTGGATGATTAATAGGGATAGGTTTTATAAGTTATTAAATATAAACAAAAATATAATTTTAACATTTTAAAAGATTATTTTATATTGTAGTAATAGAACAAGTACAAGTGAATACATTGATGAATTTATGTAGAAAAAAAATTTTATTGCAATTTGATTTACGTTATTAAACAATATGTAAATAAAATTATATCGGTTAAACTGATGATGATATATTATAATAATTAATAGAAATCAATCTATATTACATGTACAATTGGTTGATGAAAACCATTCGAATATTTGATTCAAACATATAAAACAATAATTATATTCTTGATTACATAAGAAAGAGTACATTGATGCATTATCTAGAATAAAATGTGTGGTTTTTTGATTAAAAAAATACCACATATCAGCTATCATATTTTCGTTAGGATTAAATATATTGCAAACTGAATTATTAATTTTTGAAGTTGAACATTCTACACAAAATCGACGAATATTCCAGCAACTACTATCTGTATAACTAGGTATAAGCCATTTATGATAAGTTATTAAAGCAATATGGTAATATTGAACTAAAAGATTCAGTTGAAATTTCATTTGCATCTAAATTATTGTAATCAATAAATAAGTCGCTATTGGTGGACCTACCATCATCAGTTAAATCTTCATTGTCGGATGAATCGATATCATTTTCTAGATTTACAACTAATGGAAACTCGGTTGACACATTCCAAGTTTCTGGTATTTCTTTAAATATATATGTAAATTGTGGCGCCATTTTTTCTCAATAGAATTAGTTTGTCTCGTAAAATTCTATTTTTTGAATGTGATCTTCTTTTTCAAATACTTTGAAAAATGAACCATTTAATTTTGAAATTTCATTCTCTGTTAGTACATTAAAGCGTTTCGGTAGATATACAATGAAGTCTTCAACTTCTAAGCAAATAGATTTTCCATATATTGTTGTTACCAGCTTTGCCCCATTAATTGCATATTTTTTTGATTCATCTAAATCAAATAACTTTATAATTATATTTGATTTGACCAAACCAAGTTGGTTAAGATTTTGGAAATCCATGTCTATTAATTTTTTTTTTTTTTAGATTTAATATGTAAAATTAAAATATTATAAACTTACCAATATTTAATGGAACAGATATTTAGCGACGAGTAATTTTGGTGATATACTGTAATGTTAATAATTTTGTCACCTTATTTATACAATTTCATAACAATAGTTGTGGTAATAAATAAGATAAGATAGCTTGCAACAAAGACGGTTGCATGTTTTAAGAAACAGAACGGAACAGGAAAATTTTATTTTTTATGTGAGATAGATTACAACAAAGACAGTTGTTTTTATATTAAATAGATCGTAGCAGGATTTGGTTAACTTATTATCTTTTAAGCCAACCAAAACAGGATATTGGTGTTTTGAATAATGTGTTGACAAACAGTTTATTTTTTATCACATTTCTATATAATATACAAACCGAAAATAGTTTTTGTCATTACTTTATTGTTATTTTTCGAAAATGCCTGGGCAATCTCATCGAAATTTATTCACCAGAGAAGACTTACGAAATAGAGATATATGTTTAATATACAAGGGTTTTGAAAGATCCATAACAAATGGTGGTAGACATTATTTGTGTTATCTGTGTGGTCTGGGGGTAATTTTTAATGAATCTGTTGATTTAAAACTAGTTGTGATGGAAAAACACAACATAAATTTCTATACGACTGAAATTAATATTGAGCAGAAATGTTTTAAATGTAAGCAATTGATAAATCGTGTAGTGGATTCAGTCGATTGCACAACATGTATAGATACAGAACAGTTCGGACAACATATGATTTAAAATTTATATGAATACCTTATTACTTTTATTTATATTTTATTTTATTAGTCTTAAATAATATTCAATATGTCTTCTAATGGGGTTAAGTGGATAGATATTAAGAGTGCTTTGAAAAATCGGGTGTGTTGTGGTCGAATTGTAAACAGTGATCATATTCTTGAACCAATCGACTTTTTAGAACAATGTAAATTAATATTAATTGTAAAAATTGGATAATTTATGTTTGAACATCGCTCACCAGTTAAAATTGTTTGTGATTTGTGTTGTGATTATATTGTAAAGAAAGGTGAACAGGAACTTATAACTGAAATCTTTCACACATCTAAGATGGCTCCCATCACTATTAGTGATGACTTTTCAAAATAGTTTACAAATAATGTGGTCGGTCCGATTCATAAAAAAATGGATGAATTTCAAGAACGTGATTCGGGAAAAGCTTTGTTGTGTATCAAGCACTTGCAAGTATGTTAATAAAATAAATGTCTTTTGCAAATTATAATATAGAAATATGATAAATTTAGGTGAACATCAATAAATTCAATACAGTAAATGGTGGTTCTTCATACATCGAAGTCCCGAATTCGATTAAAAGTCGGCAGACGGTGGTGAATGTGCATAATAACGATGAGAATTGTTTTATATGGTCTCTTCTCTCTGCTATGTTTCCTGTTAGTTCAAATCCTCAAAGACCGTCCAAATACCTCCAAGACCCTTATGAAATTTTCAATTTAACCAATATTCGCTTTTCTACTCCATTGACAGATATCCCCAAATTCGAAAAACAGAATGACGTGTCCATTAATGTTTATGGTCTTGAATTTGATGGAAAGAGTAATAATTATAACGTAGTAGGACCATTACCTTATACAAAAAATAAAAAGACCAACACATCAATCTACTTTATTGGAAACAGGCAAATCAATCACACTTTGCATGGATCAAATCACTATCTCGTCTTCTCAACTCGCAAATTTCAAACCGAAATCATAAACATTGGATTTGTGATCGATGTTTACAATATTTTGGACGAGCAGACTTGTTAAAACGTCATGAAGAAGATTGTATCCTTGCGGAAGCTGTTAGAATTATATTGCCAAGCGAAGATGAGAAGTGGCTTAAATTTAAAAATTATATGCGTAAAGAACGTCATCCATTTATAATTTACGCAGATTTTGAATCTCTAACGGTACCAGTTAATACTTGTCAACCAGATCCAACAACCTCATACACCAATGAATATCAAAAACATATAGCATGTGCAGTTGCTTATCAATTGTTATGTTCATATGATAATACATTATCAATATTTGAAAAAATTATATGACATTGTGATGAAAGTGCATGCATTGTATAAAAACATTGCATCAATAAAAATGTTTGAAGGGGACTATGTTGATTTCACCACCGCTGAAAAATGTCATATTTGTGATAAATTGTTTGGAGCGGATGAGGA
This sequence comes from Nebria brevicollis, assembly GCA_944738965.1. Taxonomy (NCBI): domain Eukaryota; kingdom Metazoa; phylum Arthropoda; class Insecta; order Coleoptera; family Carabidae; genus Nebria; species Nebria brevicollis. Next base: position 128,317 of record CALYJB010000016.1, on the reverse strand, counting down.
AACGAAGCAGGTTCGTGACCACTGTCATTTAACAGGTAAATTTAATTTCAAAAATATTATATTACACATTACTTATATTATTTTATGTTCAGGAAAATTTCGTGGTGCCGCTCACAACTCATGTAATTTAAATTATCAATATCCTAACTACATTCCCGTATTTTTCCACAATTTAAGTGGTTATGACAGTCACTTTCTCGTGAAAGAACTCGGGGCTACTGAAGAGAAAATAAAATTAGTACCTGCCAACGAGGAACGTTACATATCCTTCTCTAAAATGGTTGGGGGTATGGAGCTCAGGTTTCTTGCTTCCCTCTGGTATGTTAACTATAGTAAAGAAAAAAAAAAGTAAAATATATGTAAAAAAAAACTATTGTAATATTTCTAGATTTATGAACAGTTCACTAGACAAGCTTGTCAACCATATGGACGCAAATGCATTTAATATCATGCGGAAGAACTATTCAAACAATGTAAAATTTCAACTACTAACTCGAAAGGGTGTATTTCCCTAAGACTATGTGAACTCATGGGATCGGTTTAAAGAAGAACAGTTACCACCAAAAGAGGCGTTTTATTCCAAACTGAGACAAGTTGGTATAATTGACACGGATTACTCCCACGCTCAACTTGTATGGAGCACATTCAGTCATAAAACAATTGGAGATTACATAGATTTATATCCCACGACTGATGTGTTACTACTAGCAGACATCTTTGAAAATTTTAGAGATGTCTGCTTGAAATCATATGCTCTAGATCCTGCTCACTACTATAGAACACCTGGTAAAAATTAATTAATCTGCTATCAACAATTTGAAATGACTTGATTATTTTTTTATAGATCTGGCTTGGGATGTTATGTTAAAAATGACTGGTGTGCATTAACTGACATCGATATGCTCTTATTCTTTGAACGAGGTATACGTGGAGGTGTAAGTCAATGTTGTAATCGATATGCCAAATCCAACAACCATTACATGACATCATATGAATCAACTAACCCCGAGAAGTATATAATGTATTTTGATGCATGTAATTTATATGGTTGGGCAATGATACAATGTTTACCACATGGAAATTTTGAATGGTTGACTAACGATCAAATTCTTGCTTTTGAAGTAAATTCAGTATCTGAGAATGGTTCCAATGAGTACATACTTGAAGTTGATTTAGATTATCCTCAACACCTACACAACATACATAAAATCTTACCACTATGCCCAGTTCAACAAACACCCACCGGTTCGAAATTAAAAAAATTATTAACTACCTTACATAATAAGATAAAATATATAATCCATTATAGGAATTTAAAACAAGCCAAAGCATTGGGTATGAAATTAATAAAAGTTCATAGAATTATAAAATTTCAACAATCATTTTGGCTCAAAAAGTATATTGATATGAATACAGACTTTCGGAAATAGCACGAAACGATTTTGTTTTTTTTTTTTAATTAATGAACAATGCAATATTTGGAAAAAGCATGGAAAATATAAGAAAATATAGAGATATAAAACTAGTTTCTAAATGGAATGGAAGAGGTGGTGCGCGAAAATTAATTGCAAAATAAAATTTCAAGAAATCGACTATATTAACTTCGAATTTAATTACAATTGAATTAAATAAAGTTAAAATTAAATTCAACAAACCTGTTGTTGAGATTAATGAATTTATTAATGATTTTATTTAGGCTGTGTTATTTATGTGATTGGCAGGGTAACAATACAACAATTAAAAAAAAATACATAAACAAGTCAGTCAAGCACCGAAGCAGTTTTTATATAGACAAGTTTTATTCAGCCTCGTTTGTAAAACAATTATGTCAAATAAAATATAAACTAATCTTCATATTGTCTTTTCTTTTTCTTCGATTTCAAATAAGAGAACTCATCAGGTTATGGGCCCAGGTCATGCTGTGGAAAATTGAATTTTGGAATCAAGAGAAAAATTCACAATAGCCAGAAAAGTCAGCTGTTAGTAGTAAGCAAAGATAGAAACGGACAAATAACTTCATAAGTCATAAGATTTAAAATTTATAATCATGGATTCAGTAAAGTCTCATATAGAGTTACTATCTGAAGATGCACAAGGAAATGTTAACTATGTATCGTTGCGTTTCAAAATAGACTTAACTTTGAAAATGCGTGATATTTATGATATAGCATCAAATATCATTGTCAGACCCGCCGGTGATCTCGCCGATAAAGTAGTAAAAGCGTGGATAAAACAAGATTTAGAAGCACAAACAATTATAGGGCTGAATGTCAGTGGCAATATTGCAAACAAAATTGTAACTTGTAAGTCGGCAAGAGAAATGTTGGACAAATTGAAAAACTTGTATGGCAAAAGATCAGATGTCTCAACTGCTGTTTTGCAAAGGAAATTTTTTTGGTATGACTATGATTCAAGTAAATCAGCTGTACTGTACTGTACTACTGTAAATTTAGCAGCTAATAACGGGAAAGAAATAAAAAATGCAGAAACGAAGAAATTTCTGGACGAGCTGGGAATTTTTCATACTTTCTCAAATGCATACACGCCGGAACAAAATGGAAGAATAGAAAGAGAAATGAGGACAGTGATTGAGTCAGCGCGGTCCGTCATTCACGCACTCAACTTAAATGAAAATTTGTGGGCCGAAGCTGTGAATTACTCTGTTTTCACGTTAAACCAGACGGGAACAAGCTCCGAAAAAGGGAAAAGTCCGACAGATCTATGGTTCGGGCGACAGATGAAATTAAACAAATTGTGATGTTTCGGATGCAGCTGTTATGTGCTGACCCCCACACATAAGAGAACAAAGATGAATCCCAAATCGAAAAAGGGAATATTTGTAGGCTACGACTGGAATTCCCCATGCTACAGGATCTACATGGCAGGTAAAAATGAGAAAATTTGTTCAGATAATGTCATCTTTATAGAAGAAGAAAATGAATCCAAACACATGGAAGTAGAGGTAGCAGTAAGGAGCAGAGCAACGACAGAATCAACCACAGATTCGGAGGAGTCAGAAATAATGAATGATGACGAACCGGTCGATCGCGTAAACATGCCAGACGAACAACAGAGAAGATCAAGATTACGCATTCGTCGAGACTTAAAACCGCCGTCGAGATTTAAAGAATACGTGATGGCCATGATTGGCGAGGTAGAAGATATTTCGATTCCAGAGGCCCTAAGAGATGGAAATTGGCTCCAAGCAATGAAGCAAGAATTTAACTCTCTGCAGAAGATGAAAACATGGACATTAATGGAATGCCCAAAAGAGGTAAGACCATTAACATGCAAATGGATTCTGCGTAAAAAAACGAACGGAAAGTTGAAAGCAAGACTAGTCGCACGGGGTTTTGAACAGCAAGAGGGTATCGACTATTTTGAAACCTTCAGCCCCGTAGCTCGCCATGCATCCATTCGGTTAATTCTGAGTCATGCAGCCTCGGAAAGACTGAAACTCATTTCGTTTGACGTGACCACAGCCTTCTTATATGGGGACCTGGAGGAGGATTTGTACATGCTGCAACCTGAAGGTTTTGAAGACGGTACAGGTAGAGTCAGCAAACTAAAAAAAAGCCTGTATGGACTCAAACAAGCTCCGAAGAAGTGGAATGAAAAGATTGGAAGCTTTCTAGAGAAAATCGGACTGAATAGCACAGATGATGATCCCTGTGGTCTAATTGTTGGGTAGGACAGACAGGAGATCTATCAAGTTCTGGAAATGATTAATAAGAGATTTGAAATTACATATAATCGACAGATCCAGAACAAACTATCATATCTCGGAATGGATATTCGAGTTGAACCGGAAGGAATTTCTGTGAGTCAGGCAAAATATACACAAAAAATTCTACAACGTTTCGAATGTAATTCGTGCAACCCTGCATCAACGCCCATTGAGAAAGGCATGATTACGGAAGAAACGAACCGAATAAACGACAAGCCCGTGTCTACTGACACACCATATCGCGAAGCTATTGGGAGTCTTCTTTATCTCTCCACAACTTCTCGTCCAGACATTGGGTTTGCCGTGAATTTCTTGATTCGTCAATGCAAGAAACCTATGTCAAGCCATTGGAAAATGGTAAGAAGAATTTTTCAGTATCTCAAGGGAACGATCAAAGCCGGGATTTTCTTCAATGGAGGTACTACACTGGAGGCCTATTCAGACTCGGACTACGGAGGAGACGCCGAAACGGGACATTCGACGAGTGGAGTTCTTCTGAGACGAGGAGGACCAATTGTTTGGTATACACAAAAGCAGCGTCTCGTTGCCACTTCGACGGCCGAAGCAGAATACAGAGCTGCTGTCTCGTCCATCGATGAAAACAGCTCGATCAGGAGGATCGGACGTGAACTCAGGATTCTTGACTCGGACTCACCCATCACTTTGTTCGTGGATAACCAGTCTGCTATACACGTGTTACACAACGCTCATGAGGGCAAAACCACGAAAGGCAAAAGACATATAGAGATTCCCAGAAAATTTATCCAGGAACATATTGGTAGGACTGTAATCATGTACAAAGCAGTGAGCAACTTGCTGACATATTTACAAAGCCACTTAGTCGAAACGTTTTTATAAAACTTTGTTCTAAAATTATTAAGGAGGAGTGTTGAGATTAATGGATTTATTAATGATTTTATTTAGGCTGTGTTATTTATGTGATTGGCAGGGTAACAATACAACAACTAAAAAAAAATACATAAACAAGTCAGTCAAGCACCGAAGCAGTTTTTATATAGACAAGTTTTATTCAGCCTCGTTTGTAAAACAATTATGTCAAATAAAATATAAACTAATCTTCATATTGTCTTTTCTTTTTCTTCGATTTCAAATAAGAGAACTCATCACCTGTTTACGTGGGCATGGCTATTTTGGATATTAGCAAATATTTAATGTATGATTTTCATTATATTAACACACTTCAAACATTTACACAACCTAAACTTCTATACATGGATACCGATTCACTCTTTTACGAATTTAATGAAGATCCATATATACAAATTAAAATGGATATTAATAGATTCGACACTTCAGATTACTCCGCAAACAATAGATATGGAATACCTCAAGCTAACAAAAAAGTTGTGGGATTGTTTAAAGATGAAAACGCAGGCATGTTAATGACTGAATTTGCTGGGTTACGTTCTAAAATGTAATCATTTAAATTGGATAATGATAAATCTTATTCTAAGGCAAAGGGTGTATCGGGGGTTGTGACAAAGTCCCTTACTTTGGATGATTACAAGAGAACACTTTTTGACAAAACAAAATCACATAAAATGCAAAATAATATTATATCTAAAAAACATGACATATATACAGTTGAACAAAACAAACTTGTACTCAGTGCAGATGATGATAAAAGATATATACTACCAAACTCTACAGACACACTACCGTGGGGGCACTACAGTGTATCTAATGAAAATTGAAGAATCATAATTATGAATATTTTTTTAAATTTTATCACTGTCTTTTGTTTTTGTTACATTTAAAAAAAATTTTTGTATTTTTTTAATTATTAATTTAATATATATATATATATATATATATATATGTTATTATAAAACAACATTTTTAATTTCGAATGCCCTAAAATCTTAATATTACTGTAAACAGTATCCAATAATTTGATTTCATTATCATGCGTCACATCTTTGGGGCACATTTTTATAGTGCGATGTTTTCTTCCATTATAATTTTCTAATAATTTTGGTAATATATTGTGCCACTTGAATGACCCGTTTAAACTGAATTCACGCCACATACTAGCTTTAAGTGAACGATTAAATCTTTCTACTACACTCGCTTTGAGATTGCTGTATGTTGAATAATGGTTGATTTTATGTTGTTTCATTAGTTTTTGAAATTCAGAGTTGCAGAATTCTTTACCATTATCTGACTGAATATTATATGGTATACGATGTTGACCTAGTATTTTATTCATAGCTCGTGTAACGTCATTAGCAGATTTTGACTTCACAGGCACTGCCCACGCATACTTTGAAAAATCATCTATTACAGTTAACAAATATTTATACCCCCTATTCTCTCTTGCATACGGAATCATTTCAACAAGGTCGCATTGCCACAAATCGTCAATTCTTTTTGTTATTACTTTACGTCTTAAATATTTTCGATGATCAGGTTTATGCAATTCATTCACTATGTCCAACTTGCTCATCTTCGTTTGTTGGCACTACTAACTTATTTACATTTAAAATTGGTTTTAAATATGACTCTATGTACTTATAAACAAATGGAATTAAATCGCTTTTAAGTTTATCCAACTCTTTAGTGCATATAGCATGATTAATTGTATTAAATTTAGATTCAATCATTACAGGTGAATAATCAATAACATTTTGAATTTTTGCAGTTAGACCTTTAATCTTTAAATCATTTTGATTATAAAACTCCTTATGAATTTCATCTGATTTAATTGCATCAACTATCTTTAATTTATTTATATTAATAAGTTCACTTAACCTATTTTTATATTTACTTATAGCATTATCAACATATTTTTTGTTTGCAGCATTATAATTACTAGTGGGGGGAGCTACTTGTGTTCTCATTTTAGCATGGTACACGTCAAGTCCATCTTCATTCATTACATCTAATGATTTGTTAATCAATTCATTAATGTATAAATCAATATAACCTTTATTTGAAACATCGTTTTCATCTTTTGGCTCGACTATATTTACTATCCGCCGATCTGATGCATCAAACTCACCAACACTATTTGTAGTTAAACTGATTTTATGTTTTAAGCCGTGCGGCTTTAACTGTCTACGATACTTGTCTACAGACATGTTGGATATGATCATATTATATAATATCATTCTTTTATATTTGACTCTTTAAGCTCTTCAATAATTGACATAATTTCATTATCATGTCCGGTGTGACCTGCAGTTCGCGAAGCCATTAGCAACTTAAATCTTTCAACTAGTTCATTAGGATCATTCTAATAAATGTAATCTCTTTTATAATTAGTTAAAGTCATATTTGATGGGATTAAACCATATCCAGATGTTGATTGTGATCTACCAACTGTTATTGCTGGTCTTATTATATTTAAATACTTCCAGTTGCGTGATCCATTAAGTTGACCAGTGGACCTAAAGTTTCTCCTATGAGCGTTTGTTTGCAATATTATATTTAAATATAATTTTCTATCGTCATTGGTAAATGATGTGATAGCGGGTATTTTTTTAAATAATAATTCATAGAGGCCTGTTGTTTCTTCATACCTATAATCTCTAATCTTTAGATTATTATGTTCGATCTCAACTGGCATGTTACCTATTTTAAAAATACCATCACTATCTTTTCTAATTCCATATACTTTATCAGTGTCACTCTCATGTAATGCGAAAAAAAGCATGTAAAGGGCTGCAATATCTCCTGCAGATTGCTTTAATTGTTCAAATTCTTCTAGACCTTCAAGGGTATCTAACTGTGTTTTAAATTGTGTTCTTGGTGAATTTTCTTCATCTTTCATTGCTAAGTTTTAGGTTTCCAAAAATGTTGGTAATAATTTTTGAGGTTTCTTAATTGCTCCTCTACTAGGTGTATGAACCGGGTTGCGATAATATGCAACAGGTGATTCATTATGTCTTTTCTTTTTTATTTTTATTTCCATAGTATCTGGGGTGTCTTCTTTAATTTTCTTTAATTGTGTTGTTGTATTTGCAACTATTTCTTTTAGAGGTAACGTTAAAGGTTTAAAAGTTTTCTGCAATAATTCCTCTGCATCTGCATGCCCACGTTTAAGTGATTTATACTTCTTACGTATAACATCACTAACTTGCACTATTTCTTTCAATGTTTCTTTCTCCATCTTATTCATTTTAATTCTCTTTAACAACTCTGATGCTGATGTTGAAGTTTGTAACAGGTTCCAACACGCTTGTTATAGCTAACATAAACATTTATAACAGAATTGAATAGATTTGTTTCCAGTCTGTTGATTAAATGAGGATAAATCTTCAAATGTCTAGTATATATTGATATATTAGTATTAGTATTATTATTAAAAACGTCATGATTGCAATACAATCACATATAACATCTAAGATGTCCATGTTAAATAATTATCAAAACCTTTTCGATAACGACCTGTATCAGAGTCTTTATTTATCACTACAAATCCATATTTATCCTTCCAACAATTCGCGCAAAACACTTTAAACTTGTTAAATGACATATCAGTGTTTACATGATCATTGTACACATGTTTAAGGTTCATATCATCTTGTTTAAATAACACTATTAAATTTGCATTATCTCTTATGAGATGTTTAGGTATACGAGCGTAAGTTTGACATAAATAAATTGAATCAACTTGTGAGTGTCTCCCCATACTGAAATAACTACGGATACAATCCTGTTTATCACAGGCTACATCATCGAATACAAATATTGAATTGGATCTTGCATCTTGTGGTTTAACAATCTCAGTATTTTCATAGTAAGGTAAATAACCCATTCCGTTTATTCTTGATAGACATTTTTCTAAAAACTGATATTTTGGTTGATGAAGAGATGTAGAATAAAATACACATTTGCAAATTTTAATCCATTTCGATGTGTTAACAAACCAAGCATAACATTTGTTTTCCCACAATTTGAAGAGCCACAAATAAGACATCTTATACTGTTGGGGAATATGTCACCATGTCTTTTAAATTTAATATCAGTTGTTATATCAAAGTTTTTAACTTGTAGCTTTTGTTGTTGCTTTATAAATTTCATTATGTTACTATACCTATTTAATGTTTGTACCACTATTTATAGTTATCAGTTTACTAATGTTAGTTCATGGAGATGGTCTTATTAACAGTGTTATAAATTCATTACCTGTTGAATTACATATACCTGGATATCAGTATTGAGGTCCTGGAACTCATTTAAAAGTACGATTAAACCGAGGTGATCCTGGTATAAATCAATTAGACGTTGCATGCAAACAACACGATATTGAATATTTAAAATCGAGTGATTTATCAAAAAGGCACGAGGCAGACAAAGTATTACAAGAAAAAGCGTGGAATCGGGTTAAGTCTAAAGACGCATCTTTTGGAGAAAAAGCAAAAGCTTGGACAGTTACAACAACGAAAATTTGGAATGGGTCATAAAAAATCTCGCAAACAAAAACGCAAACCTAAGCCCAGGGTAATTCCAACACCTAAGGTTGGAGGATTTTTACCAGCACTAATACCATTGCTATTACCGCTTATAGGTAAAGCATTAATAACAGGGGCTGTAAGTGGTGCAGCAGCCTATGGTACCAAGAAAGCATTAGGTGGAGGGTTACATTTAAAACCATATCAAAATGGACGAGGTTTATCTTTAAAAAACTGCCGAAAAGGGCGTTAAGTGATGTTGAGTTGAAACAAATCGCATGCAGACTACCATATTTTCGCGGTGTGTTTATGCGTAACGCCCTACCATCTTAACCTAAAATCAATGAGTGTGCTATAATAAATCTTGATGACAAACATGGATTGGGAAGTCATTGGGTAGCTTATAAGAAACGTTATAATAAAGTTTCATATTTTGATAGTTTTGGAAATTTACAACCTCCTTTGGAGCTTATAAATTATTTTGGTAAAAATATTAAAATAAATTACAATCATAAACAATTACAAAAATTTCATTCTTATAATTGTGGTCATTTATGTTTGAAATTTCTTATAAATAAACAGAACTAATCTAACTAATACCAGTTTTTATCATGTCTTTGACGTTAACACTAACTGGTAATACATCTGAATTATGTACTGATTTTTTTCCACCGATTGATTTAATTGGTGAGCATGTAATTGGTTTAAATGATTTTCACACATACAATTCTATTCCAAACATAGATGCATCTAATAATAAATTTTACTATGGGGATAAGGAATTATCTATTCCAGTAGGTTCATATGAAATTGATGATATCGATCAATATTTAAAACAGATATTAGGAGATCCTAATGCAGAAGATTTTTCTTTTATGTATAATAATAGAATTGAGAAAGAGAGTAATGTAAGAAATTATATAACTGTACGTCCAAACAACAATACATTAAAATGTGAGATAAAAAGCACCCTACAAATTGACTTTGCTAAGCCTCATAATATTGGTTCATTGTTAGGATTTAAAGAACGTGTACTAGAACCACATATATTACATGAATCTGATTTACCAGTTGATGTTTTAAAAGTAAATACTCTTCTCATAGAATGTAACATAGTAACAGGAGCATATAAAAACGATAAGCATGTACATACAATACATGAGTTTTATCCAATGGTTTCTCCTGGATATAAATTCGTTGAAGTGCCATCTAATGTAATTTATTTACCTGTCAACACTCATACAATAAGTAACATTACACTAACGATTGTTGATCAAGACGGGTGTTTAGTGAATTTAAGGGGTGAAACTATTACTATCAGACTTCACTTGAAAGAACATGGGAATTTGTTATAAAAATATAACAGCTAAGAAAAGCATTACCACTTCTGTATCAACAGTGAAAGAATTAACACAAGAAAATTTAACATTTTCATTATCACAAGGGTTTATAATAAAGAAAAAATGATGAGTGATGTATTAAACATTTATTCCAATATTGTATATGATAATACAATAGCACGTATTGAGGTACATAGTCATCAGTCATATGTGGCATCAACATTTAACAATAGTGATGAAATTCGGATACCAATACAACAACAGGATATATATACATTACCTAGTGAAAGTTTTTTGTATATTGAAGGAAAATTAACAAAAAATGATGGTAGTGCTGCTCCAGATGATACCAAAATTACAAATAATGGCATTTCTTATCTTTTTGATGAGATTAGATATGCATTGAATGGTGTAGAAGTTGAGAAAAATAAATCAGTGGGGATTTGTAGTACAATGAAATCATATATTTCTCTAAGCGATTCTGAAAGTTGTGCTTTAGAAAATGCAGGATGGGGTTTAATTGTAAATATTGAGAATAGTGAAGGTTATTTTATCGTTTGCATACCATTGAAATCACTATTAGGATTTGCTGAATATTACAAAAGAATAATTGTAAATGTTAAGCACGAATTAGTTTTAATTCGAGCTCGTAGTGATAACAATGCATACACAAGTTCAACTGAATTGAAATTTAATCTATCAAAAATTCAATGGCGAGTGCCACATATTTTTGTTGCTGATAAAGAAAATCTGAATTTATTGAAAATTATTGAAAGTAATAAATCATTTATTTCTCTAAGCGACTCTGAAAGTTGTGCTTTAGAAAATGCAGGATTGGGCTTAGATGTAAATATTGTGAACAGTGTAGGATATTTTAACGTTTGCATACCATTGAAATCATTATTAGGATTTGCTGAAGATTACAAAAGAATAATTGTAAATGGTAAACAAGAATTAGTTTTAATTCGAGCTCGTAGTGATAATAATGCATACACAAGTTCTACTGAGTTGAAATTTAATCTATCAAAAATTCAATGGCAAGTGGCACATATTTTTGTTGCTGATAAAGAAAATCTGAATTTATTGAAAATTATTGAAAGTAATAAGACGTTATCTATGGCATTTAGAAGCTGGGATCTCTACGAATATCCATTATTACCTACAACAATGAAGCAAACATGGCCTGTTAAAACTTCTACTCAATTGGAAAAACCGCGTTATGTTATTCTAGGTTTTCAATCTGATAGAAAAAATAAAATAAATAAAAATGCTAGTGTTTTCGATCATTGTAAATTTACAAATATAAAAGTATATTTGAATTCTGTGTGTTTTCCATATGATAATTTAAATTTAAATTTTGAAAATAACCAATATGCATTATTGTATGAAATGTACACAAAATTTCAAAATTCTTATTATGGTCGGCTCTTTACTTTAAAAAAATGATTTCAAAGATTATGCACCGCTGGCTGTAATTGATTGCTCACATCAAAATGAATCGTTAAATCAGCATCTGTAGATATTAGGCTTGAAATTGAATAAAGTGAAAATTTTCCAACCAATACGACTGCATACTGTTTAATTTTACATGATCGTATCATTGAATATAATCCGATGTTAAAACGTTAGTCTAACCATGGAACTTATCGCTGATAAGCGTTAGTTTAACCATGGAGCTCATCGTAGATACACAAGGATTTACTGCCTACTGCTATGATTTGGTACCGAAAGAAGTAGTGATTCTATCTCGAGATGGGAGTAAATTACAACACTTTCTGTTCAAGCCACCATTTCCTTGGAGTGATTTAGAGCGAAAGTATAAGAAACAAGCTATTTGGTTACATAAGAATCATCATGGTCTCAAATGGAGTGATGGGTACATTCCATATGAAGAGATGCATAATATAATTAAGAAGATTCTCCAACCAGCAGTGATAATTTTTGTGAAAGGATTACAAAAGAAAGAGTTCTTGAACTGGTATGGTTTACCCGCCCAAATATGTGATTTAGAAAAATATGAGTCAATTAAAAAATGTTTCACACATCAAACTTGTTTTGCACATTCTGCACCATATATATGTGCACTTAGTAATGTAAATAAAATAAAAAAGTGGTTAGATAATGATAATAATCATATATTAAAATATTGTAATTAAATTAAAAAAATATGAAAAAATAAAACACATTTAAAAAAAAAAATTTCTGTATACTTATTTAATATTCCATAAATTATATTACGCACAAATATAAATAACAATTTTACATCTACAACATTTTAAATCTTATTAATACCAACGTTTATGTTCGGTTATAGCATCATCACCTTCTATGAAATTATATAATTCAATAATGCAAAAAGCACAACGAACAACATCTTTGTAATTAATATAATAGAATCCAGCTTTTGCTAAATCTTCTGCTTTAATGAATACATTATTCCATTTCTCAAATGTTAACAATCTATTAGATTCTTCTTTAAAATAATCAAAAATACACAATGGACAATTTTTAACTAGTAAACAATCTGTTATGTGATCACACCGGACTACTCTGTTATCTGGATGTTTAGTGCATCGTTCATACTTCTTGAATTCAGAATCCGTTTGCCATTTTTTTGGTAATTTATCCCAAGCAAAACTAATTTGACCCCATGTTCTTAACACAAATTCTTTTGGGAGTACTTCAATTTCTTCACTAGTCAAATCAGAGAGTGGGATAAAGACTCCTTTATTTTTTGGTGTATAACACTTTTTCACAACATTTAAGACTGAAGCCTCCATATTCAATAAATTAACTATATCATTTGACATTTTCACAATAACTAAATTTGATGTAAATTAAATATTTATATATGACAAATACCACAAATACTATATCCGGTATAAAAGATTACACATTGTTTATTATAAATTACATATCTAATATTTACGTAAACCAAATACCACAAATATTATATCCGGTATATAAGATTACACATTGTTACATTTTTAATACTAATAAATTGTTTATTATAAATTTCATATCCTTGTATAACTTTATATCATACTTCAACTTTTCCAATTTGTATAAATATACCTCTCTTCTTAACCTAAAAATTATTAATAATATAATAATGTATTTTCTAGAATTATATCTGGATACATGTTTAAGAGCTCTTGCATTGCCAAATAACATAAATGGTTTTCAACATTTAATAAATACTTTATATTATCAATAATATTATCACCAAACATAATCGATTTTGATATAATAAATTCTAATTCAAATAATTTTGTAAGTGATTGTGTAGCTAAACATATTTCTCTCTTCTTCCATTCAATCGATATAACTTTTACTTCATTTATCACATGATAATATAATTTATGATCTTCTACATTACTTTATCCATCCAAAAAATTCATGATTATATCACGACATTGTAAAAATTCATACCAATCAGATAGCTTAAATTGTATACCATCTAACGATCTTAAATTAGATATTATTACAACAACTTCAAAATTTTGCTTAGGGTCAATACCAATTGATATCCATCTACTTAGACTTTGGTTTAATGGATACCTGTATTCCAACAATAGTCTTTTTCCATCTTCATGATAATGTTGATAATTATCTAGGTCAACGATGGATGGTGGTGGTGGTGGATTGAATACATTTGCAACTATAACATCTAGATCGGTTGGGTTGATTATTGTAGTTGTGTTTGGTTTTGAAAGAATGGCTTCTAGTAGAATGTTTTCTTTATTTTCCAAATTAATTTTTTTTTTGCAATACCTTCTTTATCTAACATTTTACGTTTCCTAGCTTTAATCATTATTCTAAACATAGATACATAATTAAGTTGTAAATGAATAATGGATTATATAACCTTTAACTTACCTCCTATCTATAAGACTCACTAGTAAATAATTATATATTTATTTTTATCGCCACTTATAAACGAACCCTCCCCACCAAAAAAAAAAAATAAATTTTTTAGCATTTAACATTTTCTTTTTTTCTTTCTTTAGTATTGATCACTTCTTTATCATGTGGGTAGCGAATGCATTTGAAGCTATACCCAAAAGTGTAGATTTAAAAAGTGCTGTTAATAATATTTTTCATAAATTTGATATATTAATGCAAGATGTTGAACATGTTATAATATATGATAATATGCTTGGGCTATTAATTATAATAAATTTAAATAAATTTGTAGAAATTATAATGATAACAAAATAACAATTGAAGTACTTCAACATGAATTTGAGAATATTGAATTATATGATTTCCTACAAGATATAAATAAATTTCTTACAATGCAGTAAACTACAATATATTGGTGTGTTATTATTTTTTCGGTTTAGTTTACATGTAGAATTGTAATTAGTCAGTCATGATTGTATTCCTGATATTTTGTTTTAGTTTTGCAAAATGCATTCAATTTTAAAGATACTCTGGCTTACCTAGATACATATGGGTATATAAAAACTGAAGAAAATGATTTATTTAACATAAATGATAGTGATGTGAAATATTTAAATGCGCTTAAATTATTTCAGGATTATTATAATTTGCCATATGATAATTTAACGCAAACAACACAATTAATGAAATGTCGAAGATGTGGTGTAGCTGATGTTTTAAATTGTAACCTCTTGCCACATTCTTGGAATTTAACAACTATAACTTAGGATTTCATTAATGGAAATAATCATCTATTCAATATTGCAAAACAAGCTTTTGCAATTTGGGCTAAACATGTACAACTTAATTTGTACATCAACTATATAACAACAATAGAAAGGGGGTCTCCACACCGAATATAATCATATCCTTTGGAATTAAAAGACAAAATAATTATAAGGACCAATCTAATTGTCATATACCATTCGATGGAGCAGGTAGTGTTTTAGGACACGCGTTTTATCCCACAAGTAGTACAACAAAGTCTGTTGACTGACATTTGGACTATCAGGAAAGTTGGAATCAAGATCTCAGTCAAACAAAGGAAGATGATACAATAAATTTATTTGATGTTTTTGTACATGAAATTGGTCCTACGCTTGGTATTGCACATTCTACTTATGAAAACTATGTATTGTATCCACTTCATAGTAAACAAATATCTAGCAACATATCTGAATTTAAATTAAGTAATGATGATATTAATGCTATTAAAAAATTGTATAAATCTAAAATTACAAATGTATCACCACCTAAATTTCCAACAGTGAAAATATCAAAACACCCTGAGTTGTGTGATTTGGATAATGTGAATACATTCTTAATTGTTGTTGATAATATTCTCATATTTTATGAACAATGGGTATGGTTTAAAAAACTTGATGAGTATCAACAAAAAGCAGTACCATTTTACATACCAACGTGGTTACCTTTTCTACCAGCAAATTTTAAAAAAGTTTCTGCAGCATATCGACGACCTAATGGAAATATTGTGCTTATCGTGAATAATAAATCATATAATATTATTTGGCCAACTTTAGAATTAGTTAATCAAAATATTGCTTTGTATAATGTTGATATACATAATATTAGTGGTGCAGTAAATACTTATACTGGTCATACTTATATATTTTATGATCAAAACCATTTATTGGAAATAGACGAATGTAAATTTACTACAAAATCATATAGTGTGATACATAAACATTTTCCAGGTATACCTGCAGATATAGATAGGGTATTTAGATATACAAATAGTCGAATATATTTCTTTAAGAACAAAATTTATTATGAGTATAATGAATTCTTAAATGTCATGACTAAAGCAGAAGAATTTCACCTTTATTTATTAAATATAAATTGCCCAAACATAGGTGTTCTCGAACAACTTAAGAATGTTGTGTTGAAATTAATTAGTTATAGACAATATTGACAATCTTGTTATCATCATTCAATAAATTTTTTTTACTACAATCTGGTATACTTTACTAGTCTAATTTAATATATCTTAAAGTACCCAAAATATCATACAACCCGATTTACATTCACGTTAACCCCGGTAAACAATGTACACCAATTTTCATACAACCCCGCCTTACATTAATGTATTTGCAATATCTTAAAGCCTGTACTTAAAGAACCCAAATATCATACAACCCACTTTACATTAATGCATTAGCGATATCTTCTTAAGTACCCCAAATATCACACAACCCGCTATACACCCACGTCAACCCAACACTCCACATCATGCAATGCACACCGAGGATGGTGAAGCTGCGAAGAGTGGGGGAATGCTATAACGAATTGCCAGTCATGGCAGACGAGGAGGAACTATTTTTAGCTCCTCTCACGCATATTCTGCAGAAGAAAGCAGAAGAAGTGGACTGTAGCAATTTAGCACCACCACTCTATCACATTGACAATAAGTGGATTGGGTTTAGCCCAGAAATACAGACGGGGATCCAACCGGAAGTGCTACAAATACGTCAGGAGCCAGTATTCAATTTCCGTCCGGTACAAGAACTGGGGTCCGCCGGGATATATACAGAGAAAGAAATCAAGACACTACAGGTGTCCTTAATTTTCGGGGTGGAACGGAATGCAGTAGCGAATTTGCTTACCAGGAAGATACCAGGACTAGAATCAGCAAACCAAGCAATGTCAGCACTGAACCTTTTTACTTCCGGGGAAATAAAAATATTAGCAAATTCGGTAGTCAAACAGGTATGGGGGTGGTTTTCCGACATAGGAGTATTCGTATCCGGTTTTATTGGCTTCTACGTAGTATTTAAAATGGTTAAATATGTGCTGGGGTCAATGCTAAACGGATATACGTTATACCGATCCATAGGATGCGGTACTGGAATACTTGCATGTGTCTTGGACACCCTCACACCACACGTGGTCCACCGACAAAACGCCACCACCCGAAACATGGACAGGGTCACTGAGCTAAGAGAGGACTTGACAACTAACGAACCAAGTGCCCCACCTCAGTGCTGGGTAGAGTAGGAAGATAAGAAAAATAATGTCAAAATATTGTAAAGAGTTCATATATAGTCCAGCAAAACTGTATCGCGTAATAGTAAATTGTGCTCCCAAGGGAAGCAAATTCTTAAAGGGAGGAGGAATGTAAGCATTGCAAATGTTATGCTGAAACATCATAATAACATTACCTTCCGTAAAGTTACTAGGTCAACCTACCGCAATGTATAAATAACAATATATCGCATATTTTTATGTCAGCAGTTTGACCGGCTATATAAGAACTCTATGTGGACAACGATAGGCACCGATTGTATAACATACTAGTAAGTACTATTCAATATAACTAATTATTATCATCCACTTAGTGTTCGTTCAATTGGTCGCCCCAATTCCCTTCTTACCCTCACGTCTATTTGGCAAGAACCCAAGTATAACCGATAAGAGGTGACCATCCCAGTCACACTCTTACACAAAAGAAAGAGCTCTTGAACTGGTATGGTTTACCCGCCCAAATATGTGATTTAGAAGAATATGAGTCGATTAAAAAATGTTTCACACATCAAACTTGTTTTGCACATTCTGCACGATATATATGTGCACTTAGTAATGTAAATACAATAAAAAACAGGTTAGATAATGATAATAATCGTATATTAAAATATTAATTGTAATTAAATTTAAAAAAATTATAAAAAATAAAACACATTTAAAAAAAAAAACATTTTAAATCTTATTAATAAAAGAATATTTTTCTGACCAAAGTTTATGTTCGGTTATAGCATCATTACCTTCTATGAAATTATATAATTCAATATTGCAGAAAGCACAACGAACAACATCTTTGTAATTAATATAATAACATCCAGTTTTTGCTAAATCTTCTGCTTTAATGAATACATTATTCCATTTCTCAAATGTTAACAATCTATTAGCTTCTTCTTTAAAATGATCAAATATACACATTGGACAATTTTTAACTAGTAAACAATCTGTTATGTGATCACACCGGACTACTCTGTTATCTGGATGTTTAGTGCATCGTTCATACTTCTTGAATTCAGAATGCGTTTGCCAATTTTTCGGTAATTTGTCCCAAGCAAAACTAATTTTGCCACATGTTCTTAACACAAGTTCTTTTGGGAGAACTTCAATTTCTTCACTAGTCAAATCAGAGCGTGGCATAAAGGCTCCTTTATTTTTTAGTGTATAATACTTTCTCACAACATTTCAGGCTGAAGCCTCCAGATTCAATAAATAAACTATATCACTTGACATTTTCACAATAACTACATTTTGATGTAAATTAAATATTTATATAAGACAAATACCACAAATACTATATCCGGTATAAAAGATTTCACATTGTTTACTGTTTATTATAAATTACATATCTAATATTTATGTAAACCAAATACCACAAATAATATATCCGGTATATAAGATTACACATTGTTACATTTTTAATACTAAAAAATTGTTTATTATAAATTTCATATCCTTGTATAACTTTATATCATACGTCAACTTTTCCAATATGTATAAATATACCTCTCTTTGTAACCTAAAAATTATTAATAATATAATAATGTATTTTCTAGAATTATATCTGAATACATGTTTAAGAGCTCTTGCATTGCCAAATCACGACATTGTAAAAATTCATACCAATCAGATAGCCTAAATTGTATATCATCTAACGATTTTAAATTAGATATTATTACAACAACTTCAAAATTTTGCTTAGGGTCAATACCAATTGATATCCATCTACTTAGACTTTGGTTTAATGGATACCTGTATTCCAACAATAGTCTTTTTCCATCTTCATGATTATGTTGATAATTATCTAGTTCAACGTTGGGTGGTGGTGGTGGTGGTGGTGGATTGAATACATTTGCAACTATAACATCTAGATCGGTTGGGTTGATTATTGTAGTTGCGTTTGGCTTTGAAAGAATGGCTTCTGGTAGAATGTTTTATTTATTTTCTAAAAGATTTTTTTTTTGCAATACCTTCTTTATCTAACATTTTACGTTTCCTAGATTTAATCATTATTCCAAACATAAATACATAATTAGGTTATAAATGAATAATGGATTATATAAGTTTTAACTTACCTCCTATCTATAAGACTCACTAGTAAATAATTATATATTTATTTTTATCGCCACTTATAAACGAACCCTCCCCACCAAAAATAAGAAATAAATTTTTTTTATCAATTAACACTTTCTTTCTTTCTTTAGTATTGATCACTACTTTATCATGTGGGTAGCGAATGCATTTGAAGCTATACCCAAAAGTGTAGATTTAAAAAGTGCTGTTAATAATATTTTTCATAAATTTGATATATTAATGCGAGATGTTGAACATGTTATAACATATGATAATAAGCTTGGGCTATTAGAAGATGTTCTAAATGATATGTTTAAACGTTATTCTAAAGGAATGGAAATTTGTAGAAATTATAATGATAACAAATTAACAATTAAAGTTCTTAAACATGAATTAGAGAATATTGAATTATATGATTTCCTACAAGATATAAATAAATTTCTTACAATGCAGTAAACTACAATATATTGGTTAGTTATTATTTTTTCGGTTTAGTTTATATGTAGAATTGTAATTAATTAGTCATGATTGTATTCCTGCTATTATGATTTAGTTTTGCAAATGCATTCAATTTTAAAGATACTCTGGCTTACCTAGATACTTATGGGTATATAAAAACTGAAGAATACGAATTTATTAGCATAAATGAGAGTAATGTGAAATATTTAATTGCGTTAAAATTATTTCAAGATTATTATAATTTACCATATGATAATTTAACGCAAACAACACAATTAATGAAATGTCGAAGATGTGGAATTTAACAACTATAACTTAGGATTTCATTAATGGAAATAATCATCTATTCAATATTGAAAAACAAGCTTTTGCAATTTGGGCTAAGCATGTACAACTTAATCTTGTACATCAACCATATAATAATAACAATAACAAAAGGGGGGTCTCCACACCGAATATAATCATATCCTTTGGAGTTCAAAGCCATCATAATTATAAGGAACAATTCAATTGTCATATATCATTTGATGGAGCAGGTGGTGTTTTAGGACATGCGTTTTATCCCACAAGTAGTACACCAAAGTCTGTTGGCCTACATTTGGACTATCAGGAAAACTGGAATCATGATCTCAGTCAAACAAAGGAAGATGATAGAATAAATTTATTTGAAGTTCTTGTACATGATATTGGTCATACGCTTGGAATTGCGAATTCTACTTATGAAAACTCTGTAATGTATCCACTTCATAGTAAACAAATATTTAGCAACATATCTGAATTTAAATTAAATAATGATGATATTAATGCTATTAGAAAATTGTAAACATCTAAAATTACAAATGTATCACCACCTAAAGTTCCAACAGTGAAAATATCAAAACACCCTGAGTTGTGTGATTTGGATCATGTGAATGCATTCTTAATTGTTGATGATAATATACCCATATTATTTGAACAATGGGTATGGATTAAAAACCTTGATGAGTATCAACACAAAGCAGTACCATTTTACATACCAACGTGGCTACCGTTTCTACCAGCAAATTTTAAAAAAGTTTCTGCAGGATATTGACGTCCAAATGGAAATATTGTGCTTATCGTAAGTAATAAATCATATAATATTATTTGGCCAACTTTAGAATTAGTTAATCAAAATATTGCCTTGTATAATGTCGATATACATAATATTAATGGTGCAGTAAATACTTATACTGGTCATAATTGTATTTTATGATAAAAAACATTTATTGTAAATAGACGAATGTAAATTTACTACAAAATCATATGGTGTGATGCATAAACATTTTCCAGGTATATCTGCAGATATAGATTCATTTTCATTATCATTTTGAAATTACATTATTGTTTATATATATATATATATATATATATATATATATATATATATATATATATACAGTATTTTTACTATAATAACCTGTGGACAACATGGTTGGTTTTGTAAGAGCTCCTACTCACAGGGGGAGTGTATATCTGTGTATGAGTGTTATTGCGTTGTTTACTTGAGTACATTGTGTTATTGTAATTGGTATGGTTGGTTTATAAATCTTTTATGTTAGGATTGTGTTTATAGGATAAGGGGGATGAAAAACCCATTTTAGTTCACATGAATTTTTTATATAAAACTTAAATCTAACTTAACTAGTTTAAAATTAACATATGTTTGGTGATTGATGGTCAATATTTGTTTGATGATGTATGTTCTACGTAGTGTTTGGATTTATTGTTGTGTAATGTTGTTGTTATGTGGGTGCGTTGTGGTTGTTCATGTCTGTGTTATGTGTTCAGGTCCTGGAGTCTCTCCGAGAATATGGGTAATGTCTGTTAGGGGAGCGTGTGTTTGATTCTTGATGTTCTGTTAAGTTGCCTGGTTTGTGTGATGTTTTGAGTAAATTTGTTTGACTTTAGTTGTGTTTTGTAAAATTTTTGCGATGTGTTTTGTATGTATTGTTTTATATATGGTATGTTAGCTTCGTTTTGTAGTTGTGTTATTCGGGTGTACCTGCCAGAGCTGGAAGACAGTCTGACGTATTTATTCTGGAGGCGTTCCAGCAGTAAGAGGGTGGAGTCTGGTGCGTTCCACCGAACCGGGGCTGCATATGAGATAATGGGGCGGATGATTGTTGTGTAGGTTAGGAGGTTGTTTTTCTTGGACAGGGGGCTGTTGTGGACTAGGAGAAGGTAAAGGGTGCGGATGACTAGGCGCGCTTTTTTGTTTGTGTGTGAGATGTGTTGGCCATGCCGTAGTGTTCTGTGTAGGTATATACCCAAGTATTTAACGGTTGGTGAGGGTGTGATTTTTTTGTTGTGTATTTTGATAGGTGTAATGATTTTGTTGTTTTTGAATTTGCGTGTGAAGACAATGGTTTCGGTTTTCGTGGCGTTGATTTTAATTTTCCACTTCGCCCAGTAGTGTTGTAGTATGTCGATGTGTATTTGCAGTTGCTTGGCAGCCACCTGCACACTGAATGAGTGCGCGTAGATGGCTGTGTCATCTGCGTATAGTGCTGTGTTTGTTTGCGGGACAATGGGGAAATCGCTCAGGTAGAGGTTAAATAGTCTAGGACCAAGGACGCTGCCTTGAGGGATTCCTGCTACAATGGGTTTCGGGTTTGATGTGGTGTTATTAACTATGGTTCGATAGGATCTGTTGGTTAGGTAGGAGTGAATAAGTTTAACTAATGTGGGAGGGAATTGATAGGAGATAAGTTTAGCTATGAGTCCTACTGTCCAGACCGTATCGAAGGCTTTTTATATGCCCAGTAGGGCCATGACCGTGACTTTATTTTTTTTGAACTGGGACGCGATCTCGGTTGCAATCCTGCACACCTGCTGTACCGTGCTATGTTTGGCGCTAAAGCAAAACTGGAAGTCAGGTGTGAGTTTTGGTCCTGTGTCGATATCGTCGACCCGGGAGAGAATGATTTTTTAGGTTAGTGTGGATAGTGTGTTCAGGAGGCTTATCGGACGATAGCTGGTTGGATGGTGGGGTTCTTTTTTGGGTTTTCGGATTGGGTGGACTGTAGCAGTCTTCCAGGCAGCTGGGATGTGGTGGAGTCTGATTATTACGTTGATTATATAGTGGAGTTGGATAATGGATTTTTTGGAGAGGTTTTTCAAGATTGGGTTCTCAATTTGGTCAAGGCCAGGAGCTTTGGGTTTGGGTAGTTTCTGGATGATTCTGGTGAGTTCCGAGGGGGTAGTGAGGAGACTGGTCAGCGTTTTCGTGTTTGTGTGGTGTGGAGTATTTGATGTGTTTGTTCTGTAATTTCGTTTTGCGTGGCTGTGTTCGGGATGTGTGTTATGTGTACTTGTTCAAATGTGTGTGCGATTAGCTCGGCTTTGTCACGGTCCGTGACAGCCGTTTCGTTGTTATATGTGAGTGTAGGTATGGTTGTGCGTGGTTTTTTGAGTGATTTTGTTAGCTGCCGCAGGTAGTTATCTTGGGGGTTGAGGGCGGTTAATTTAAGGGTCCATGTATTGTTTTGGTGGGTTTTGATTTGTGTTCTGATTAGTGTATGCAAAGCGTTGAGGTGTTGTCTGTGTTGTGGGGAGCGAGTCATTGTCTTCTTGTGTGAGAGCGTTGTGTGATAAGGTGCAATGTGTTTTGCGGAAGATTGAGTTTGTGTGGGGTTATTTTTATGTTGCGTGTGTGTTTGCGTTTTGCAACGTGTATGGCGTGTGTGAAACTTTCTACATGTATGTCCATGTGTTGTGTTGTATGTATTGCGTTGTTTATTGGTATATGTTTGTCGAGTGTTTCTCGAGAGCGCGCCCAGTTTGTGTGTTTGTATGAGGTGATTATTTTGCTGATGTTTTCTGTGAGATGGTTATGAATGTGGAAGATAATAGGGTTGTGGCCCGAGTTGACCTCGGGCAGTGTTTCGGTTTGGGTAAGATTAGGGACATTTTTGTTAATGATGATGTCTATGGTGATGGGTGTGGTTCCGTTTTGGGGGAAGTGCGTGGGTGTGTGCGGGTGCATTATTATGGCGACGTGTGTGTTTGTGTACCTGTTGAGTGTTTTTCCACTTGTGTTGTTCCTGTTGCAGTCCCTGTTTGAGTGCTTCGCATTCAGGTCACCTACAATTAGGGTTTTGTTTTTGTGTAAGAGTGTGGTGAGGTCTGCTTGTGTGATGTTGTTTTGAGGTCTCTTGTATGCAGCGGTGATTATAGTGTTGTCTGTAAGTTTTATGCTAAGTGTTTCTAGTGTGGTATTTGGAGTTTGTGTTAGTGTGTGTGGGACGTTGTTTTTAATTAATAAAGCAACGCCTCCAGCTGGGACCAGGCCTTGCTGTGGTCTATCAGCTCTGTAGGTTTTGTATGTGTGTGTGTTAAATTTGTGTGTAGGTGTGAGTTTTGTTTCGTTTAATAACATTATGTGTTGTGTGTATTGAGAAAGTGTGTAAGCTCCCCTACCTTAACCATAATCCCGTTAGCGTCCCAGGAGCTGATGTTCAGTGTGCTTTTGTGTCTAGATATTGTTTGTGTGCACATTTTTGGTGAATGATAAAAACATATAAAAATTTTCAGCCTTGTTGGACGTTTTGCTGGGGACTTTATTCAGGTCTTTTATGGCCCGTAGCATGTTGGATATATTTATCATGGAGCTTAACTTTTCCATTTCTGTCAAAAGCTCGGCGATGTCGCCCAGGTCACTGGTGGGTTGCTGGGTCTGTGGTTTTGGTGTGGGATGTTGGGGGGTTTGTTTTGGGGTGGGTAAGGGTGGTAAGTCTTGGGGATGAGGGTGCTGTGTGTATTGGTTGGTGGGAGGATTGAGGTTTTGTTTGTTGATGTGGTAGCAGTAGTTGTTGTTGGTGGGACGGGTTTGCCAGTGGTTTTTGGCGGGAAGGGGTTCATCTGTGTATGTTGGTTAGGGGTGAGAGGTGCAGTTTTGGGTAATTTTTTTAATTTTAGTCAGGTACGTTTGGCCCTCTATTGAGTTCGCAGGGTGCGCTCCTCCGCAATTCGCGCACGTTGCTGGCGTGTCTGGTGTTTTTACGCATGTTTGAGTTAGGTGTTCTTTGGCACAGTTGAGGCACCCTGGTTGTAGGCGGCAGTTAGTTGTGGCGTGACCCCATCGCTTACATCGGTGGCATTGTATTATCACCTGTTTGTTGAGGTGTCTCTCCCATGCGACCTTAGTGTGGAGGATGTATTTGGTGTTTGTGGTGCCGTTGAGTTGGTTCAGTGTATGTTTGTTGGATGTGGTGATTAGGAATAGGGGTCGTCGGGTGTTTCGCATACGGAACACTTTTTCGA
Source organism: Nebria brevicollis (assembly GCA_944738965.1). Classification (NCBI taxonomy): domain Eukaryota; kingdom Metazoa; phylum Arthropoda; class Insecta; order Coleoptera; family Carabidae; genus Nebria; species Nebria brevicollis. The sequence goes on along the minus strand of CALYJB010000016.1, from coordinate 103,040 downwards.
CGTCGACTCCTGCTTTCCGGAGTTCGGCTAGGAGTTCAACTGGGTCTGGGTCGCTGTCAAGTCCCCTCAGCACAAATGCGTGGGTCTTAGTTTGTCTGTTAGTGTAGAAGTAGTAATGAAAGTCTTTGTCTGCGTTTATGTCTGTGATGAAGTGTTGTCTTTCGGTTTAGTTGGGTATGTATATGTTTGTGTTATTGTTTGTGTATTTTATGTGATAGCCCTTGTGTGCGAAGTCTTGTAAGTATTTAGTGGGTTTTTCATTTGTGCGACAGTTCCGTGGAAGATAATAGGTGGGAAGGGGGGGTCGGGGTGTGCGGGTTTGCTCGGTTGGTATTTCGTTCTCGTCGTCAGAGTCTTCGTTGTCTGTGTCGTTGTCCGTAAGGTTTTGGTATTTGTTTCGGGTTGCGGTTGGTTGGTGTTGTTTGGTGGCAGGGGGTTTGGCAGTTTCCCGTGGCACTTTGAACTTCCTGTCGTCCGTTTAGCTGTCCTCCCTTGGACGGATTCTTTACTCTTGTGGTAGTGGCTTGGCTGGAGCTTGGCACGCTCGGGGCGGGGGTGTCCGTCTCCATATTGGTGGTCTCGTGGTTGTTGTGGTTATATGGGCTTGATGCCATACCGTGCGGTTCCAGTGTTACCTTGGGGCACTAAATGTCGAACCCTAGGAAGTCCTTCTCTTCGGTTGTAGGCGTCGGTGGAGTTGTTGGCGCACTTTCGCGACAGGGGCCCTTACGACGTATTATCGTTAGGGCTATTTTGGTTCCGTTTCGCAGAGTAATTATCACGCATGTACTAAGCCTCATTGTGTCAAGATTTTAGTTTGTTTATACTAAAAACAATATGAACAAAATATTTCTGAGAATCACTGTGGAACGATGTGCACTGCTCGACAGTTCAACTAAGAATCGCAGATATAGATGGGGTATTTAGATATATAAATGGTCGAATATATTTCTTTAAGTGTAACAAACGCGCGTCTTAAGAGAACGTGCACGCGTTTGGCTCCCTCTTAACTATATGCGTGTAGCGATGTTTCTTCTATATACTCACCTGGTGGTTGGTTTTTAGGTGAGATCTTCTAATACACCCTTTAAGGTCCAGACTGGGGTTAGCTCGTTAGAGATTAAATTGGTTTAACAATAAATAACAATTTAATTCAAAACAATAAAAAATATAACAAATACGACAACAAAAATGGATTTACAAAAAGATACTGAATAAAGCTTAAGTTACTTACTGACAAAATAATACTCGCTAATCGCAATCTGAACTGAGACCTCGATGTCAAGCGACATCGCGGTTTTATACTCAATTTTGACCTTAATTCAAATGGCCGATACTGCAAACAAATCCCGACCTAGCAACATTTCGCTAAATGCGGAATGTACAATTTTTTTGCAACTGTTGCTAGATATGACGTAGCTAGTTGCATTTGCTAATCGTGAATTACCTAGCTCAACAAAACTGAACTAGGTACGCAACTAGCTTGATTTGTTACATTAGAACAAAAATATTATGAATATAATGAATTCTTAAATACCATGACCAAAGCAGAAGCATTTCTTTATAAAATATAAATTGTCTAAACATAGGTGTTGTCGAACAACTTAAGAATCCTGTGTTGAAATTAAATAGTTATAGAGAATATTGACAATCTTGTAATCATCAAAAAAAAAATTTTACTGCAATCTGGTATACTTTACTGGTCTAATTTAATATATCCCAAACATCATACAACCTGCTTTTCTAATTTAATATATACACTGCTTTACATTCACGTAAAATTTGTACATAACAGACACATGCAACTTGGGTTACTCTCTTGCTATATTAGTTTACTTCTAGATACCTTAAATATCATACAACCCGCTTACATTTACGTTAACCCAGTAAACAAAGTACACCAATCATCATACAACCGGATTTTTATTCACGTCTTTAGGATATCTTAAAGTACCCCAAATATCATACAACCCGCTTTACATTCACGTTAACCCGGTAAACAAAGTACACCAATTATCATACAACACGCTCTACATTCATGTAATAGGGATATCTTAAAGTACCCCAAATATCATACAACCCGCTTTACATTCACGTTAACCCGGTAAACCCTATGACGTCAACAACTTCCCGACCAATCAGAAGCGAGACCTTGAACTGTTTCAAGAACGGCATTTTCTTACTACTCGAATGAACGTATTTTCTTACCATACAAAGCGTGCAGCAAAGACAGTCTTTTTTCAGAACTTGTGATAAACAAGTTCGTTATTATTCAAAATTGTTTATAACCAAATTAAAGTTAAACGACACGTCTCGTTAATAGTGTTCAAAACTGGCCCGAAAGCCGAGACAACACTATGCCAACAGCAAAATCACCAAACGCAGGAGTACAATAATTGTCTCTCCAACCCCAACATCATCCCTTGAGAGTCTCCCGGGGCCCTTTGATTTTTTCCATCCGGAACCGATCCCTTACTCGGATCTAGATTCAAGTGAGGAGACAATCGTCCCGATGGAGGATGAACTACCAAACGCGCACCACATTGCAGACCCAGATTCACCAACAATTACCACTAGCAAACCAAAAATAAAGTAAAGCAAACTGTTTGCCCCCAGGGCCCAGGTCCGTACTAGAGGAGACGCCGCAACCGACGACAGGAACTTCAAGATTCCCAGAAGAACCGCAAAGCCCATCGCCACAAACAGGATCACCACATAAACGCAAAACAAATACCAGCCAGTCACCGACAACAACGACACAAATAACGAAGATACAAATGACGAGTGCGACCCACCATCACATCAAACAAGCAAAACGCGACTCCCCCGCCCATAATCATCCCTGACGCACCCACAACCACCGACAGCTTAAAAACATAACTTCAAGACTTCGCCCAGAAGGGCTATCACATAAAATACACAAACAATAATACCAACATCTACATACACAACGAAACAGAACGACAAAACTTCATCACCGACATAAACACAGTCAAAGACTTCCACTACTACACATATAAAAACAGACAGACATAAACACACGCATTCGTACTAAAGGAACTGGACGACACTGCACCAGTAGAACTCCACGCCGAGCTCCAAAATGCCACGGTCGAGGTGGAAAAAGTTTTCCAAATGCGGAACACCCGGCGTCCCCTATTTCTCATCAAAACATCGAACAAGCACACATTAAACCAGCTAAGCGGACACTCAAACACCAAATACATCGTCCACACAAAGGTGATGTGAGAGAGACACCAGAATAAAAAGGTCATAATCCAGAGCTACTGATGTCAACAATGGAGGCATGCTTCAGCAAACTTTCGCCTACGACCGCGGTGCCTTAAGTGCGCACAGAGTCACCTAACGCAAACCTGCACAAAGACTCCAGATACACCAGCTACATGCGCTAACTGTGCAGGGCCGCATCCAGCGAACTATGAAGAGTGCCCAACGTATTAACAGAAACTACGACAAATCCCTCAAAATACCAATACCATCCAACCCTTACCCAAATACACAAATGCCCCCCTCCCATCCAAGAACCACTGGCAATCCCATCCTTCCACTCACAATCCTCCCCAACAACGACAACAACCAACGCAATTTCCTAGACACAAAACTCTCCCCATTCCTAATACACAAGTTAACAATAAAATCATATTCCAATTAACAAAAAAATCACTTAGAAAACACAACTAAAACAATCACATCATACAAACACACAAATTGGGCGCACTTCCGCAAAACACTTGACACGATCAACGCCATTAACAATTAAACACACACAACACAAGACATCGATACCCAAATAGAGCACGTCACAAGCGCCGTACACATTTCAAAACAGAAACACACAACCAACATTAAAGTGAACACACACAATCTTAACTTGCCAACACACATATCGCAATTTATTGAAAAACAAAATCACGCCAGATGACTATGGCAGAGGACACATATACTTCTACACAGAATACACCATAACAAATTAAACTCACAAATTAAAACACAAATAAAAACGCACAAAAACAACACATGGCCCTTAAAACTCTCCGCCCTCAACCCCAATGATAACCCCCTCTCGTGGTTGATAAAAATACCCAAAAAAACCCTGCACCAGGATACCAACAGTCATACACAACAACGCAACAGCTATCACCGAAGAGGACAAGTCAGAGTTGATAGACAGTACATTTGAACAAATACACGTAACACACACGTCCAACACACCTACACAAGATAAAATCACACAAGACACACTACAATATTTAAGCACACCACATCACACTGACACAAAAATGTTGGCAAGACTCCTTACTACCCCATCCGAGTTAATAAATTCCAAAATTAAACTTCACCACTTCCTTGCTGCCTAGAAAACTACTAGAGTCCATCCATTCCTTAAACCGAATAAAGTCCCGTCTCCACCCTCAAGTTGTGGCCCCATAAGCCCTCTTAATACCCAATCCAAGCTCACTGAAAAGAACATCCAATCCCGGGTCGCCGATATCGACACAGGAGAAAACCTCACATCTGATTACCAGTTTGGCTTCCGAGCCAGACATTGCACGGTGTAGCAGGTGTGCAGAATAGCAACCGATATAGAAATTATCAAATTTTCGTTAGAACAACCTAAATCTCAATTGAATTCTCTTCAGTTAAGTATACAGATGATAAGATTTACTATGTATAGCTCTTTGGATAAACAAAATTTCTTACTGATTTTTCGATTTTTTATTTGTAGGTCCGCCATTTTTACAAAAATTGCTTATTTTTAATTCGGATACGCTTAACTGAAGGCGTTTTAATATAGTTTAAATCCTGTTTTACTTTACTTTACTATCACTTATATTAGTATGAAATTTGTATAAGTAAATCAAAATTGTCAAAAATCTCGTAATTTTTGGGTCGCTACAGTGTTGTTCCCCCTTAAGAACGTACAAACACCATTTGGAGCTTCACTACCAAACCCTTTTAACGTGTTCCTGTGTTGAAAGTGAATTCAAGCTTCTCCATTATCTTATACAGCTCGGTGCAATCAATAATTATCCCAAAGTTCGGAAATTAAGCAAACGAATTTGGCGCATATAGTTTATTTTTGTGCCGTCTAAGAATCCAATATTTTATATCAAAAATGTTATATATTGCATACACATATCAATCGTATATTTACACAAAATTTAAATACATTTTCCGGCTTTGTTTTCCGGATTTATCGTCTACGAAGTTCAAGATGGAGATAAGTACAACTGTGCGCGAGCGGCATGGGGATAATTTATCACCAAGACAGCTTTATTGAAGGGTAACACATCTCCTGAACATGATCGCAGTTGCGAATTAAAATTCAGTGCCATATTTGTTGAGAATTCTCCGGACTTTTGTTTTCAAAATTATGTCTCAAATTAACGCGTATGTTTGAAGTACTCTTAAAGAGAAATTCTGGCCTTCATGCTCAGTAATTTTAATTAAATAAGGATATATTAGACGGGTCTCGCATCTATTGGATTTCAAAATTCAAAATATATGTACTTAATATTTAGACAACAATCAAAATCATTATGAGTCGGTTCATTTCGTGGTCAACGCCACTCAGGACTTCAAGAGACGTTGACCCCAAATTGATTGGATTTAAAACAAGATCGCTCTCGATTATTATGATGATGAAGTTTTTAGACCAAATTATCTAACAACATTTCAGATCTCTCTTGGAATTTATTGTATCATAATTTAATCAGATTAGAATTTACTGCATTATACCAACTTAATAAAGAACGTTAGACAAGAAGCAGTAGATTTTGATCTTTTGTTTGTCAAATTAGTATTACAACATTGTATAATAAAAAATCACAAAATGTTGTGATAACTCTTTTTACGATTAGATACTTTTGTTGAATACCCTGATTACCTCTCGCCCTTTCTATTTCATATATATTTACTATGTAGGTTTTTATATTTTCAACCATTATATATTAGTTCTACGAAAACATTGTTAAATGTATTAAATTGACTTTCGCTGATGACCCAAACGATCCACTCCAATATATTTCAATTCATAATACCCTCCAATAAACATCATTGTACCGACGATGTTATATTATTTTCTCATGAAAGTCAAGGGCGTGGAAACATAATTTTCATAGTTGGCGTTTAAGTAATCGGGGGTGACATTAGGCGAATCTCAAATAATATTTAAAAATCGTAGCTTTTGAGAAAACCAAAGCATTTCATAAACTCTGGTTGTATTTTCGAAACTAAACGGATCAGGCTGTTGAGGTCTCGTTTGAATAAATTATATTATATATGTTATTTCGTATTTGACGAATCATTTTGTTTCCACCAAAATTCCAACACAAAATCATGGGTATAAGGAATACTGTTATACTTTTGTTTTATTTATTGACAATTGCTGCGTAGTTTAATTAGAGAAGACAGTCCATCCATCATCAACATCAGTGCGAGTTAAATCTGAAAAAGAAATAAAATTATTAGATTTATTGAATATGTATGGTTTAAAGGTTCTTTAAAGCCTTTGTGGTATATCATTTTCGTAACATTACAGACAGAGTAACATGAGGGGATGCATGGAAATTAAAATTTCAAATAACTGTTATAAACATTGTGCGCTTTTTTACTTTCCCATGCGCAGTATAAATAAGAATTGTAATCAAGAAAATACTCCATCTCGCTATTTAACGGAAATATAGCTATAGAGGATCCCGTAATCGAGTCTGACTATCTTAGGAATGACATCCGATTGTGTGTATTTGCGCTGTGCAGCCTAAAGGGTTTAAGGTAAAATTATGAAACTCTAAACTTGAAATTTTTATATGCTTTCCTAGAAAACCTATTATTCTTTAGAAGAATATTCAAACCGAAGGTGCATGTTTACTCCAATCATTTTTTTGTGTTTTCTACAATAACGCAAAATTGGTTACATTTAAAGCAAAATTAGTTAAAATGAAATCAATAAGTATTTTTTATTTATATTATTATAGCGGATCGACCGCTTTTACATACATATATAGGGGAGTGTTTAAAAAAAAAAAAGGAAAATATATGAGTGCGTAGCACTGTTGGATCGATCGTATGTAAATACAAATTTACCAACATTGTACTGTAATAGAACTTTTTGCAGAACGAATGGGCTCAGTTGGAATGTACTGGAACCCACCGAGAAAAGAGTTCATTTTGTGAATATGTAACACATTGGAGTATATATATTGGAAACGTGTTTACACTTATTTTGAGACGAATCAAATGTTAATTGAAAATTTAACATAAATGAAAGAAAATGAGACAACAAAACTACCTCAGATTCTCTGCAACAGGTCAGAAGAACGGAGACAGGTAAGTGTTTTATTAACGCTAGCAGCGTTATTAATCAAGTAAACCTCCACAGTTCCTTCAATACCAGCATTGCGACGATGCAAATGGTAACTAGGACACTGCTCAAACAAATGTTCAAGAGTGAGCCTAGTGTTACAGGTGGGGCAGAGAGGTGGTTGTTCTCCAAGTAACAGAAACAAATGTGTGAGACAAGTATGCCCTAGTCTCAGACGTGAGATGGCAAATTGCTCACACCTTGTAAGGCGGAGAGGTGAAAACCAACGCTCCACTGACACCTTTACACGTCGCAATTTACTTGTAGAAGAGTTTCACTCCTCCTGCCATAACTTAAGACAATGCGCAGATACAGACCTCAACACATCATAGGCGCGCAAAGAATGACGAACTATAAAGTCGTTGTTGGCTGCTCCAAGAGCAGCCTTGTCAGCACAATGATTGCCGGGTATCCCAACATATCCGGGTATCTACATAAGGACGACTTGTTGCTCTAGTTCCCGCAATCTATCGATTTCTCTACGAATTTACAGAACAGTAGGATCGGAGGAGAATCTGCTACTGATACCCAAGATGGCACTCAGCGAATCAGTGCAGACGAGCAGGTGATGTTGCTCATCGATAAATTGACGAGAGTGTCGCAGAGAGTAGAGGATCCCATATTTTTTCCAGAGCTGAGTTTGATCGATATCTGTTCCAATAGATGAAACATATCCACGCCAAGACTCTGTTTTAGAACAAAGAATGGTACGTCTAGCTTGCGCGCGTGCTTTTTTAAAAGAAATTTGGTTTTCAAATGTCGGATTTCTCCGAAACACTTTTAGTGCACGCTTTTTGCACGGATATCGGCATCAACTTGATCATTCCACCAAGGAACTGACCTCTGCCTAAGTCGTCCAGAAGATTTCGGTAAAGAGACCGAGGCGGAAAACCGAGTACTATCAGAAAGTTGTTGTAACTCAGCATGTGGATCTGGTGTTGGATCAGGAAGCTTTAGGTTGTTCCTACACGTCTTGTGAGACCATTGAGAAACTTATTTAGGATCAAAAATTTTCAGAAACACTTGCAACTAAATTTGGAATAGAGCATGAACCCTTAGCGATAAAATTATTTGAAGTTGGAAAAAAATTGAAGATTGTAAATTTCGAATTATTTATTTCGGATAAGTACCCATTCTTAGGCGCCTCCCCAAATGGCTTGATTGGGAAAATCATAATGATAGAAGTAAAGTGTCCGTTTAAAGCACGTAATTTGACACCAATGCAATCTGCTCTTTTTGACAGTAAACAAATTTCCGTACCGATCATTTAAATCCAGAAGAAAAAATAACTTAATCCCTATAATATTGAAATATAGAGATATTTTTTATAATGATAATGATAAATTAAATATCACAAATTGTATTAAACATGATAAAAAAACTACCGACGAAATACCAACACATGTTAAAACATAAAGATATCTTAATTGATATAAAGAAGAAGTTCAATCGCAAATTCAAAATTTACTTAAAAACGGAATAATTCAAAATTATTATTCACCATGGTCCTCTCCTGTATGGTTCGTTCCTAAAAAGATTGTTGCTACCGGAAAAAAAGAAATTTAGACTAGTTATCGATTACCGGAAACATAAATAAAACTATAACAGATAAATACCCAATACCAAACATTAATGACACTCTCGACAGACTTGGCCGTTGTAATTACTTTACAACTCTCGGCTCTGGCTTTCATCATATAGAGGTAAACAAAAATGATATACCGAAAAAAGCCATCAGCATTGAAAATGGACATTATGATTTTAAAAGAATGCCATTCGGTTTGAAAAACGCTCCGAGTACGTTTCAAAGACTCATGAATTTTGTGTTAAAAGACTTAATTGGTAAGGAATGCCTTGTTTACCTAGACGATATTATAATCCTAGGAAATGGTCTTCAAGAACATTTTCAAAATCTAGAAAAAGTATTTAAAATCCTTAGATATTTAAATCTTAAGGTACAATTAGATAAAGGCGAATTCTTGAGAAAAGAAGTTGAATAAGACTCAGAAAATACTTGTTATTCTGACGACGGATCACCAGTTTCAGGAATAAGTTTTATTTATGTAGGCATAAAACAAATTATTTTTAACCTTTCAGATTTTCCCACTTTACGAGTAAATATACTCACCCCATTCAAAGATAAAAAAAAATTAGATGTTTACATCCCGAAAAGCGATACCGCCAATTGTATATTTCAATTAATTAAAAATTATTGCAGATCAAATACTAAATACTATTTTTTATTTAATGATGATTTCTATCAAAACGTCAAAGTTATACTACGCAGATATTTTTTCACAGATCTATAACAGTTTTATGCTGTAAAAATCAACTAAAAAATGTCGGTCAACCTGACAATCAAATGGAAATTGTAGTTAACTATCACGAATGTAAAACAAACCACCGTGGAATTACCGAAACAATTAAAAGAATTAAAGAAAAATATTATTGGCCTAATCTACATTTATCAGCTCAAAACCTTATAAATAATTGTGAAACCTGCTTAAAAAGTAAATATAAAAGACATCCTGTACAGAAAAATTTACGTTTAACACCCACTAGTAGCAAACCGTTTGAGATTATTCACCTAGACGTTATTTCATTAGAAAAAACAAAATTTTTAACAATAATTGAGAGCTTTACAAAATCTGCACAAATATACAGACTAAAATATCTGCAGTGTCATGCACCGAACTTTCTTATCCGCATATTGGTTAAACCATATCGTAGTTATATTATATTTCTAATTTATAATATTTGTTCTAAACTTTAGATCGCTTTTACACCAAATATATTTCTTAGAATAAATATTAAATGTCAAACTTCAAATTATTTAAGTCTATTTTGTTAAACAATTGACAGGCGCAGATGATACGATTTATGGAACAATATAAATAATAAGCGGAAATTTATTTTGAAACCAGTACTTTTTTTGGAAAAAAGATTCAAACAAAAGTTGTGCTAAATATAAATATCATTAATTTTTGTTCACAAAAATTTTCTGTAACTGTAACCATTTTTGAGTAATTGCAGAAACTGCAAAAAATGACTAGAGTAAACATGCACTTCCGGTCGGAATATTGTTTTCAAAAATAAGGAGTTTTCGTGCCAGGCACATACAAATCTTAAGTTTAAAATTTCATAATTTTCCCTTTAGCCGTTTGGGCTGTAGAGCGCTCACACACACACACACACACAGACACACACACACACACACACACACACACACACACACACACAGACGGACGTCATTCCAAAAATAGTTGAAATCGATTCAGGGAAGGTCAAAACGTATATTTCCGTTAAAATCTCGAGTTCGAAATTTTTCATGATTACTATACTTACTTATACTGCGTATAAGAAAGTAAAAATATGAGTTCAATTGAGATCGCATATAAACTACTTAGATATTGTTGAGTTTTTTAATTACTTTCTCACTTTAAATTTTCCCGCTTTACAAAACGGAAATCAATTTGTTTATGACTAGTGTAGTACAATTATTAAGTTTTAGTTTTATTTAGTTTGTTTCCATATGTCTTTTTTATAACAACAACAATGTAATACAATGTAACTTTTTCTTTTCTGTGTGCAAGATGTTATGTATCAATCTTTCAATTGTACAAGTTTTTGTTAAGTGGTCTGCAAATAATTATTATATGTTGTTTTCTCTGGCAAAATTGGTCTTTCACTGAGTTTCAAATGGTTATGGGCCCAGGACCAAAGACCAACAACTGCCAAAAGTCTGGTAGGCTATACAATCAGTAAATTACCGTCGTCAGTCGAGTAACGTTCTGCAAGTCGGCTATAAGTTCAAAGGAGGAGTAAAGTCGACGTATATATCTTGTCAAGGCCACGTCAGAAGAAATCCTGTCAGTCAACGGTCATCGAGAGACAGTCATTGAAACAAATAGCAGTTTTTTATTTCAATTTTATTTGTGGGCTGAATGCTTGCAAAAATATTGTTTAACTTTACTAGTAAAAAACCTGTTTAAATTTGACACGTAAAAATGGATTCAGTTAAATGTCAGATGGAAATGTTTGCTGAAAATACTCAAGGCTCTGTAAATTTTAAATCTTGGCGTTTCAAACTAGTTGTAACACTGAAGTCAAAAGGTTTGTTTCAAATTACAACAAGGGTTACTAAATTACCAAACGACGAAAAAGAGCAAGTTCTATGGGTGCAAAAAGACATTTAAGCGCAAACTATTATAGGACTAAATGTTAACAGTAACATTGCGATCAAATTTGCAAACTGTCAAACCGCGTTTCAAATGTTAACCAAACTAGTTGTTTTGTACGGAAAGAAATCTGATTTATCGATTGAGGGCCTACAGCGAAAAATTTGTAGCTGCAATTATGACGGCAGCAAGGCAGCAGTTGAGAATGCTTTGAAGATACAACAGCTTGCAGGAGATTTAGCAGTCGCAGGAGAGACAGTTAAAAAAGGGTGGATCATGACTAGGATTTTGGGAATATTGCCGCCACAAATTCATCATCCGAGGACCGCGTGGGACAATGTCAGTGAGGAGGACATTTATCGAGCGAATACGTCTAGAGGAGAATAGATTCACTGCAGATTCTCAGCAAAGCGCCTACGTATCATGCGCTCATAACGAAATATCGTAAGCCGAGCATACCTACTATATCGAGAAATTTGCCTGTAGAGTGTTTTAAGTACGGTCAAAAGGGGCATTTCATGAAGAATTGTAAAGGCAAACCATGTGCGAATTAATTTAATTTTAGCAAAGAGAATTACGGTTGTAACAAGTGTAACAAGAAGGGGCATTTTTCTCGTGACTGTACTGGAAAGACAAGATAGAAGTGACAGGGCAGACAGACAAACTTCGATCTAGTCAAAACGAGCTCTCATCTCAGCCAGTCTATCCACCACAAAACTGTATCATACAATTTCGACAGAAGATTGGTATCAGGACTGTGGAACAGCAAAACATATGACGTCGTGTGCAGAGTGGATGACCAACTATTCGAAGTTTCAAAACAACAGAACAATCATAATTGTTGATGCTACAAGATTACAAGGAATTGGAGTGGGAGACATGGAGATGGAGGCTTTTTTTTAGTGTCTAATTACTTTAAAAAATGTTTTGTTTGTTCCAAAATTAAATTTTAATTTGTTCTCAGCTACTCAACTATTGGATAAAGGTTAAAGTCAGAGTGCTGATGCGAACCGATCTATTTTTCTCACACCAACCAACAGGAAGTTGTTGCGGTAGCCAAACGCGAAGGAAAGTTATTTAAAATGAAATTTCGCCGCCCAAATGTGGGCAGCTGTCTGGTGACCAAAAATGTTAAAATTTGGCACGAGAAACTAGATCACCAAAATATTAAACATGTCAAAAATATTCTGAAGCAAAGAAATATCAATTCCGTGGACGACTGAGATGATCATGTCTGCAAAGGTTACGCTTTTGGCAGACAACATCGACCCTCACATCCGAGAAACAGCAAAGGTGCAGAGGAAGTCCTGGATCTTCTCCAGGTAGACTTGTGCGAAAGGAACATTAAATCCTTGGGTGGAGCCAAGTATTTTCATTTATTGAAGGAAGATTTTTCACATTTTTGAACAGTACTTTTCTTAAAATCAAAGGACGAAGTCGTCTCGAGATTGAATGCGTTTATAAAAACTGAAAATCAGCTAGGTAAGAAGATAAAGTGTTTAAAGTCAGATAATGGGACGGAAATTCGAAATGCGAGTGCCAAAAAGATCTTGGAAGCTCTGGGAATATTTCATATAAGAACCAACCCGTATACCTCCCAACAAAATGGCCGGATCGAGAAGTAGATGCGAGCCGTTGTAAAAGCAGCTAGATCAGCCATTCACGCACGGGCATTGACTGAAGATTTTTGGGCTGAAGCGATAAACTATGCTGTTTTCACGCTAAATAAAACTGGGACCGGCTATGTCAAGGATAAAAGTCCTGCCGAACTGTGGTTCGGACGTCGAGTAAATTTGGAGAGATTATGATTTTTTGGATGTAGCTGCTATATGCCTACCTCGGATCACAAACGCACCAAGACAGGGAAAAAATCGAGAAAGGGATTCTTTGTGAGTTATGACATTGACTCACCATGCTAAAGAATCTATTTGAACGCTGATCTAGATGTGATCAGCTCTGATAACGTCATCTTTGACGAGTCATTTTTCGGAGAGTCTACCAGAGCGGAAGTTGTTGTGAGTGATGGTCAAGACAATCACGTCATGGGGGAGCTTGAATTATTCACACCAGAAGAATCATAGGATTCAGCAACAGACCACATGCAAGGCAGAGTAGTTAAAGAGTCGCCAAGATACATCTTACGAAATCGCGAGAAACTAAATGTACCTGGAAAGTTTCGAGATTTTTTGATAGATAGCGATGACGAGAATTTTGCTATTATTGGAGACACTCAGGACATCAGCGTATCACAAGCACTCAAGGATCAAAAATTGCGAGGAGCTATGGACGAGGAGTTTCAATCACTACTGAAGATGAACACCAGGAAGTTGTTGAAACCATCAAAACACGTAAAGCCTTTATCTTGTCGATGGATACTCAGAGAAAAGCAGATTGGGCGTTTCAAAGCAATATTGGTCGCCAGAGGTTTCCAGCAAAAAGAAGGAATCGATTATTTAGAAACGTTCAGTCCAGTTGCACGGCATGTCTCGATTCGACTGATTCTTAGTATGTCAGTATTGAGAAAAATTATGTTGATGACTTTCGCTGTTAAAACCGCTTATCTCTACGGAACACAGAAAGAAGAACTGCAAATGTATCAACCGGAGGGTTTTGAAGACGGAACGAATCGAGTCTGCAGACTACTGAAAAGTATTTATGGTTTCAAACAATCACTAAAGAATTGGAACGAGAAATTTACAACTTTCTTGGAAATTTTAGGATTAAACAGCACTGATGATGATCCGCGTGTTTATCATTACAAGGACAATACCATAATCGTTGCTCTGTTTGTGGACGATGGACTCGTGGGTGGTGTGACACTGTGATCTGAACGGAATCCTAACAAAATTAAGCCGAGATTTTAAAATTACGTATGACAAGAACGAACAAAATTGTTTAAATTGTTTTATCTGGGTATGAAGATTGAATGCAGTCCCAGCGAGATCGTAGTGAGTCAGCCGAGATGTGTCAAATAGATTTTGAAACGATTTGATCTCCAGCTCACTAACTCAGTATCTACGCCAATAGAAAAGGGCATGGTGACAAATAACGAAAATTGTATCAATGACAAACCAGTAGAACAACATGTTCCATATCGTGAAGCAATCGGGAGTCTATTATTTCTGGCTATAATTTCACGGCCGGATATAAGCTTCGCTTTAAATTACTTGAGCAGGAACAACAGTAAACCCAGTCACTGAAAAATGGTTAAACGGGTGTTCCAGTACTTGCAAGGGACCACAAAATTCGGAGGTGAAAATTTAGTCATGTACACTGACTCGGACTATGGTGGTGATACAAACGACGGACAACCCAGCAGCGGCGTGCTTATTATGAGAGGCGGTCCTATCGTGTGGTCTACTCAAAAGAAGCGATTCGTGGCCACGTCGACTGCAGAAGCCGAATATCGCGCTGCTGTCTCGGAAATCGACGAGATAAGTTGGATTAGGCGTCTTGCAGGACAACTAGAGATAGTAGATCTGAAGAAACCGACTATACTCCATGTAGACAATCAATCAGCCATACATATGTCGAAGAATACCACAGAAGGAAAGATCGCGAAAGGCAAAAAGCACATTTACATATCGAGGATATTTATTCAACAATACATTGGAAAGACGGTGGAACCTATACACGTAAGAAGCTCTCTATAATTGGCTGACATGCTGACAAAACCGTTGTCTCATAAAATTCTCAAAGAGATACGATCGCAAGTAATTAAGGAGGAGTGTTGAGTTTTTTAATTACTTTCTCACTTTAAATTTTCCCGCTTTACGAAACCGAAATCAATTTGTTTATGACTAGTGAAGTACAATTATTAAGTTTGTTTTCATATGTTTTTTATTTATAACAACAACAATGTAATGCAATATAACTTTTTCTTTTCTGTATGCAAGATTTCATGTATCATTCTTTGAATTGTACAAAAGATTGTTGAATGGTCTGCAAATAATTATTATATGTTGTTTTCTCTGGCAAAATTGGTCTTTCACCGAGTTTAAACAGATATTTTTCACAATACATTATCCCAACTCAAATCATAAGTGACAACGGCAAAGAATTTAATAATAAAATTATAAAAGAATTCTTAGCACTTCATAAAGTGAATACTCATTTTATAAGTATTGATAATCCGCAATCAAACGGAGAAATTGAACGCTTCCATTCCACATTGGTAGAAAAAATTAATTACTCTATTTTTGGATACAATAACTCAATTCACAATGCAACCAATTTTAAACCTGTAAATTTAATGTTTGGCCATATAAAAAATAACGAACTTAATCTTGTAAGCGAAAACCAAATTATATAAGATTACCATGAAAATCATAAACAAAAAATGAATAGTTTATTTGAAATAGTAAAAGCAAAATTAGAAAAAGGTAAACTTAAGTATGCACAAAATTAAATACTAACACAGATGAAGAATTTCCAGAACAAACGAAAGATGCATTAGTCAAACAAACTACTAGGCATGCTGGTAAAATATCAAAACCAAAATATATCAAACATCAAATTAAGGAAATGAATAAGGAAACAGGCGTAATTATAACAGATAAAGATCAAAAAATTTAAATTGTCAAAATCAAAGAAACCAAGAATTATAAAAGTTGTTCGGAACAGGATCCAATTCAGAATATCTAAAGGACTTCAATCATAATCCTGGCGCAATAATCAGTAAACTTGGAAAAGCAAAATATTATTTTAATAACCGCATAATACATTACACTTATCATTTCGAAAACATTTATAACGAATTTACCGACTTAAACGAACAAATTAGTTTATTGAAATCAAAAATCAATTCTCATAATGAGATAGAATTTCAAAATCATTGGAAAATAATTAACTTTTATCAAAACGAAATAAATAATAAGTTCTCAGACCTTAGCGTATTTAAACGCAATAAACGAGGATTAATTAATGGACCAGGTTCCATAATTAAAAGTATTACGGGCAACCTAGATAACTTGGATGCAGAAAAATATGATAAATTAATTGATGAATTAAAACAAAATCAGCAAACCTTACAAAATAATGTAATAGGATGGTTCATCGGAAGTTGGATAAATGCAGATAATCAGATTACCAAGTTTTCATATCCTGACCTTCATCAGAGCTGTAAGATGTTTTATTTTTTGTAAACGCACAAGATATACAGAATTTCTATTTAAATAAATGTACTTTACACAGTTAAGTTACGAGATTTATAATAAAACAAGCAAAATTAACATAATTAACAAATTTTCATCATTTTAAAAACAATATAATTAAAAGTTGTATAGTATTGTAGCTTACCGCATGGTTTTGTTAAAATTAGTCCGGGTACATTCTTATATTTTACAATTTTGACGTTGTTTTGAAGTTAAGTTAAGATTAGCAAAGTTTTTGTTAACATTAGTTCGTTAATATTGATATTTATAATGTTTATATACGACCAACTACATTTAACACACATTTCCACGGGGTTATTTTCCGAATATTATGGGTTTCTTCATGAACATCACTGCCACTTACGGACACGAGGCTTGCCGATTACTCAAACCATTGTCGAGGGCGATGAAGATCCTAAGTAATACAAAGAATCGTAAGATATTTTTGTTACAGTGTAAACGCAATCAAGTAATACCATCACACATACGATTCAATATTAATAAGTTATATAAATTACTAGAACCTAACAACCCATGTCATAAAGATTTTGAGAACATTTTATCATGCATGGAAAAACGTATATTAAGATTTGAAATCAGTAGCACTGTCATCTCAATTTTAAATGTTGATAACAAAATAAAGACGTTAAAACAAAAAATACGCCTGATGTACGCCACATAGTGTAACAAACGCGCGTCTTATGAGAACGTGCACGCGTTTGGCTCCCTCTTAACTATATGCGTGTAGCGATGTTTCTTCTTATACTCACCTGGTGGTTGCGTTTTTAGGTGAGATCTTCTAATACACACTTTAAGGTCCAGACTGGGGTTAGCTCGTGAGAGATTAAATTGGTACAAATAATAAATAACAATTTAATTTAAAACAATAAAAATATAACAAATACGACAACAAAATGAATTTACAAAAAGATACTGAATAAAGCTTAAGTTACTTACTGACAAAATAATACTCGCTAAGCGCAATCTGAACTGAGACCTCGATGTCAAGCGACATCGCGGTTTTATACTCAATTTTGACCTAAATTCAAATGGCCGATATTGTAAACAAATCCAGACCTAGCAACATTTCGTTAAATGCGGAAGGCACAATTTTTATGCAACTGTTGCTAGATATGACGTAGCTAGTTGCATTTGCTAATCGCGAATTACCTAGCTCAGCAAAACTGAACTAGGTCGGTACGCAACTAGCCTGATTTGTTACATTACCGTCCCCTTAAGACTGAATTCCATTGAAGATGAATTCAGTCCTCTATTGAATTTAGGTCGATTGCTCTAAACACTAATTTATCCTAAAAGGAACGATTGTCTGTCACTCGCACTGTCACATGACTATTGTACCACTAGCACCGAGTTGGAGATAGGGGTGGTAAGAAGAGAGGGTCTTCTTTCGCGGGCGGTTCCTGGTAATAGAACTCCCACGAGGCAATCCATGATCTTCCCACTTAGGAGTCCGGCTGCCTAACCAGGTCGCTAATGACATCAGGGGTGTCGCGGGCAGGAACAATCTGATTTTCTTGTTCGTCTCTCATGGGTGGCATCGTTTTGGAATGGCATCGCAAACCAGGTCACTCACTTGCTTCTTGACTGTTATTTCTAGAAATAGCAGCTTAGTGAGTGCCTGCGCCATTAAATCGGAATTCTGCTGGATTTTTCTCAGTTGTTGATAGAAAAATCCAGCGACGTCTCTGGATCACCCATAAGTGAAACTGCATAGCCCGCCGGATTGTTGTTGACACGTACTTGGTCCCTTTCACCCCTGGAAGTGCCCCAGAGGGTTCTAGTTTCCCCTCCAACGTAGCTGAGTCTTCCGTGGTGCTGCGTCTCCTGTACTCATCTGATGTTGCATGGTACAGACATTACCTAACGGTTTATCTGTTTGTTTTAATAAAACCGCATTTTTATTTAGGAACCATGACAACAAATGTCGGTCATCTGCGTGCAAATGACCTACCTCGAATTTCTGAGTCAGCGAGATTTCAGTGTGGTTGACGGTGCGCGAGTCTCGCTTGCTTACCTCGGATTCAGTTTCTGCTGATGCAAGTGGTATATGGCAAACCGGCGTCGCGTTCTCAACTGCACTTCGCGTTACTAAGAGACCGTGCTATTCTAACGCGATCGGCTCATGTTCCAATGCGTATTTCGCTGCTTGCGTACCCTGATCTCCAAAAGAGTGTACCATGTGACATGCGGGAATCGTTGAAGTTTCTCGCGACCAAACAAAATTCTCAATTTTCTGTCGCGATCTCTTCCTTCTTATCTTTGACGGAAAGGTGCCTCTCTCTGTCAAAGTCATGCGAACCTCGGTAGGTTCGTCTTCTAACAATGGTTGATCCAACTGAGAGGTGCCACTCCCAGTCCAATCCGTGCGATCCACGAGTGGCTCGCTTTCTGGCAAATTTTGATTCATCGTCGGGATAAAATCCGTGCGAACCTTGCGTGGTTCGCTTGCCAGTCGAATGTGACCTGACTGAAGAGTACCCTCCTCCCTCAGATCCGTGTGAGCCATGAATGGCTCGTTTTCTGGCAACCTTTGATCCAACTGAGAAGTGCCCTCGCCAATGAAAACCGTGCGTACCACCCGTGGTTCGCTTGCCAGACGAAAATGACCCGGTTGAGAAGTGCCCTCCTCAATCAGATCCGAGTGAGCCTTGAATGACTCATTTCCTGGCAACCTTTGATCCAGTTGAGAAGTGCCCTCCTCAATGAAATCCGTGCGAACCGCCCGTGGTTCGCTTGCCAGACGAAAGTGATCCGGGTGAGGAGTGCCCTCCTCAATCAGATCCGTGCGAACCGCAAGTGGTTCGCCATTAGCCACGTTTTTCTCCGTCACGTGGCTCGCCTCCCTTTCCAAAACAGTCTCCCTCCGGATTCCTAACTCAGGTATCTGAATAACCTGCAGCATGCAAACGTTTAATCGTTTGCTGCCACCGTCGTTTGAATCCGCGACCCGAGGAACTAATTTTGGAAAGACTTCCCTTAAACTGTCCGGCGTTGGGTCGCCCCCGAGACAGTCTTCGCGTTTAAAAGAAACTGTGGTGTCTGCGCTTGATACCCGATTGTTCTGCTAGCTAATCGCGGTTTGGTGCTCTTTTTCCGTTTGCACCGGCCCCTTTGTACCGAGGGTCCGTTTTCCCGATCCCGAGGAAGTTTTATATTCGTCACGGCCCGTATAGCCGTCTTGTGCATATCGGCTTTTGATATTTTAACCTCTCGCGATAAAACCTCCTCATAATACTCCGCGACCGGAAGGGCTTCCTCCACCGTATAAAAGATTTTATGCTTACGTACTTCGTTACTCAAACGCGTATCTAAACCGTCCAAAAATTGTTGTATTAGCGCGGCTTCTCTCTTAAAATGATTTCTGATTCTCGAATCTTCATCATTATTGTGACCACGATATAGATTCGCGGCGGCTGATTCTAATCGGAATACGAATTTACAGAGTGTTTCCTCTTTCAACCGATACATTTTTAAAAATTCGCGTTCGGCGGTAGCGGTATCTATTTTTCTCCCAAACAATCGGATTAGCCAAGTTTTGAATGCACAAACCGTGGTCGGTCTCTTATCTGCCGGCAACGCGTAAAAATAGGACTGTGCGTCGCCCTTAAGTCTTAGTTTCATTGCCGTCACGATCTGAATTTCCGACCAGTTGCAACATCCCGCGGTTGTAGCTACCCCGTCGAAAAATGATTCTAAATCCGCCCCGCCAGAATAATGTTCGATACTCTGTAATGCGTTCATCGCCGATGGGTCCGCAAAGATTGGCCCAGTATGAAGTCGCGCTCCACTATCCATCTCATTTGCCCACTTCGTCCGACCTGGTGTGGAAGGATTCGTTAAGGGAGGTAAATGATAGGAAAAAGGAATTCTGTGTACATCTGAGGTTTGTACGTCTTTATAGGTGGGTGGTGGTGCGAAGGGTGTTGCGGTCTCAGAAGTGTGTGCCGTTGTTACCGTTGTTACTGTAGTTGTGTGCGCCGTTTCCACCGCTGTGGAGATATCACGCCCAGCAAACGGCATCCTGATATCACTACACTACAAATAGTTAAGCCGTTTCGAAATTCAGTACTGGTGATTGAAGATCACACAGAGTTACTGATCCTACCGACTGCGCCAATGTAACAAACGCGCGTCTTATGAGAACGTGCACGCGTTTGGCTCCCTCTTAACTATATGCGTGTAGCGATGTTTCTTCTTATACTCACCTGGTGGTTGCGTTTTTAGGTGAGATCTTCTAATACACACTTTAAGGTCCAGACTGGGGTTAGCTCGTGAGAGATTAAATTGGTACAAATAATAAATAACAATTTAATTTAAAACAATAAAAATATAACAAATACGACAACAAAATGAATTTACAAAAAGATACTGAATAAAGCTTAAGTTACTTACTGACAAAATAATACTCGCTAAGCGCAATCTGAACTGAGACCTCGATGTCAAGCGACATCGCGGTTTTATACTCAATTTTGACCTAAATTCAAATGGCCGATATTGTAAACAAATCCAGACCTAGCAACATTTCGTTAAATGCGGAAGGCACAATTTTTATGCAACTGTTGCTAGATATGACGTAGCTAGTTGCATTTGCTAATCGCGAATTACCTAGCTCAGCAAAACTGAACTAGGTCGGTACGCAACTATCCTGATTTGTTACAATAGTATCTTTAATAATTTCTTTAATCGAATGACATATAATACAGAACAATCCTTCAATAAAACTAAATTAAAACAAATAAATAAAGTTAATAACCTAAAAATTAACAAAAGCGGTATACCAACATGCAATGATAATTGTTTTGTGAACCTCACACATAAGACAATACCACCTAATATAAAAAATCTACTAGCATTAGGCCCCAACGTTAATTTAAAATAAAACAGCAGAGACTTTCCGATCTTACATTTAATAAAAGATGTTGAATATTGCATTGCCAACCAATCTAGTTTAAACGATAGGTCCAAACAAGAACTTAGAGTAAAATCAACTAACATTATCACTAATTTTGTTATGAAAAATAAAACCCGCAATACATTTCTAGAATCAAATATAGAACAAACTTTTAAAGATGCTAAAGCATTTATGAAAAATAACCCAGATATTATAATAACTTCGACTGATAAGAGTAAATGCACAGTAAAGCTAGACACACAATATTATATTGACAAAATGACTGAATTATTAAATGACACTGACACATATAAAAAATTGGATAAAGATCCAACAATCAAATTTCAAAACATGAATAATAAGATTGTTACACGATTAAAAACAAATTTTTTTATTGATGATAACTTGTTTCAACAGAGGGTTATCAACGTCTGCATCATCTTTACCGTCAACAGGTTACAGTATTCCTCTTTTGTCTTCTCTTCTACGTCCAAGGAAAAAAAAAGTGAAAGTTCCACATCAAATAGTGTTATGTGAGTATTTGCGAGTGTTTAATTATGTCAGACTTATTAGCCATATTCGGAACTGATTTTAGTGACCTTATTGATTTAAACCTCGACGAATATATCAGTATGGCATTTTCAACTGAATTAGCTTTAAAAATGATCCCTGAGTTCAATGGCGACCGGGAAAAATTTCATAGATTTATCACATGTTGTGATATTGTATATGCCACTACTATTACTAATATGCAGAAAGAGCAATATCGGAATGTAATTAAATGCAAGTTATCTGGACAAGCTTATAATATTATTAAATATAAAGAATTCCTTGAATGGCTACCACTAAAGGTAGAATTACAAGATCAATACTTAGAAAAGAGAACTATAGCACAAATTCAAACTGAATTGTTAAGTAGTAAGCAAAGAGTCAATGAAAATAATCGTTCATTTGCGAATCGGTTAGAAAGACTAACCGCTGATTTAAATGATGCTTGTATAGCAAGCGAAAGACAGGAAGCTACCATGATTATTCAAAATCTTAATAATAAATCATGTTTAAAAGCATTTGTTGAAGGTCTTTTAGAACCTATTAAAATAATAATTAAAGCGAGTAGATTCGTCAATTTTAATGCTGCAGTTGAATGTGCAGTAGAGGAAGAACGTATACTAAATCAAAATAAATCTTCCGCAGTAAAGACTTCAATCACTAATAAAAATAGTATTAGATGTTTTAAATGTCACAAAGTTGGACATAGAGCTGCTAAATGTTTTAGCAATTCTTATTTACCTTCGTATCCTAAAAGAAACGAGAACGTTCGAGGTATCAATGTTATTTGTTCATTTTGTAAAATACCGGGACATCATATTAGTAATTGTTTCAAGAAAAGAAACATAGATTCAAAAACCAGTCCTGCATATAATTACCGTAATTTAGGTAATTCAAATTTCTATAAGGATAAAAGAAATTTTGGTTTTAAAAATAGTAAAGTTCAATCTAATCAAAATAATAAGCCTACATCGGGAAACGAGTACGGCCCTGGTCAGAGCGACAGTACACCAGCGAGCCAATTAAATTAAGTCGCACCGTGCATTACAATAGTATTTCTAAAAACTTTAATTTTAATAATAAATTGCAAATAAAATAATAATTAATCAAGATATAATTGAAAAAGACGGATACATTTTTGAAGCTCCAATCGATAACAGTTTAGTTCATTGTTTCAGTAAAGATTTGGAAATGAAAGCTGGAATAGCTAAAGAATTTAAAGACAAATTTAATAATGTAGAATATTTAAAATCACAAAACCCTAAACTATTTAATTTAGTTTATTTAAAAGATAATAATCGTTTTATTATTTATCTTATAAAAAAGAATAATTATATTGAGAAACTTACTTATGAAAACATATTCAAAACTTTATTAAAATTAAAAGAATTTTGTGTGCAACACAAAATAATTAAGCTAGCCATGCCAGCAATTGGAAATGGTCTAGATAGATTAAAATGGAATAAAATAATAACAATGTTGAGATATATATTTAAAGATTCAAAAAATTTTATAACAGTTTATATGAATATCATAAAAAATTTAACTAAAGAAGAAATTCAAATAGTCTTGAATGAATATCATTTAATTCCATTAGGAGGACACCTAGGTGTCAATAGAACATTTAAGAGAATAAGAAAATTTTATAATTGGCCTGGAATGTTTAATGACATAAAAGAATACATAAAGTCTTGTGAAAAATGTTAACGAGACAAATCAGATAGAAAAGTTACAACTACTTCTAAATTTCCCTTTGAGAAAATTTACTTAGATATAGTAGGCCCGTTACCTCTATCTTTAGATGGAAATAAATACATCCTAACTTTTCAGAATGATTTAACAAAATATTCACAAGCCATTCCAATACCTAATCTTGGATCCCATACGCAATGTTTTGTTATAATACTACTCCACATACAGCTACTGACTACACCCCATTTGAACTATTATACGGTTATAAAGCCGAAATTCCTACGGTTGTTACAAAGAAACCAGAATTAAATTACAATTATGATGATTATTCACGAGAATTAAAATCTAGACTTCAATTTTCCCACAAACTTGCCAGGGAAAACCTTATAAACAAGAAATATAAGTCTAAAGAAAATTATGACAAAAATATAAAAAATATAGATATTAAAATCGGAGATAATGAACTTTTAAGAAATGAAGCTAAAACAAAAGGAGTATCAAAGAAACTTCAACTCTTATGGGAAGGACCTTATAAAGTAATAGATACAAAAGGAGTAAGCTCAGTAATCCAAATTAAAATTAAATATGTAAAGGTACATAATAACAGATTGAAATTATTTCACGAGTAGAAAATTAAAATTTGCCCTGTGGCTAAGGGTGAAGAATTTTACCACAGCTACGCGGCTTGTCGTAATAGGCGACTAACGTGCTGGAGGTGGCATTTAAGTCCACTCCCCGTTAGGGAATATAAGTCCCTAACGGAGGTCCCAGGTAGGGCAACGCCGTCCCTGAACATTTTGTTATAAGGTAGATCCTGAGAATGGCAACGCCGTCCCTGAACATTTTGTTATACGGTAGATCCTGAGAAAGGCAACCCCGTCCCTGAACGTAAAAGTTATACGGAAGTCCCTTAGTCCTGCGTCACGAAGAACGCGATTCGTTTCGACTCATTGATAATTTTGTGTTTTAAAAGCGATTTGTTTTGCGTCATGCGAAATAATTATTTTGGCTTGTTGCCGTTGAGCGATTTGTTTTGTTTTAGATGGAAGTTATTTAACAGAGGATTGAGTCTTCTTTTAAAAATTTTATTTTTATTTTCCGAAACCGTCCCTGAATATTTTGTTATACGGTAGTATCCCGCTAATACCGCTTGTCATACCGAGTATTTTAATGAAAAAGTGTCATCGTATAGTCTGATATGGTAGATACAATAGTTGACCATCGAACGTTTTTGCCCTGCAGTTGTCACTGTTTATCAGGTTAAATAAGTTGGATTTGTTTCCATCTTATACCTCTTCTACTTCCTTTGACGTTGAGTACGTCAATTACCTGATGGGTCATAGGAAAATTTTAATGAATGAAGTTATCCATTAAAGGTTGCAGTTATCACTGCTTGCTTAAAAAAAATATATATATAATAATTAAAGACACTTCATGTCTTGGGTCTCCTTTAGTTTATTTTACCGGGGGGTTGGAAAACATTTTACCTATATTTTGGCCTGGATTTAAAATTAATGTTTCCACCTAGCCCAGGAGATGGTTGAGATATTTTTATCTCATTTCATACATGTTAAGTTCAGCTACGAATTGCGTGTTCTTAAATGTATTAAAATATCACAGTTCACACTGTTTTAAACTAATTTTAAGATTTTTAAATATGGATCAAGAATCCATGGGTTATTATTTTATCATAAATAATTTTTATATCTTTCATATTATCTATTGGTTATGCCGCCAATTTTATATTAAAATTTTATTTCTATTTTGTCAAGAGTTTTGCAATCTATATTTATCAATATTTGTTTACAATCAGCGTCACTCAAGCATACAACTTATAAATCTCTTTTGTCCTTACAGGATGTCGGTTTTACTATTATTCATCGGAATTTTACTCCGAGCAGCGAGTTGTCACGAGTTGTATAATACAACCCCTATCGACAATAGTCCAGGACTGTATTACGAAATATTTGGAATATTGAAATTATCCAATGACGAATGGCGATTGATAGTCTCTCTTAATTTAACTAATTTTCATGATGAGTATAATAATATTCATAAATACATATCAAGTCTAAACAAACTTTGTTCTACTTTTAAAGAAAAATCAATTGAAAGTAATGAAATTGAAAACTGTAAAACCTTTTTAAATTATTTTGATAGTATCTTTAAACAATTAACGGAACAGAATGAAGTCATTGAACCATTTTTAAATACACGTGTTAAACGTGGATTATTAAACCCAATAGGGAAAATTTCTAAAATACTTTGCGGAACTTTAGATTCTGAAGATGCTGAGTATTATGATGCTCAGATCTCTGAATTACATAATAATGATGATAACTTACTAAATATTATAAAAGATCAAACTTCTAATTTGGAATCTGTCACTATTTTAACAAATTCCACTTTTATGGAAATGAATGAAACAGTTACCTGTTTAGAAACGAAAGTTCGCCAAATGGAACATTATGTTCAACATTTAGATGCCATATTAACTTATGCACACAGCAGAGAACAATTTTTTATCAGAGTAAAAGAACTCATTACTTTTGTTTCATTTCATATTGAACAATTCAGTATAAGTCAAGCTAATCTCTTACAAATCATTTTAAATGCTCAACAAGGAATTCTTGATCCTAATGTGCTTAGTCCAAATAAATTGTATAAAGAATTATTAAAAATACAAAAATATTTACCAGATACTGCAAACTTTCCAATTTTTCTAACTTTCGATAATATACATATGTATTATAAAATAATAATTCCTACCATTTATACTTATAAAGAAAAATTAAATTTTATACTTACTGTACCATTGGTTACACTTGTTATTTATGATACGATCAAATTAAGTAGTCTACCTATTTTGATGGAAGACAGTAATTTTGGATTTATCTATCCTAGCTATCCAAATCTTGTCATTCATCAAACAAGAATGCACTATTTCTTAGTAAAAGAAACATATCTCACCACCTCTTGCAAAATGTATAAATTAAAATCTGAAACTTATATTTGTAATCAAGGACAACCATTGTTACTTGTAAACGGAGAAGGAGGTTGTGAAGCTAAATTGCTTAAAGGACATGGACAAATTCCTGAATCATGTAATAAAAGAATAATGAAATTGAAAAATAGCATGTGGATCCAAATGATTTTGCCAAATTCTTGGTTATTTGTTTTGCCAGTTCCAGAAACTGTCCAAATTGTTTGCAAAAATAACTTAAGAAACACTATTAATTTAAATGGTACGGGAAAACTTACACTTAAAAGCGGATGTATCGCTTACACTGATAATATAGTATTACCTACTTTAAGTTTTATAAATAGCAATATTGTAAGTGACTTTACACCAAAATTACCCTTCAAATTTAATTTAAATTTGTCAATGAAAAGTGAACTACCTAAACCAACAATCATATTGTAAAATTGGAAGAAACTCATTTATTTGATAAAATCAGTCATGATATAAATAAATTGAAAGAAAAAGAAAAAATAGATCTATTAAATAATAAAAGATCTACTTCTAATTTCACTTATTTGATAATAACATTTTCTTCAATTGCGTTAGCAATAGTAATTCTAACGATTTACTTTTGTATAAAATTTAAAAAGATTTATTTAAATTTGTCTTCTGTTAGAAATAATAGAGAAATTACACTTTCTCCTGTTAAATTAATCAATACTACCCTTAGTAGTGCAGATATTAATGAATCATTACCTGCTGAACCTGATATCGAAATGGTTGAGCAAGTTGTTGTCAGAAATGAAAATAGTAGCAATCCTCGCTACCATTTTCAATCTTAGTTGGGAGGTGTTGTAAGGTCACCCATTTCTCATAAATAATTATTTAATAGTTTTACCTTTGAATATATATTTTAATAAGAAAGGCAACCAAGCGAGAGTTATTGTAACACCATTTTCAAGATTAGTAAGTGCTGTTCCTAGCGAGATTCTTAGGAACCACCATAAAAAACAGAGAACGAGTATGTTATCTCTTTTTGGCAAAACTTTCCTGCATGCATGATTCGTATGTTGTGTTATCAACAGAGAAAGAAAGTATCGGCATTTTAAAGTGCAAGGAGGAATTAAAGTTTGGATAAAAAAATGTTGTGAATATAATTTTAAGAGTATGTATGTACATACATACATACATTCTTACGTGTTTAGTAAAATTTATCATACAGAGCATCTTCTGTCGCAGGTTTTCGCAAAGTGGTCTCACAAATTTCACAGTTAAATTTAGTCACACATTTGAAAACTATATACCCTACATAATATACAATACTATTCATTTCAAACATAGAAATGTCTGGCATATTGTCATCGGGTTGTAAATTATTATCTGTTGTTACAATATTTACATTGTCAGTTGTATTTCCATCACTATCTATTAAAGGAATATTTTTGTCTCGCAGAACCTGACTGTTTAATGAATCAAATATATCATTGACTCTTCTTAAAAATGTCGCAATGCTTTCTGCTGAAGTAGATTTTAGACTTCCGATTTGTACAGCCGTCATTATTGAAGAGGACATTTTTCTACTTATCACCTGTGTTGTTAATTTTACAGACATTTTGTCAAACGTTTTAGGATAAACATGTCTTTCGGTGATTTGCGTGAGAGCTTTAGCATGCTGTGATTGCTTGTCCATATTGTTCGTTGTTCGCACATCATTCCAAGATACCCGGTGACCATCCACAAAAATATCTGTCGAGACAAGATTGTTTCTAATGGATTTTATTAAATGTGGTGTGTCATACAATGCATATATTTTTCTAGAATTAAATGTAAAAAATGGTTTATCTTTGGAGACACTAAGCAATGTATATGCTTTTCGATTATTTGTTCCCTGCTCGCACACAATAGCAGCTACATTTAATCCAATTTTTGTGCATTTTAAAATATGTTCTTCTAATAACTTTTTTAAAATATCTCCTTTCATCGGACCACATGAAACATAGTAAGAAAATGGTTGTTTCCATCGAGCTAGTAAACCGCGAGCCATAAATACGAGTCCATGGTTCGCTATAACCTGAGTTCTGCCCAACTCACCAACATCTTGGTATCCTTCAATCAAATCCTGTGTTCCATTGTATTCCAGTGTTCTTTTAATACTTAATTCATCAAACAGAAGAACACAATGTCGTTCTGCAGGTTCCAAAATTGAAACTTTATGTTAAAATTTTTTAAAAAGAGATGTGTTTAAGCCGGTATTTAATTGAAATACTTTTAGCCACTTTCTAATTGTACGTGTGGCTGGAAAAGGTAATTTAGATTTTTCGCGCATATGTTTATAAAGTGACGGAGATTTATAAAAGTACGACAAAGCAAATCTTTTTTCATCCTCAGTCCATCTTGTCCTTGGTTTATGGTTTATCACCATATTTGTAATTGTTATTGCATCTTCAGATTTACTTAAGCACATCACCTGTAGATTTATTAAGTTGTTTTCGTAATCTAAAACGTTGAACTCTTTTCATCGCCAATAATCGGGACTGTTTCTTAATTCTCTTACAATATTTATTTTCGGTTAGTCTAATTAATTTTGGTGGAGTTACTATTTGTAATAAAACTGGCGTATTTGATGCAAGTGGTATCGAACAACTTCGTTTGGGTGGTGTGATATAATGTACCTCTTCTGTTTCAGTCGGAGATGGAGATCGCTGTCGTTTTTCAATTAAATTAAATTTATTTGAATAGACATTTGTTATTGGCTGTTTCACATGAAGATCGATGGATATTGCAGCTGCACTCGTAGATCGTGATGTTTCAGCAAATAATGACATATAATTATAGGGCACAGAATGTTTTACGAGTCTCTATTTTTTTGCCACTTGAACCACTTAATATAAACTCGGGTTTAAAATGATTTTCACAAATAATTTTAGACACTAATTTTTCGTTTTCTAAATCTAATATATTCACATTGCCACTATTTTCAATCCATATACCCAATCGCTTTTCATCAGTCGTTGGAAATTTAAAGAAAGATAATGTAGGATTATTTTTTCTACTATTTGGGCAATTTAAATAAACACAACAATGCGATGCCGTTGTCATTTTCACTGGTGAATTATAACATTTCAGTCATGAGAACAACAATACCGTAGTTGCTTGATATCATGTAGTATTAATTTTTTTTTTTGCTTGTATCTATATGTCGATTTGCACTGCCACGTATTTATGATCAGGTTAAATTGAATTTATAAGAAAGGGTTGATTTGTTAATTGATCGTATGAGATCTAAGCTGAGACTGACTCTTCCTGTTCGTTCCCAGTATTTATAAAGTTAGTTTGATACTGTAGATCGTGGAATTTGCTAGTCAGTGCTTTATTTAAGCTGAGTTATCAGTTTTATAAACAACGTTCATCAAAAGTGTTCTAAAAATGCTTACTAGGTTGCACGTATATATCGGCATCAATAAATATTAAATTAAGTGCGGAAATGATTATCATACAAAAATGTTATTACAAGATCTGTTATTTTTCTAACTAGATCGATGATATATAACAATCAACTAACAATGCTTACGCCGGAAATAATATAACCCAGCAATAAATTAATCTTTAATAGCCAAAAAAAAGTGGGTACGGCACTATCTGCAAAAACAACGCGGCAATAAGGGTGTTATGAACCCTCTATCTAGTTCGAATAATAACAGTGTTTGCAATAACAATTTTGTATAATAATCATTTCATTCATTCAATTTAATCTGTTGTACATACACACCGATTTACACATGCAAACTAGTAATCATTATCATAACACTTTAGAAGAATTTTGTTTATAAAAATGACTACTCAGCTTAAATAATGCACTGACTTGCAAATTCCAGGATCTACGGTGAAACTAATTTTATAAATACTGGGGCGACCAGAAAAAGTCATGTGGATCTCATACGGTAATAAATTCAATGGCAATGCAAATCGACATATACATTTAAATATATATATATACATGCATATATCGATAAAAAATTTAATAAAAAGGAAATATTTTACTCGTTGGTTTTATTTATTTAAAACCAAAGGGAAAATGGAAATATACACGGTCAACGCTGATAGATGTCTTTTCTTATGGCGAGAATCGGTGGTGCATATATTTTGAGGCATTACGCCTATATGTGGGGCTTAATCAAAAACCAAAATAAATCAGCTAATGGCAATTGAATAAGCTTCGTGATATTGTGTGTGAATAATCGCAAAAATAATTAACCTAGGATCGGTTGCGCTGTTAGAAATAATCTAACAATCTTTGTAACTTGAATTTTTTTTCTTTTTTTATGCTAAATATTTCTGAATTTTTTAAATAATTACATTTTAATTTTGTTTAAAACGTCTGTGTAATTAAATAAAGAGTTATATAGTATAATAATAAGTTTTAGTTTGTTTATTAATCTTAGATAAAGCGCGACCGATCCCTTTTCAATCACTCACATGCGCAGTGAGTTAAAGAAATTGTCACAATAGTTCAATGTACTGGCGGATAGATGGCCGTGTACGTTTCTATACATTTTTAGCGTTAACACGAGTTACATGTAGGTTGCCATTCTTATTAAGATATATATTCAAAGGTTTTACTAATATTTGTATTACTTTGTATTATTTTAAGTCTAACCATATAATCATATTTCATATTATATTACTACTTCTGAGACCACACATCCGTTCTAAATGTTGTTATCAACCTTTTCTCAGCTGAATTTACATTAAATGTCACGTTCGCCAAGATGGAAGGCGGCTTGGTTGTCTCACGAAAGACGCTGAGTCCGTGTGAAACATAAAAGTTTGTAAATGAACGATGCAACATTGGGTGGATGTTAGAATCAGAAGTGTCGCGATCACCGAGTGGAACAAATGTTCTACCAATGTAGTTAAATTGTAACAATATTTCGTTTGTTCAATAAATCTCTTTGTTACAACAGACTACGTTGTTGAATATTAACCAAAAACCTTAAAAAACCTCTTATTGAGTTAGTAACGAAGTCTCGTCACTAATATTAGACACGAACCACCCATTTCGTTGTATCCGACAATACAACACCACCCAACTACATCTTAGTTTCTTAAGATGTAACATCTTTGTTTACAAATGTTCCTAAAGAACTAGTTATAGATGTTTTACATGAATTTTGGCCTACGATTGCGACCTTTACGAGTATTGATGAGGACATGTTTGAAGATATAGTCAGTATTTGTTTTGAAAGCAGTTATTTTTGCTATAACGACACTTACTATAAGCAAATTTTTGGCACCGCAGTGGGTAACCCTGCGTCTCCAGTGTTTGGTAATATGGTTACGAACAAATTGTTAGAAACTGTAACTAAGAAATTACCATTCAAATTACCTTTCATTAGGTTGTATGTTGATGATATTATCACTGCCATCTCCATAAACAGTAACGATACAATTTTAAATATTTTTAATAATTTTCATAAAAAAATTGCTTTCACTACAGAAATCGAGTGTAATTATACCATACCTTTTTTAGATATGCTTTTAATAAGACAAACAGATAGTAACAAGATTATCACTGATTGGTACAGAAAACCAACAATGTCAGATAGAATATTAAATTTTATATCTAATCATACACTTAGCCAAAAAATAGGTACCATCAATGGTATGTTACACAGAGCGTATCATCTAAGTAACCCTGTTTTCCACAATAAAAACATCAACCTTATTAAAACATTGTTAATAAACAACAATTATCCTAAACACTTAATTAAGAAAACAATACAGAAATTTAAAATAAAACATCTTCACAAAGAATATAATGTGAGCATCAATGTAGATAATATCACAAACAACTCAAATGTAATTGATAAAACGTAGGGTAAAACGACCAGTTGTGGCACATCGCTAGTAATGGCACAGGTATCAAAAACTTGGTTTTATACGTTTAAAATTGTGCAAATGCGTAGGTATAACAACGATTTAAATATTTATATATAGTTCTAAACAAGAAAAAACCTTTAGAACGTCCATTTTAAAATTATTAATTAAAACAAAAACGAATATTGTTTAGCGACATCAAAATTGTACTTTTCACAGCCATTTTTAGTTAGTTTACGGTTACCATAGCTTAAGCAATTACAATCATATTTACTAGAAAAACGTATTTTTTTAATATGTACCTGGTTAAATAAACTAAATGAATAGTTCATCGAAACATTTCAAATGTTGAATATTGACTTTTTTTTATTTTTTAATATTAAAAACACGTGTTCTTTAATTGGTATGAAATTTGGAAGAGCCACCAATAAAAAAACACTTTATGCTTACAGCGCTTTTCTATTGAGCGGCCGCTGCTATAAATAAAATAGTAAACAGAGACTCTCTGACAGTAAGCAAGTGAGGTTAGAATATTAATGTTTTTACATATTTCTTATAACAAGAACCAATTTTAACTACAGATAAATAATTCTTTAAAAGGTATGTATCAGTTATTATTTACATTATACGTACACTGAAATTTTATTGTTTATCTCATAAAAAATAAAAATCTAAAACATGACCTATTTAATTTATTTTTGTATTAGTTTGAATAAATTATTTTTATTTTAGTGAAAACTGGTAAAAACAATGACACCGTTAATAAAAAGGGTAAAAAGAAGTGTGAAAAATCAAGAATTAGAACCAAAACCTCACAGAAGCGCGGGCATCAATGCTGGTTTTGAAGGAAATGTTCCCCGCGTGCTTTGTCTCCCTGAGAGGAGACAATCCGCACGGAAATTCGCCGTATACCTGAAGAAATGCTTGAAAGGGTTATGTAAAACTTCAAAAGTCGCTTGCAGCAGTGTGTAGACAATGAAGGACAACACTTGGCCGATATGATTTTTAAAACTACATAAGATAAAACTGGCCATGTAACTACTTTATTTTATTGAAATAATTTTTTTGTATCTCGACTCCTTATTCTTTAATTCACTTGCAAAACTAGGGAGGTTGTTTTGCCCCACCCGGTACACTTGAAAAAATACTTTTATCTGAAATTACAAGATGAAAAGTATTCTTATCTAAAAAAATAAAACTAGAAAAGATTTCAATTTTTCATTGTTCACAAAAATTTAATGCAAGAAAAGTATTAAAAATTTTGATGTAATACACTTATTTATAAGTAATTTTAATATTTCGATTAAAAATTATTATTTAATTAAAATATCATTTGCATTATAGATAAAGAATAATATTGTTGTCTAAATTTATAATTTAGAACTTTATAAATATTAAATTTAGCTTTAGATAGGTATAGTACCTACCTCTATAATTTAAAAGTTTATAAAATAAAGCTACTGCAAGTGTTTTTTTATAAATATATACCTAAATTTTAGGAAATCCAAGCTAAAATACTCCTAGAAAGGACTGTTCTCTCAAAGGCAGCCACTGTGCCATTACTGGCATTTTAACATCAAATTACAAATTGTGAACAAAATTACCTAAAACATCAATAAACAATTTAATTTTTTTATTTTACTTTATAAAACACTTAAACTTTAAAAATTTTCAATTATTATATAAATATATTAACCACATTTTTTTTAATCCTCAAAAAAGTAGAGAATTTTCTTAACTGTGCCACTACTGGTCGTTTTACCCTATTATAAAATACCGTACATAAATAAACTGTCACCATTACTAGGACGCATACTAAATAATGAATTTACAAAAGTAGTATTTTATAACAACAAAAAAATAGGCCACTGTTTCAGCAAATTAAAATCATTAGCAGAAGATAATAATAGTTCGAACATTATCTACCAAATTGATTGTAAACAATGTAAAGGAACTTATATTGGTCAAACAAAACAATATTTAAAAAATAGAATAAACAATCACAGATATGACTGTTCTACCCCGAATCAAGATAAAACGGCACTCAGCTACCACAGTGTACATTTCGATCAAAATTTCGATTTTAACAATGTAAAAATATTAGATCATGAAACTAATTTTAAAAAACGTAACTTTTTGGAAATGACACATAGTTTTATGAATAGTAACAGTATTAACTACAGAATCGACACAGATAATCTGAGTAAAGTATACACTAACATTCTTAAATTAAATAAAAACAACAATAGATATAATAAGTAATTTAAAAATTCTGTTAACAATTTCATTAAAAATTTTTTTTTTAATATAAATATAAAAAAAAAAATTAATGACTATTGTCCACCAAGTAGTATAAATATGTACTAATATAAGTCTCCACCTATGAATAACAAAGTACACTACTCCATTAAATGAACGTGTGTGTAATTCTTTAACATGTAAGATTAAGTACATATGTCGTCTATTGTATAATTACAAAATATGTTACTGGTATGTAATGGAACGTACATTGTCATTGATTGTTCACACTTATCATAGTGTGTTTGGTTTTAATGATGTGCGTTTCACACTGGAAATAAACATTATAAATTTCAATTTTAACGAACAAATGTTTACAAAAACTTTGCTAATCTTAACTTAACTTCAAAACAACGTCAAAATTGTAAAATATAAGAATTGTACCCGGACTAATTTTAACAAAACCATGCGGTAAGCTACAATACTATACAACTTTTAATTATATTGTTTTTAAAATGATGAAAATTTGTTAATTATGTTAATTTTGCTTGTTTTATTATAAATCTCGTAACTTAACTGTGTAACGTACATTTATTTAAATAGAAATTCTGTATATCTTGTGCGTTTACAAAAAATAAAACATCTTACAGCTCTGATGAAGGTCAGGATATGACCGAAACGTTCGCGAAAACTTGGTAATCTGATTATCTGCATTTATCCAACTTCCGATGAACCATCCTATTACATAATTATCTTGGATACGACCAACTACATTTAATTACAAAATAATATTAAACAGAATTATAACTATAACACAGAAATCATTAAACAATTCAACGAAACTATCGGCTCACTAAAACATAACCAAATCCTCCTTAAATATCTAAAATACTCCAAATTCAGAGTTTCATAAAAGAAGATGCTACTTTTATGGATGCATTATATATAAAAGAAGTAATTAACCAAATCGTATTTTTCAATAATATCCTACTTAACATCCTAAACAATATAGAAAATTCACTAAGTTTCTGTAACCTCGAAATTTTGCACGAAAGCATTATCACTTATGATCAATTAAAAAATAACTTTGAAAACTACCTGAACAATGATTATGAGTATTTGCGATCACTAATATATTTCGAAATTAGAAAATTATAAAAGATCACTGTAAAGTATAGATTTGAAATTGATTATCTTATAATTGTGCCACGTTATCTGAATAATGAACATGAACTTTTGCAATTCACACCAGTGCCTACTTTAAAAAATGACGACTTTGCGACCATGTTTCACCAAGAAACCCACTTATTATCAGTGAATCGTGATTTATATGAATTTAACGATCAATGTATAAACATTAATCAACTTTACAATTGTAGTAAATAAGGAATTAAGTTAGGCTCTAATAATTGTATATAAAATCTTATTAACAAACAAGATGATAATTATTGTGAATTTATCAATGTTAACAATCCCCAAAATATAGTATTAGAAATAAGCAACACCAATTATATAATATTGTTTATTAAAAACCTCGATAAAATAATGCTTAAATGTAAAAATAAGCATGAACAAATTTTAAATATTAAGGGAATATATTTATTAAAAAATCATAAATGCAGAATTAATGATAAACATGTACTGATAATATTAAAAGAGGTGAACCTATAAATATAACAAATTACAAATTTAATATTTCCAATTCAAAGAAAAATAATTTAACTGTCGAAATTAAAAACATCAAAGAAATGAAATTTGTAAAACCATATCTCAAAAAATTAAATAAATTTGAAATCCCGGAAATAAACAAACATCACATTATAGAATATTGTTTATTAATTGTTATAATACTGTACTTATTGTAATCATTTGTAAGAAATATTGTAAAATTAATAAAAGAAAAGAGGTTGTTGTCATCCCTATGGAAGAAATCCACCTGCCTGACGATGCTCGAATCTAACGGTGGAGGAGATATATGAACCATTCATGGCCTTCCTTTTACCCTAAAACTGCTCACCTAAGTATTTATCTATCAGTAATAAACAGGAAACCCACATCTTATTATTGTTATGACTCTTCCTTCTGAATAATATGATAAATTAGAATTAGAATACTGCTAACCTTCACAGCTGTAACTTGTAACTCTTAATAAAAGTTTTTAAAACACAACCACGAAAAACAACATTATAACTGGCTTTTTTATTTGGACACACATTTATTGTGAGACATTACGTCTATATGTGTTACTTAATACATGAAACTATGAACACGGTTATTGTTGGTAACATTAAGTATAATTTAGAATAGTTGTATAAATTGTTTTTTTTCGAAGTCATCATCGAATCTCCGAACGAAATGGCCGTGTCAAAGATGTGTGCAGTATGTTGTAGTTAGTGGATTGTGTGTGAGTACAATATACGAATGCTATAGATCAACTCCCTTGTAACACTAATTTATGTGGTGAGTACATTTGCACACCTAATCTAATTCAGCATGTATTTTCTATTTCTTTATTATATTTATAACAAGTCCATTATAGATGTATATCAACAGATTAATACAAACCTATATATTTTATCAACTAAGTTATAATAATAACATATTTTGCTTAATTATACGGATATACAAAGCCGTTATAGGTTGGTAATTCCAGTGCAATCAAATTCGAGAGGCGATTCTTTCCATGAATTACAAATTGTAAGTATATTTTTTACTTTATTTATATAACTTGCATATATTTAATTTCTTTGAAAACCCTTTTAATGAATTATTGATTGAATACCTAACAAGTATGTTCAATTGCAGAATTGAACACGTAACTCAAGTTGCGAACACATGATGGTGTTGGGACAACAACTGTAAAACGCGGAAATACCAAATTGAGAATTGCATTCGTGAAAATATCTATATTCTAGAGACTGTCTTATTCAAATTAATTGAATGTTTAGATTTGTGTCTAAATTTAGATAAATAAATCAATTAGTTTCGATGTTATTAGCCATACCATGATTAAATATCAGTACATAATTTAAGAGTACGATAAAACGGTACCATAATTAAATATCAGTACACATAGTAAAACTACGATAAAACGCTATGGATTCAAGGTAGGTAGGATTAAAATTTAAAGGCGTATCAGCCTCTTGGGCTATTCACGCCATAACCTAAATAATGAAATAAACTATCATTTTAAAATATATGTAAAAATAATATTGTAAGCTTAAAATCTATTAAATGTAAAACATTAATAAAGAGGATTTAAAAATGTTTATAAAAATTAATAAAATGTACATGCTTAAAATTTTAAAAATAAAAGTTATTGTAAAATATTATTGAATGTAAAAAAAAAAATACGTGTATAAATAAAATTAAAGACAAAACTAGCACTTTTAAATAATGGCAAAAATACCTGTATTCCTGAAGAACAGGACGACTCTGTCAATGATTGTCGAATGGTCACCAAGGGCCACCGCCAGTTGAAGTGACAGACCCGCCCGGTTGCTCTGTTCGGTAAACTGGGAACACTCCAACAAAACGTGCACCACTGTCAAAGCAGTGTCACACGTTTCGTACATCGGAGCCTCCTCACGGCGCAGAAGAAGGCCATGCGTCCACCAGGCGTGCCCTATCCGGAGTCTCGCCACAGCGAACTCCTCCTTTCGGGATGCCGGAAGAATCCCATGTCTTCACGTTTTGCTTAACATTCCTGAGCTTATTTTGTTCTATGTGACTCCACCTTTCTTGCCATTGATTTATGATCAGATGCTTGAAATGACCCATGAGGTCTTCTGCAAGAACCCGATCAAAATCAATGGTAGCCCTGGATAAAGCTCGTTTAGCTGCTGTGTCAGCTGCTTCATTCCCGCGAATACCAACATGACCCGGTAACCAAATAAAGCGCAAGAGAGACCCTTTTGACGATAATGTCATCAAGGTTACTTGTATCTGCTGCAAGAGAGGATGTTTTGGGTACAAAGAATCTATCGCTTTCAAAGCGCTCATAGAGTCCGACACAATAACGAAAGAATTACGTGCGCGTCTACAAATCTAGAGAAGACGAAACTCACATGCACCTCTTGCCCATATACAAGCACATGCAACCCTGTCGTTTCTCTTCGAACCGTCGGTGTAAATGCGAATCCATTGCCGATAGGTGGCAATGATACGAGCAAACTCACGTTGGAACAGAATGGGTGGATTAGAGGATCAATCTGGCTTTGAAAGCGCATAGTTGGTATTCGGACGGGAGAATGTCCAAGGAAGACAGGGGCTGAAAGAAGTGTCTGGGGTTGAAGGAAGTTCAAAATTAGCTTCTCCAAAAGTATTGCGAGATCTGATGGAAAAGGAACCCACCGAACGAGCCCTTTCTGTCATAAATCTCCGCAAACTGTTGACCAAAGACAGTGTCAAAAACCAGGTTATATGGTTTCGACTTCATGGCTGCCGTGTAGTTCATGGTGATGGCGATGATTGGGGAAATGTATCCGACGAAAGTGCGTGGGTTAGCTGATGGACTTAAGACGTTTTTTGTTTGGTTTGTAATTTTATCGCGGTGAAAACTTACCCGACAATGAAGGAGACCATGGAGGATCATGGTCTATATGCGTTTTATGGTGGAGTATCTTCTTTAGGAACTGTTTTTGTTTACTTTTTTCTACCTGAGACGAAAGGGAAAACGTTGATGGAGATGGAAGAGTATTTTAGCGGTGCTAAAACTAATAATAAAGTTGAGGAGACTGTAGAACTAAATACTAGTTCTTAAGGATATACAAATATAAAAACGACATATGTAAAACGACTGAACATCAATACCCAAATTGAGTAATGAATAAGTAAACTTCTAAATAAACATACCCAAGATATTATTACTATTATTAAATAAATAGACACACATATGTAAATAAATACCACAATAAAATCACCTAAAAACATATGAAATAATCTCAGGTTTTAACTGAAACGCAACTAAATAGTTTATAAAATACACTTATACACTAAAACTAATGATAATACACTTATTATACTAATATTATCCCATATTTATTTAAATACGAATGTTGATCTCTACAGTTTGTTATTTATCTTTAGATATCACCTCTCGTTTTATTAACTTATAACTGGTACCGTCTGCTGTTTTCAAACATTTGGGAATAAATATACGATTTCGAAATTAAATTTGCATCGTGGCTATAATGTATTTTATTTATATATTAAGAATATTGTATGCTTTAATTTAAATATTTTATGACAATTCAAATTGTAATTTATTTATTCAACTTTTCTTGTTTTGTTTTTTTATGATTTTTAAATTTACTTTTTTCAGGTAACAAAATAATCACTAATTAAAACATCTGCAGTGTCATGCACCGAACTTTCTTATACGCTTTTGGGTTAAATCACATCCTATTTTCATTATTTTTCTAATTTATAATATTTGTTCTAAACTGTGGAACACTTGGACTATAGGCCATATATATATATATATATATATATATATATATATATATATATATATATATATATATATATATATATATATATATGTATATATATATATATATATATATATATATATATATATATATATTTATATATATATATATATATATATATATATATATATATATATATATATATATATATATAGTGTCCAAGTGTTCCACATATAAATATATATATATTTATATATATATATATATATATATATATATATATATATATATATATATATATTTATATATATATATATATTTATATATAAAAAAAAAAAATATATATATATATATATATATATATATATATATATATATATATATATATATATCTATTTCTAAGAATAAATATAAAATGTCAAATTTCAAAATATTTCAGTCGGTGTTGCTTTTTTTTTTACAAACAATTGACTGGCGAAAATGATACGATTTATGTAAAAATAAATAAAAGAAGAAATTTCAAGAGCCATTTTCGGTACCGTTTGGGAAAAAATAATTCAAATAAAAAATGTACATAATGCTGATATCTAGAATTTTTATTTTAACAATTTTTCTGTAACTGCAACTTTTTTTGAGTAATTGCAAAATATAAGAGGTGTACACTTCATTCATATGCAAATCTTAAGTTTAAAGTTTCATAAGTTTAGCTTCAACGGTTTAGGCTGTAAAGAGCATGCACACACACACACACATACAGAGACGGACGTCATTCCTAAAATAGTCGGAATCAATTCAGGGAAGGTCAAAACGTAGATTTCCGTAAAAATCTCGAGTTCGAAATTTTTCATGATTACAATACTTACTTATACTGCGTATAAGAGAGTAAATATGTCTTCACGTTGCCGAACATTTCGCCTACTAAAAAGATTTACCCAAAATCCTGGCCATATTTGATGCTAAATACAAGCTTAAAGACGGTACCAACCTTGTTCAATTACTAGTCATTAAATAAACAGTTAAATAACTTTTTTTAGCACTAAAGATGACGGTTGAATACGCATTTTTAGAGAAGCTTCTTCAAAACGCCTCATGAAGCTTCTTTAACTTTTACGAAAAGTGCTGAATTTGGGCCAGCGTTTAAGAAAGTAAAAATTATATATAAATTATAACTAATCAAAATGACAGTTATTTTTAAAAAGATACAGGTAACATGAAATTTACTTTGAAATTGGTTCATATTATAATTAATTTCAAAATAGAATATCTTATCAGCTAACAGAAAACAAAATGTACTTAAATATTCTGAAGTTTCACATTTAATAATTATTCTAAGAATTTAGTAGAAAAATAGCAGAAATTAATAATTAATTTATAAAATAATAAAAATATGATTATGATTTTGACGAAATGCGTATTAGAAATTTCAGTATAAAATATTTCAGATATTTTATTTAAATATGATAATTATTAGTAGTAAAATATTGGCGTAATTGCAAGTCTTACGTGCTGTGCAACAACTATTGGCCCTCCAGTCAGAGGAATTTATTGAGTTAACTTGATGAAACATAATTTGAATATTAGAAATAAAACACTTGGATAGTTTTTAAATACGATTTATTAAATTTACTGTTTTCAACATAAAACATTTTCATAAAGTCTATAAATAAAAGATAATTCACTAAATTCGCCGTGCTGGCGCTAAAGCACTCGCCGCGCCATACACGGCCTCGACCACCGCGGACCCCACCGCCTCGGTTCCCACGGCCTCCGCGCCCCGTAGCCAGCGAGGCCACTGCGGCCGCCACGACCACCACGGTCCTCGTCTCGTCCTACCTTGCACGGCACGAGGTTCAGCGCCTGGAGGAGCTGCAGATCCGGCCGGGGCTGCGGCACAGGCGTAGGTTACAGCACCTACTAGGGCTGCACCAGCTTCTGCTCCGTCGGGCCTACAAATTTTATTATCGAATTTTATAAATGTCATCTTTAAATAATAAAATTATATATTTCTCTTACTTCTTGCATCTATCTCCGCTTGCATATTCTCGATAATTTCCATTTCTGAGGATAAACATGTTTAAATAAGTAAAATTAACTTAAGGTTGTATGAGACATAAATTAAAAATGCAACAAAGTTATTCATCTTTCGTATATAATTTTATGTTATTACTGCTAACATTTCAGCAAAGTTTCATGAAATTTTACGAGGTAGGTTAGGAGTTTGAAAATTTTCATTTAACATGGGCTCTTATGGAGTTTCACGATATTTCCTCTTGATTTAAAAAAAAAAACAATATAAATAATGTTAACGGGGCTTTCAAACCTTAATATAATTATTGCCACATGTTAAATAGAGTTCAATTCAAAACAGGTGCATTGTCATGTACCGAACTTTCTTATACGCATATGGGTTAAGCCACTTCGTAGTTTCATTATTTTTCTAATTTATAATATTTGTTCTAACCTTTAGATCACTTTTACACTAATTATATTTCTTAGAATATATATTAAATGTCAAACTTCAAATTATTTACGTCTATTTTGTTAAACAATTGACAGGTGCAGATGATTCGATTTATGTAAAAATATATATTAAAGGCAGAAATTTAATTTGAAACCAGTACACTTTTTGGAAAAAAAAATCAAACAAAAGTTGTGCTAAATATGAATACCTTTAATTTTTGTTCATAAATATTTCTGTAGCTCTAACCATTTTTGAGTAATTGCAGAAACTGCCAAAAATGACAAGAGTAAACAGGCACATCCGGTTTGAATATTTTTTTCAAAAATAAGAGGTGCACACCCCAGGAATATGCAAATCTTAAGTTTAAAGTTTTATAATTTTAGCTTCAACCGTTTAGGCTGTAGAGAACATATATATACACACACACACACACACACACACACACACACACACACAGACACAGACACACAGACACACACACACACACACAGACGGATGTCATTCCAAAAATAGTTGGAATCGATTCAGGGAAGGTCAAAACGTATATTTCCGTTGAAATCTCGAGATCGAAATTTTTCATGATTACAATAATTACTTATACTGCGTATAAGAAAGTAAAAAAAATTAATATGATTTACACGGCAAAATTTGATATATAAAGTACAAATATTCAACAATCTGATGATAGACATGTAACGACATGGCAACAATGTTAGCCGGCCGAGTGAGCGACACATTAATAGTCGGCGTAATTTATCCCTCTTAAAAATTCAAATGAAATATTTTAAACAATAATATAATTATTTAGAATTTAATATAAGTTTAAAAATAAAATTAATAGGGCACGCTTTACAAATAACACTTGTTAACTGCAATTAAATTTTCTTAAGCAAAAACTTTAGCAACAGCTGTCAGATTCTACATTCTACCAACTTATAATTAATCGCGGTGTTGGCGATGTAAAAGTGTAAAATTATAAATTAATAAATTTCGGTTTTTATTTCTATAAAATTTATGTTTCAGTATATGTAACATGTTCTGATCTGTTAAGAAAATTATTTTGAGTTCAACATATGACCTCTTAGTATCTTTTTGTATCTCTAACATTTTCATATTTTCATTTCAAAAAGTTGCATGTCAAATACAATCCCTACTACAAGTACATAAAATGAAATTTATTTTCATAATTAACGACCAAAAATACATTTTTGAAATGTGCAAACAAATTATTTGAATTTATTCGAAGAAATATATATATATATATATATATATATATATATATATATATATAAAAATATATATATATATATATATATATATATATATAAATATATATATATATATATATATATATATATATAAATATATATATATATATATTTTTTTTTTTTATATATATATATTGTCACGAGCTGGGGGTTGGCTGTGACGTGATTCTAATAACTGAGTTGAGGTACCAGCCAAGACTGTAACTCCTGCAGGG
This sequence comes from Nebria brevicollis, assembly GCA_944738965.1. Classification (NCBI taxonomy): domain Eukaryota; kingdom Metazoa; phylum Arthropoda; class Insecta; order Coleoptera; family Carabidae; genus Nebria; species Nebria brevicollis. The sequence goes on along the minus strand of CALYJB010000016.1, from coordinate 58,719 downwards.
TTTATATCATATCAGGAGTCAAGCACGAGAGGATATGTAGGGAGTTTACTAAGTCATAACACAATTATACATTTATACGTTTTAGTTTGGTGTTTATTGAAATAAAGTTACTTACAGCATTATGTTCATAGTACACATCTTTACACTCTTTTTGCGTATCTTGTTTAGAGTAATTTGGCAGCGACTTATGAAAAGACCCTGGGAGATTGTGTGAGACTTGAATATCTGAGATTCGGCACTGACTATATGAGACTGTATCTATAAGACTGTAAATCTAAGACTGTCCGCCCGAATCTATAAGACTATGACTGCCTGTTCCCCATCTCTCCCGGTGTCTTTTATAAGCTCGGTGCAGCTGGCGTTATCAACTTGTGGTGCAACCACTTCTCGTGGTTGATGTCATTTCTGACTTGTATATACAATATACATTACATGCTGGACGATGTCAAAGGGTTAACTAGGGTTAATTACAATGTAGTGTTTTAAGTATGTTTTGTGTGTTTTGTGGCTGGCTGAGATGGTGTGTATCTCAGGCCGTGACACTACCCCCCTCTACGAAAGATTTTTGTCGCCCCTGACAAAATACTGGGTTGAAAGGAGAGAAGAAAAGAAAAAAAAATTTTCTTTTCTTTTCGCAGTTCCTTGTTTAGATGCCAAAAACGGAAGTAGGTTGTATAGTTTTTTCGTGATTGTGTTATCAGCTATGGTCGGTTCAGGCGCTCCATGGCTATATATTGGCTGTGATCCATCACTTCATTGTACTCGTTCTCTGGTCTTCCGAATTGGTTAACGTTTGAGTATGGTTGGGGTAGGGGTCTTCGTAGGGTTTTTTCGTTTTGGGGTTCTGGGCTAATGTTGATTGGGGTCATGTAATTAAGTTCGGCACTCCTTGATGTTGACGCCAATCTTGCTCTTGAAGTGTTTAGGGGTATTGGTCTTGATTCGAACTCGGTTCGTTCAATTTGCGGGGATCTGGGTAAATTGTATTCAACGATCCTGGGTGCTGGTTCAGGATGTCTGAACATTCGCTGCGCTACTGCCTCAATGTAAGTACCTCTAGTATAATTACAATTTACATGCATATATATCAAAAATATTATGATTAATAAGATTGGTAACCATGGCAATATTAGGAGTAATCTGTCAAACCAGTTATTTTGTAAATCAACTGCTGCTTTGTTAAAGCATTCTTTTAAATTGTTAAATGTTGGATAACAATTTTCGTCGTACGGTGGCAGTATCTGAGTTTTTAAATTTGCCCATGCGGCTGGAATTATTTGTTTTATTATGAACGTAATTGTTTTGTTTAAACACGGAAATGATGGTTTTAATATTGTTTTATCTTCGAATTCTATTGAATAATCGCAAGGTAACTGTACCCACAATGCTCCGAATCCTTTTTCAAAATCTAAATATTTTGTTTATCACCATAATTTAAAATTAATTTATTTTTAACATGTGTTAATAAGAATGTATTTAGACTGAGTGGAGTTATAAGCGTAGCTCGCTGAACTATTGATTGGCACGAGATTGGACAAAATTGAGCTAATTCATTCACCGTTCCGCCCATGAGAAGGAATTTTGTGCATGCTAATGTAATGGCCTTGTTATCGTACGTCTTTGATAACGCACATAGCCTATCGCGATGTGGGTCACATCTAGGTGAGAATATTTCTATTTTTTGTTCATTTTTAAATGAAACTATAGCAATGTCGATGCTCTCTGTGCCCAGATAGCATGTCTTCCCTTCCCACGCGAGAGGTGTTGGTATTAGTCTTTTAAGTTCAATTTTTTCGATGTTATTTCTGATTATTGGGATATGAATTCCCACAAGTGCTCTATCTTTAGTAAACATACAGTCTGATAATGGTAATCCATAGTATTCTGCTGCGTTTGTAATAGCTAGCTTGTATCCTTTTTTATTTATTTCCACTTCAAATGATTTTAATGCTTCATCTAATGTATTAATATTTAAAATTTCTGGTGATAAGTGTCTTGCATGACACGCACTTATTAAACTTGCTGCTAATATACTCATTTCAGTCGCAATTTGACTTAAAATATAAATATATGATTGTATGCATTGTGTGTACGAGTTATCTCGTACTATTCCTAATTTATTTATCTCAATTTTATAAGGAAAATTTTTAATTTTATCTTTAAATATTTCTACTTCCCTATTTGTTGTAAAAAGTCTTTTAACATGATTTCTTGATGCTATGTGAAAATCCCAACCTATGCTATCTCCATAATTAGCTAAGATATTTGTTTTAGTTGGACTATATTCACCTATTCCTTTAATTATCGCGGTCATTCTATTACCTATAGCCATACAATCATTATTTCCCTGACATGCTTTATTAAAGCAACTTGTGATTGCTAGCTTTGTTTCATCATTAATCAAGGGTATATCGTACAAAAGTGGTAAAGCCGCTTCGTACGATACTGCATAAGGCAGATTTTGAAAATATGCTTCTGTATTGACCTCAATTTCTCCTAAACTCTCATGGTTTAACCACATCATTATTATAATCATTGCCGACCACCATCTGTGATTTTTGTGGCTCGCTTTGTGGTTAACATTGCGGTTTACATTATTTACTTTGTGGTCCATTTTAACCACTTTGTATTAGGACTACAGAAATTAAAAAAGGTTATTTGTTATTGTTTGGGTTCTCCCTGCCTTTATTTAACTATTTACGTTATCGTCTGATGTTTTTTCTTTCATTCATTTAAAACAACTTTTTCTATTAAGAATGCATGAAATAAAAGAGAAACAAATGTTTCTTGCTTATTTAATTTCTGTTACCCTTTTTTTTTTTTTTTTTTTTTTAACAATTAATTTGGTGCATTTACATTTATGCCCTTAATTCAAAAATAAGAAAATTACTATAAAAATTAATATAGTTTATGATTATATAATATAAAGCATTTTTAGAACTTGCGAAAACAAATATAATATAATATAATATAAAGATAATATGATATGATGGCTTTTGCCTTGAGTAGATGTATTTACTACTGCTTATAATTCTAGTGTTTATTGTATTTTCTTTTATAATTTCTTATTTCTATGTTTCCTCTATAGTATTTTGGTTCCTATTTTGCAATACATTGCTTGATTAATTAACGTTATTGACTTATTCTAGTTGTTCCTTTATATTATGCTAACATTAATAGAGAAAAGATTTTCTAATTATAATTGTAAAAATTTGTTGCGCGTTTAAAATTATTGATAGAATTATTATTCTTGATTGATAAAATTATTATACTAAATTGATAAAATTGTTATACTAATTTGATAAAATTATTGTATTTTATTTTATTTATGCATTCAATTAATGCTACGAGTGTTGTTCCTACAACCTATAATTAATTCTTATCGATTATTATTCCAGATATATAATATTTAATTAATTTTATTGATTAATATATTTCTTTTAATATTTTATTATTATTATCGTTAAAATATTGTTTATAAATATGTGAATATTTATTTATAATTACTTTTATTTTTATTTTTTGAATATTTTTTGTCTTTTTATTAATTATTTATCCATAGAATGTTCCTTTTTCATAGCAATTTTAAATTTAAAAAGAAAAAATAATTTTTTAATGATTCGCAATCATTTTTCTTTTAATTAGTGGTTCAATTTTTATTTATTTAATTATTTCCTGCTCCTAACCTTGTTTCTTTGCTTTAACTTCTGCTAATTAATTTAATTTACACCTCCATGTAAATTTATATCTAAAGTCCCTACAATGGTATAAACATTACCAATATTTATTTATTTATTCAATTATTATTCAATTATTCTTGGTTCGACATTACCCTTTAGGATTTCGCAAAATCCTATTATTTATATTTTAATTATTCTTTAATATTTCACGGTTTTATTCCCTAACTCTTGGATTTACTTTTATAATAAAAAAAAACTCGCTAATTTATTTTATTTAACCTCGACTGATACAACGTTATTATGATTGTCCTTTAAAACCGGCCGGATGGCTAATCATATTTCCGTTGTTGTGTTTTTAATCTGACCCTAACTTCGAGTTTTTTAACCTACTCTATTCATATATTTTGTTATCGATGAAAGATTTAAATGTGGTATTTGATTTGTCCAGTTATGGTTTAAACATTCTGATAAGTTATTGTATGTAGGTTTATTTGCAGACCATAACGGATTTATTCGGAATTATTTTAAATTCGACCAGGTTGCTGGTAATACGTGTATTATTCCGAGTGTGACACTATCTTCTCCACATGGGATTCGTCTTGGAATTGTTTGAACGTCGTTCACGTACAACGAGCAGTTGCAAGGTAACTGAATTTGCAATGCTCCTGGTTGTCCTATATATATATCATCGATATTTCTTATCTGCTTCGGACAGCGGATTTTGGTATTCTTTTGTGGATGTGTAATCACATATGTGTCAGAACTCACTTCCGATATTATCGTTGAGGTTGCTCTATAACATCGAAATGCGCATTCTTTTGAAATTTCTTCGACTGTTGCGCCTGAATACATTTTAAAGGCACACTGTGGTCCGTACACTGCGTCTGATGAAAACCTTGGTAGTTAACATAGTCTATCGTGGTATGGTCTACATTGATGTAAACCCGCTCCTGATATTGGTCGCATTTCTTTATCGCTTACTGCTAGATACATCACATCATGCATGAAAATACACGTGTCATTTTTCCATGCGAAGGGTGTGGTTAGTAATTCCACAAGCTTCCATTCTTTGTGTATTTGAATCACTGGTATTTTTACGTGTACTACTACTTTATTTTTGCTTATTCCGCAATCTACAATTGATAGTTTGTAATATTGCGATAATTCCTCTGCTGGTATGGCTAACTGCAGGCCATATTGATTTAATTTTGTTGACAACCTCTCCAAATCTTCTGCTAGGATTGCTGGTGTCAATAATATTGTTGGAATATTTCTTTGTTTGCAGGCGTGTAATATTTCATTTTGTCTTATTAATCTTGTTAAATATAATATTCTTTTTAAATTGTCGAAGTCGTTTAATAGTAATTCAATTGTTTCTTCTTTTGATTTTTGTAACTCGTTGATTTCACCTCTAATTTCCACTGCTAATTGTCGTATTTCTTTGACGTGATCATTTAGTTCCGTGAATGATTCTTGTACTTCTTTGTCGTACTTTATGAATTTGCTACTTATATCTGATAAGTGTTTGTATTGTGCGTGCATTCCAGCTTTCAGTACTCTTACTGTATTTTCGAGTGACCTCTCGTTCATTACTAGCGGTTTTACTTTCGTCTCTGTCATGACGCCACAACACCAGTTGAAGGCGTCGCCAATAAAATCTAGCGCTCTTTTGTTGCGTTGATTCTTCTTTTCTTCTCTGGTTGGTTCATGTCCGTAGATTTCCATGGGGGATGCAAAGGATAATTCTTGGGGATTGGATGCAGAACGTTTGTTTCGTTTTGTTGTGCTTTCAACTTCGATTTCTAGGAAATAGTTTGGATCCAAGGATTCGTCTATTTGGTTGTAGGTTCTATCGTATAGGTTTCCCATGTCATTTAGTTTTGCACTGATGTTGCACCTCATTGGTTCATTCTTGCAATTGTTTGCTGGTCTTGTTATTATGTCTCCATCTTCTCTGGATACCCAGTCGGCTTCGTAGGTTAGTGGGATCGTTGCCTCGTAGGTGATTGCCTCCGGCAGATCCTTCCAGTACGCCCCTGCTACCACTTGAACTGGTATCTCTTGCATGGATACTTCGTAACTCGCCATCATTAGAAATCTGTAATTATAATTTATGTTGCTCTCATGAGCGTTAATATTTATTTGTTGCTTGGGATGGCATGACCATTATTTCTCTATAAAGAATATTTTCGATTTAATATTTTGTTTGTATGTTTTAGCAGTAAATTATTTTTACGTGACAAAGAAAAAATTTTTGTCTCCACTTCGTGGATTTATTTTTTAAGGTTTTAATTTTTTTTGTGTTTGTTAATTTTCAATGTTTTAACAACTGACGGAGTCAAGTACTTTTATTTTATTTTGTAATTGTTTATAACGCGTTGTGTCTTGCACAAATTATAGCTTTTATAATAATTTTTTAAGCTTGCAATCTAACATTCTTTTTTCATCTCACAGTGTTTTTTACTCGATTGTAAGAATGTCTGTGATTTGTTTTATACATTGCTTTTTTCGGCTATTTAATTTTATTATCTTTTCTACTTACAGGTTTTTAGCTGTATGATTATTTGTCGGATATCCTCAGTTTGTTTGATATTTGAATATAGTTGTCTTTTGAGATCATTCACACTGAAGGTCTCCGCTATTTTGCATCTATTTATTTATCTGAATGTGTTGCGGTTCTCTCAGTAGCAGTCGTTGCTCTTTCTGTATTTTGTAACAGCCGGGACAGCGTCTACTTTGAAATAGCCGTTGCACGGTGTATTTTCAACTATATCTTGAGGATTTTAACTTGTTTTGCGTAGTGAGTACTTCATTATTGTGTTTGTATATACATATGTATATATGTTTTTATAATTATTATTTTAATATATATATTTTTTTTCATTTAGTTTTCTCTGGCTGTGGTTGTCTCTCTTTCTATTGTTGGCAGAATTTGGACTCTGCTTTTGATTTTGCTGTACTTGTTTGGTTTAGGTTCGTAGTCCTCTCACAGCTTTTTTTGTTATCAAGAATTGAGCGGAATACGTTCCTAAATCCGATATTTTATTTGCAACATTTCTCTATCAAGACGAAGATTTTTATTAAAAAGAAAAAGAAATTTCTTTAATGAGCCTTGCCTGAGTTGTCGTACTTCTGCAGCCACTGCTCAAATTATTATACTAAGCGGAGGTCGCCGAAGGATGATTGTTCATGCTTTTTGCTCAGGTTCTTTTTTGTTTTAATTATGATGACGACAAGGTGAGCTTCTTTGCTGTATATTGCTTCTTTATTCTTCATATTTGTTGATTATCTAGTTCCCATTTTACCGTTTTATTGTGCGCCCTTCCCTGCGCAGATAACAATTTTTCCTTATGCATTCTTCTTCATTCTTCTCATGGCATACACCCTTTCCTTGGCGCATGCCAATCCCGTTCCTTGATGGGCCCCGCATTGTTTCTGCGAGGACGACTCCCCAAATGCCGGCTCGTTTGGCAAAAGAGATATTTCGCCCCTGAAGCGGTGCCTCAGGAACCTGTATATGGTCGAGTTTACGTTCTCTTTTAGATACACTCTATCTAATTTCGCCATCTTCATGAGGAGTCGCGCGATCCCCCGGCTGTGGTTGGTCATTCCATCCCCCCAGGCCAACCCATGGAGGTTCTGCCTTGCGTACCTTATATTGTTCAGGCCCTTCCCATTAACAATTCTCTCCGGAAATGGTTCTTGCAGGAGGAGGTGCATGCACTCTCCTCCGTCTAACAAGAGCGCCACCTCCTTTGGAGAGAACTCTCCGTTAATGAGGAAGCCCTGCATATTCAGGTACGCAGTCTTCTTCCTCCGTTGTTGGTAGGCCTGGTTTTGTGGCTGTTCCACTGGCGTCAATTGGAGGCGTGCTTCCTCTGCTCTCGCCTCCTGGCATGCCGTGACCGCCCCAACGTCCCTGGCCACTTCGTCCATCCATTCCTCATTTTCCATGGACTCTGGCCAGGATAGCGTGCTTGCTGGGGTGGGTGGCCTCTGTGGCCAGACGTCCGTTGTAGCGGGCCCGCCCGCTTGGCTCTCCTCCTGCCCGCTACTAAGTTCGTCCTCCACCCCGTTAACTGGTTCAATTGTCGGTATGGTGACCACAAATTGATGGGCGGCGTGCTGCTCCTCTGCCGCTTCGTCGGCGACTTCGAGGCTGTCTAGCTCCGCTACCTGGTTGAGAGCCTCTAGGATTTTGGCCACCCGTTCTCTCCCCGCATCATTGCTGGAAGAGGTGACCTCTCCCAACGCTCTTACCCGCATCGTGGCTAGGGCCATGGCCATCAAAATCTCCGTCGTATGGTGTTCCAGACTACGTATTAGCAGATCTGCCAGGCCAACCCTACTCTCCACGCCCATCCTCTGGTAGCGAGCCATTTTACCCCTTGCCGTGATCTCGTCGTCCTCCGTGATCAGCAGCACGTCGTCCGCTGCCCTCCTCACCAGCGGTCTAATGGTCCGCTCGACCAGGTTCTCCCGAACTTCGTCCAACGTCGAATCGTTCTGGGCCTCCGCCAGGAGTCTGGTCCCCCGAACCATTATCCACTGGGTGAGTCCCAGCGTGGTCACCACCTTCTCCTCCCATCTCTTCGTTACTTGCTCCTCACTAGAAAATTATTAATGGATTTTTATAACCGTTATTTGGTATTGGTTCATTCGTTCAACATAACTCGATTAACATCACTCGTTTACATCACAAATTCTCTGGGAAGATTATATATATATATATATATAAACGTTTATCTATATATATTTTTTTTTTTATATATTATGTGTTTTGTTTTTAAAATATGTGTGTGATATTTTCTTTGTGTATTATTTTGTTTATAAATATATGTTAATTAATTTAAAATTGTTTAATTTACGTGTGTGTGTGTGTGTGTGTGTGTTTTTTTTTTTTCTACTGGGCTGAATGCGGTCCTGCCGCTTTGTTTTGTTCAACGACCTTTCTAGGCCGCAACTGATATCGTTCGTTGTCGTTGCGCGGTTCCCACTGCGCGAAATATGGTTTCATGCGTTCAACGTGAACTGCTTCAAATTTAATTTTATTCCCTTTTCCTTTTTTGACTATGTATGTTACATCTGATTTCTTCTCTATGACCTCGTACGGTCCGAACCATTTACATAGTAATTTGTCGCATTTACCTACATGTCTTTCCGGGTTGCGAACTCCTACTTTATCCCCTATCTTATACTCAACCGTCCTGTGTTTTTTGTCATAACGACCTTTATCTTTTAACTGTTTCCTTTGTATACGATCTTTGGCTTGTTCCCTAATCTCTACTAATTGTTCCCTAGTTTTAATAACTACTTCATTCTCAATCGGCTCATTTAATTGAGCTTCCGTAGGTAATATCGGATCGCGTCCGTAAATTAATTTAAACGGTGACATTTGAGTCGTGTCTTGTTTAGCTGTATTATAAGCGAACGTGACGTGTGCTAAGTATTCATCCCAGTCATTTTGTGCTGTGTTTGTATTCATGCATAACATATTTGCGATGGTTTTATTTAACCTTTCGGTTAAGCCGTTGGTTTGCGGATGGTATGCTGTCGTGAATTGACTGTTAGACCCCATGCACCGCAATAGTTCGGTGACCATCTGCGATTGAAAAACTTTCCCTCTGTCACTTAACAGTACACGCGGCGTACCGTGGCGACAGATTATCCTTTCCAAGATGAATCTTGCCACTGGTTCGGCTTTGCCACTGGGTAAAGCTTGCGTTTCAGCCCAGCGCGTTGCGGATTCTGTTGCGACTATTACGAATGTTTTTCCCCGCTTACCTCTTCTGAAAGGCCCCAATAAGTCAATTCCGACTCTGTCGAATGGTTGTCCGATCGGTATTGGGTGTAGCATTCCCGCTGGCTTAACGTTTGTTACGCCTTTTCTTGCTTGACAATCTGCGCATCCTTTTACATATTTACTGACGTCATTTAGCATATTATCCCAATAATATCGTGTTCTTATTCTGTCGTATGTTTTAGCGAAACCTAAATGTCCGGCTAATGGTTCATTATGATTAGCGTATAAGATTTCTCTGATTAAATCTTGAGGCATCACTAATAATCCTGACGCGCCGTCTAATTTAGGGTTGCGTTTGAATAAAATATTATTTCTAATTTCGTAATTTTTGGCTCTGCGTTGTAATAACGCATTTCCATAATTCTCGTCTTTTATTGCTTTAATTAATTCTTCTAATTTTTCGTCTTTAGCTTGTAATTCTTCCATGTCCGTTGGGATAACTATGTATGTTTCGACTTCTAATGTTGCTTCTTCGTCTGCTAGGGTCGCTATATGTAATGGGTTGCGTGATAGACAATCTGCATCAATATGTGCTTTTCCACTTTTGTGAAAGATTGAGTATTGATAGTCTTGTATCTTCAAGCTCCATCTGGCCAATCTATTCACTGGGTCTCTGATTGATTTTAACCAACACAATGCATGGTGATCTGTTGCGACTCTAAATGGCTTTCCCCACACGTATGGACGCCACTGTCCTAGAGCATATACGAATGCTAAACATTCTTGTTGTGATGTACTATAGTTTGCTTCGGCTTTTGTCAACCTTCGGGAAGCATACGCTATAGGATGCCATTCATCCTTGTCTAATTGCAATAATACTGCGCCAAGCCCTTCTCCAGATGCGTCTACTCTAATTTCTATTTCTTTAGCTGGATCAAAATGTGCTAATACTGGGGTTGTAGTTAATTTATGTTTAAGTTCATTAAATTCCTCTAGTGCATTTCCTTCAATTTTAAATTTAACATCTTTTTTAGTCATTAAATACAAAGGTCTAGCAATTTTTGCAAAATTTTCTATGAATTTTCTATAGTAATTACAGAGTCCTAAAAAACTTTGTAGTTTTTTAACTTTCTGTGGGATTGGGAAATTTACTACAGCTTCAATTTTCTTTGCATCCGGACTAAGTCCTTGGCTCGTTACTCGGTACCCTAACAGATCAATTTCTGTTTGCAAATAGGTACATTTTGATGGTTTTAAGGTTAATTTTGCTTCCCGCAAGCGTTCAAATACGTGCCTTAGCTTGATTAGGTGCTCTGCGAATGTTTCGCTAAAAATAATTACGTCGTCTAAATAAATTAATACTTCTTTCCATTTCATGTCTTTAAATACGCTATCTGCCATCCTTTGAAACGCGGCTGGTGCTGAGCATAGCCCAAAGCTAAGTACGTTAAATTCGTACTGTCCGTCTGGCGTTATAAATGTTGTTTTCGTCTTATCTTCTTCTTTTACTGGTATTTGCCAGTATCCACTGAACAAATTCAGGCTGGAAAAATATTTTGAGTTTCCAATGTAACTCAGAATGTCTTCAATAACAGGTAATGGGTAGACGTCGTTTTTCGTGACGGCATTTAATTTTCTATAATCGACACAAAATCTCCATGTGTCATCTTTCTTTTTGACTAATACCACTGGCGATGACCATGCACCGTATGATGGTCGAATTATATTATCTGCCAGCATTTCTTTGACTTGATTTTGGATAACTTCCCTTTCTTTGTGGGATACCCTATACGGTCGTTGATGTATAGGCTGTGCGTCGCCTGTATTTATTTCGTGTTCTGCTGTATCTGTTAAACCGATCTGTCTTGAATTCCACGCGTATAAATCCGTGTATTCGTCTATTAAATCTAATAATTTATTTTTCTCGTTTTCGTTCAGTTGTTTATTTATATTATGTTCGCATAGTACTTCTTGTGACTCGTCAGTTATTACGTATATTTCGTTTGTTTCGAGTTCTTCTATTACTTCGTTGTAGCCTAATGCCGTATTTGCGAATAATCTAAACGGCACTCGGCGAATGTTTTGTATAACCAAGTTCCATACGCCCATATTTGGTTCTATAGAGCTTATCTGCCTTATTTGTAAACCATTTTTAACCAAAAATTCCGTTCGCGGTATGAACATATGACTAAACGCGTAACGTCCGATTTCATTGACTTTAATTTCCTTTTCCTCACCAGAATATAAAATTTCCGACTTGGTGATAATAATTTTATTATAAAACCGCGCTTCTGTCATGCATCCGTCCTGTGGCATGTCGTCTAATCTTTCTAAAACCTCGACTTCCTCTGCTTCAATTTTTTCATCCCTATCTTTTAATTCTACCACGGCACGCGCGAAATTTATTTCGTATTCTTTATCTCCTAATTTTGCATTAAAAATTATCTTTTGGTTTTCAAAATCTATACAAGCTCTATTTTCCCAAAGGAATTGAGTCCCTATTTAAATATCACGGGGAAGGTCTTTCACTACTAAACAGGCTAGGTTTATAGTCCATCCCCCAATTATGACATTAACTATCGTGCTACCCAAAACTTCGATTACGTGCCCTCCCGCGGATTTGAGGACATGTATTCTATTTTCTTCGTAGTCTTCAGTGTGGCAGACTTTGACTATATTGCACGTAGCTCCTGTGTCAATTATTATCTCTATGGGTTTTGAATTTACAAGACCTTGCACCGTTAATATTTTGCAAGTTGTCTTTGGGCCCTGGTTTTGGCTATACACAACACTATCGGCCATTAGCGTCGTGCATTGGCGTTTCCCGAATTTGTCGCCATGTTTTGACGAACATCGGTCTGTTGTGGCCTTTGTGGCCCTGGGCACATACGTCCTACGTGACCTGGTTTACTGCATTTAAAGCATATTGGTCTTCCGTCATGGGTACGTGTTAGACGTTGTTGAAAGCCCCGCGTATCTTGCGGTGGTCTGTTAGCTGTCGTCTCTCTTCCACGCCCCGAAAAATTATTGATGGGAGCTCTGTTCTGTGGTTGGTTTGAAAAACCGCCTCTCATTTGTCCTGATTCATTTCTATTTGATGGGTAGGTCGGATAGTTTCTTTGCGTTTGATAACTACCTGGGTTTGCATAATTACTTTGGCCTGCCTGATATCTATTCTGTCCGTAGCCATTATTTCCGTAATTATTATTCCCGTAATTGTTATTTCCGTAACCACGCCCAACATAAGGTTGATTATAGCGTGTATTAATATATCTCGCGTTATTTCTCATATTTGAATTATTTGTTCTTTGCCTATCTTCGTGACCGTGTGCTTGGATTTCCAATCTATCCGCTAATTTTTCGAACCGCAGTGCTTGCTCTTGCATTGATACTGCGCTACGTTCTGTCTCTCTCGCTTCTTTCAACGCCCGTTTGCGTTCTTGGATTATGCATAGTTTATCTATACATTCTTTGAGTTCTTTCAAACTTTGTACTCCGAATGGTGCTAATTGTGTTTGTAGATCTGGATCTAAATTTATTATTATTTGATTTGTTATCTCCGCATCCGACAGTGGTGTTTCAAATTGATTACATATATCCATCATTGTAAAATAATAATCGCGAGGGTCCTCGTCTTGTCCTTGTTTCATGTTTCTAAATTTTTCATGTAAAATTTCCATGTGTCCGCGCGGTAGAAATGCGTTTCTGAATTCGTCTAAAATCTGTCTCCACGAGTAATCGCGTCCGTTGACATTAATGTTATACCATGTTTCTGCCGCGCCAACTAGGTATTATTTAAAATATTGTCTCTTGAGTGCGTCGTTCCAACGGTTTGTTTCTGCTGCTGTATTAAATTGTTTAATAAACCTTGTGACGTCCTGCTTTGCCTTCGGGTCGAAGCTATCCGGGATTATGCATCTCAGCTCTTTTGGTTTTGAACTTAGATCTTCCGATTCGTCAATTAACATATTGTTATGTCCTTGCGCCATATTTACGCTAATGTTATTTATGTTTTCTGCGTTTGATATGTCTAGGTTTTCAAATCCCGAATGCAATAGTGTAGGGTTTCCAGTGTTCGCGCTTTCTATACTTAACTCGATTTCTGAATTACTAGATTCTAACGCGCCTAACGGGCTTGTATCTGGGGGTGTGAATTGATTAATTATTTGTGTTTCGTTGCTAGCTGAAGCTACGTTTCTACTACTTGTTCCCGCTGAAGGGGTTCTCAACTTATTATTTGTTTTTCCCGTTAATACTAATCGCGCTGTGTTTGAATTGTTTTCTCGTGATCGTAAATTATATTCGTTTTTGTTCATAACTTATATGATTCATTATTAGTTAGTTGCATGAGTAATTTATTGACAGTCTCTCAACATACATGCGTAAACCCTCTTTCTCCCGTGCTTGGTCTTGGTCAAAAATTAAAAAATTCTTTTATTCAAATTATAAAACAATTATTTTGTTTTATCAAATTTACTGATTTTATTTCGCGTTCCAATAGAATTACACCAGCCTGTGAACCAAGCAGTGGTCCGTCTTGTTCTTGCTTTTATTCTATTTCCCACAAGGTATTCTCTCTACTTCTATTTCCCTACTCGTTCAAATTGAGCTTAACTTTTATTGCATTTTATTTTAAGAGAAAAAATTTTACGGTTTTTTGAGAATACCCGGCACTCCACCAATTGTCACGAGCTGGGGGTTGGCTGTGACGTGATTCTAATAACTGAGTTGAGGTACCAGCCAAGACTGTAACTCCTGCAGGGTTTATATCATATCAGGAGTCAAGCACGAGAGGATATGTAGGGAGTTTACTAAGTCATAACACAATTATACATTTATACGTTTTAGTTTGGTGTTTATTGAAATAAAGTTACTTACAGCATTATGTTCATAGTACACATCTTTACACTCTTTTTGCGTATCTTGTTTAGAGTAATTTGGCAGCGACTTATGAAAAGACCCTGGGAGATTGTGTGAGACTTGAATATCTGAGATTCGTCACTGACTATATGAGACTGTATCTATAAGACTGTAAATCTAAGACTGTCCGCCCGAATCTATAAGACTATGACTGCCTGTTCCCCATCTCTCCCGGTGTCTTTTATAAGCTCGGTGCAGCTGGCGTTATCAACTTGTGGTGCAACCACTTCTCGTGGCTGATGTCATTTCTGACTTGTATATACAATATACATTACATGCTGGACGATGTCAAAGGGTTAACTAGGGTTAATTACAATGTAGTGTTTTAAGTATGTTTTGTGTGTTTTGTGGCTGGCTGAGATGGTGTGTATCTCAGGCCGTGACAATATATATATATATATATATATATATATATATATATATATATATATATATATATATATATATATAAACTAAAAACAAAATTAGGATATCATACAGAATATAAATAATTACTTGACCTACCACCTCCTTTCGTTGCTCAACTATCCTCCACCACCCCAAGAACGTTCACCACCCGTTCCACGTCCACCAGCCCAGCCACCTCCACCTTCCTTGCAACGTCCTCCTCTCCTACCACGCCCACCTCCACTGCCATGTACACCATGGCCCCATAAATCACGGACCCCATTCCTTCGGACCCTACCACAATCGTTATATGCGCCACCACGGCCCCCACCACACCGGCTGCAACCTCGATCACCACAGCCCCTAACGCTGAGGTTGGTGGCCCACAATCGGAACTAGTGGCGGCGACACCGGGTGTAGCAGCACCGACTTTGGCGGCACCAGCTGTAAAGACACCAGCTGCAGCGGAACCGGCGTTGGTTGTCCCGGAATAACCTGCTCTTGGTCTTTTTGTTCGAGTTTTATAAGTATCATATTAAAAAAATCTAATTTAATTTCTCTTACTTTCCACTCGGAGCAGCTAGAACAGCTCGTCCAGCAGCCGCATTACTTCATTTTCTGTGGATACACAAGATATTTGAAATAAAATTCACTGGAAAGAAATTTTACATCAACTTACCTTCAGCCATTTTATATTTTACTACAGTTGTTTCGTTTTTCCCTCAATAGGGTGCATCGTATTTTGAATTCATTGTTTACCGCGAATAACAACTGATACAGTATTGCGATATAATCATTTAAAACTTGAACATCCTTATCTTAGTCTAGAAGTATCACACTTTGATAAACTATTAAGTATCAGTTCTAGACAATTTATTTATTTTCTGTAACATACCCTAACTTTCTGTTTTAATTTCTAGTTGCAAGAATGTAAACATTCCTGAATAAAACTTAATAAAAAATGTTATTTTATTTTTGCTTTGATATTCATTGTTATTTGCATATTATTTGTAAGTAAGCCAAAGAATTTACTTCGTAAAGCCTGTGTTACACGATGTATAATTAATTATTGAATTCAACACAGAAACTTTTTATATCAAATTCAGTATTGAATTTGTTTAGTCAAAATAATGTGTATGATACGTATTTAAAATTATATATATAATTATTGTACGGCGCATGCGTGTTTGAATTTTGTATTTGACAGATTCCGAAATTCTAATGTTATTGCAACTGACAGTTTCTGATATTACAATATTTGTAAATTATAATATTTATGGAATATAGGGAGAAAATCCAGGTAAATATTTTACTTTTATTGGCCAGTGTAATAATAATGTTTTTTATGCCAAAGAAATTGAAACTAACGTCTTATTTTCGAAATTATATATATATATCTATATATATATATATATATATATATATATATATATATATATATATATATATATATAATATATATATATCTATATATATATATATATATATATATATATATATATATATATATATATATATATATATATATATATATATATATATATATATATATATATATATATATATATATATATATATATATATATATATATATATATATATATATATATATATATATATATATATATATATATATATATATATATATATATATATATATATATATATATATATATATATATATATATATATATATATATATATATATATATATATATATATATATATATATATATATATATATATATATATATATATATATATATATATATATATATATATATATATATATATAGATATATATATATATATATATATATATATATATATATATATATATATAATTTCGAAAATAAGACGTTAGTTTCAATTTCTTTGGCATAAAAAACATTATTATTACACTGGCCAATAAAAGTAAAATATTTACCTGGATTTTCTCCCTATATTCCATAAATATTATAATTTACAAATATTGTAATATCAGAAACTGTCAGTTGCAATAACATTAGAATTTCGGAATCTGTCAAATACAAAATTCAAACACGCATGCGCCGTACAATAATTATATATTTAATTTTAAATACGTATCATACACATTATTTTGACTAAACAAATTCAATACTGAATTTGATATAAAAAGTTTCTGTGTTGAATTCAATAATTAATTATACATCGTGTAACACAGGCTTTACGAAGTAAATTCTTTGGCTTACTTACAAATAATATGCAAATAACAATGAATATCAAAGCAAAAATAAAATAACATTTTTTATTAAGTTTTATTCAGGAATGTTTACATTCTTGCAACTAGAAATTAAAACAGAAAGTTAGGGTATGTTACAGAAAATAAATAAATTGTCTAGAACTGATACTTAATAGTTTATCAAAGTGTGATACTTCTAGACTAAGATAAGGATGTTCAAGTTTTAAATGATTATATCGCAATACTGTATCAGTTGTTATTCGCGGTAAACAATGAATTCAAAATACGATGCACCCTATTGAGGGAAAAACGAAACAACTGTAGTAAAATATAAAATGGCTGAAGGTAAGTTGATGTAAAATTTCTTTCCAGTGAATTTTATTTCAAATATCTTGTGTATCCACAGAAAATGAAGTAATGCGGCTGCTGGACGAGCAGTTCTAGCTGCTCCGAGTGGAAAGTAAGAGAAATTAAATTAGATTTTTTTAATATGATACTTATAAAACTCGAACAAAAAGACCAAGAGCAGGTTATTCCGGGACAACCAACGCCGGTTCCGCTGCAGCTGGTGTCTTTACAGCTGGTGCCGCCAAAGTCGGTGCTGCTACACCCGGTGTCGCCGCCACTAGTTCCGATTGTGGGCCACCAACCTCAGCGTTAGGGGCTGTGGTGATCGAGGTTGCAGCCGGTGTGGTGGGGGCCGTGGTGGCGCATATAACGATTGTGGTAGGGTCCGAAGGAATGGGGTCCGTGATTTATGGGGCCATGGTGTACATGGCAGTGGAGGTAGGCGTGGTAGGAGAGGAGGACGTTGCAAGGAAGGTGGAGGTGGCTGGGCTGGTGGACGTGGAACGGGGGGTGGTGGAGGATAGTTGAGCAACGAAAGGAGGTGGTAGGTCAAGTAATTATTTATATTCTGTATGATATCCTAATTTTGTTTTTAGTTTATATATATATATATATATATATATATATATATATATATATATATATATATATATATATATATATATTGTCACGGCCTGAGATACACACCATCTCAGCCAGCCACAAAACACACAAAACATACTTAAAACACTACATTGTAATTAACCCTAGTTAACCCTTTGACATCGTCCAGCATGTAATGTATATTGTATATACAAGTCAGAAATGACATCAGCCACGAGAAGTGGTTGCACCACAAGTTGATAACGCCAGCTGCACCGAGCTTATAAAAGACACCGGGAGAGATGGGGAACAGGCAGTCATAGTCTTATAGATTCGGACAGTCAGTCTTAGATTTACAGTCTTATAGATACAGTCTCATATAGTCAGTGACGAATCTCAGATATTCAAGTCTCACACAATCTCCCAGGGTCTTTTCATAAGTCGCTACAAAATTACTCTAAACAAGATACGCAAAAAGAGTGTAAAGATGTGTACTATGAACATAATGCTGTAAGTAACTTTATTTCAATAAACACCAAACTAAAACGTATAAATGTATAATTGTGTTATGACTTAGTAAACTCCCTACATATCCTCTCGTGCTTGACTCCTGATATGATATAAACCCTGCAGGAGTTACAGTCTTGGCTGGTACCTCAACTCAGTTATTAGAATCACGTCACAGCCAACCCCCAGCTCGTGACAATTGGTGGAGTGCCGGGTATTCTCAAAAAACCGTAAAATTTTTTCTCTTAAAATAAAATGCAATAAAAGTTAAGCTCAATTTGAACGAGTAGGGAAATAGAAGTAGAGAGAATACCTTGTGGGAAATAGAATAAAAGCAAGAACAAGACGGACCACTGCTTGGTTCACAGGCTGGTGTAATTCTATTGGAACGCGAAATAAAATCAGTAAATTTGATAAAACAAAATAATTGTTTTATAATTTGAATAAAAGAATTTTTTAATTTTTGACCAAGACCAAGCACGGGAGAAAGAGGGTTTACGCATGTATGTTGAGAGACTGTCAATAAATTACTCATGCAACTAACTAATAATGAATCATATAAGTTATGAACAAAAACGAATATAATTTACGATCACGAGAAAACAATTCAAACACAGCGCGATTAGTATTAACGGGAAAAACAAATAATAAGTTGAGAACCCCTTCAGCGGGAACAAGTAGTAGAAACGTAGCTTCAGCTAGCAACGAAACACAAATAATTAATCAATTCACACCCCCAGATACAAGCCCGTTAGGCGCGTTAGAATCTAGTAATTCAGAAATCGAGTTAAGTATAGAAAGCGCGAACACTGGAAACCCTACACTATTGCATTCGGGATTTGAAAACCTAGACATATCAAACGCAGAAAACATAAATAACATTAGCGTAAATATGGCGCAAGGACATAACAATATGTTAATTGACGAATCGGAAGATCTAAGTTCAAAACCAAAAGAGCTGAGATGCATAATCCCGGATAGCTTCGACCCGAAGGCAAAGCAGGACGTCACAAGGTTTATTAAACAATTTAATACAGCAGCAGAAACAAACCGTTGGAACGACGCACTCAAGAGACAATATTTTAAATTATACCTAGTTGGCGCGGCAGAAACATGGTATAACATTAATGTCAACGGACGCGATTACTCGTGGAGACAGATTTTAGACGAATTCAGAAACGCATTTCTACCGCGCGGACACATGGAAAATTTACATGAAAAATTTAGAAACATGAAACAAGGACAAGACGAGGACCCTCGCGATTATTATTTTACAATGATGGATATATGTAATCAATTTGAAACACCACTGTCGGATGCGGAGATAACAAATCAAATAATAATAAATTTAGATCCAGATCTACAAACACAATTAGCACCATTCGGAGTACAAAGTTTGAAAGAACTCAAAGAATGTATAGATAAACTATGCATAATCCAAGAACGCAAACGGGCGTTGAAAGAAGCGAGAGAGACAGAACGTAGCGCAGTATCAATGCAAGAGCAAGCACTGCGGTTCGAAAAATTAGCGGATAGATTGGAAATCCAAGCACACGGTCACGAAGATAGGCAAAGAACAAATAATTCAAATATGAGAAATAACGCGAGATATATTAATACACGCTATAATCAACCTTATGTTGGGCGTGGTTACGGAAATAACAATTACGGGAATAATAATTACGGAAATAATGGCTACGGACAGAATAGATATCAGGCAGGCCAAAGTAATTATGCAAACCCAGGTAGTTATCAAACGCAAAGAAACTATCCGACCTACCCATCAAATAGAAATGAATCAGGACAAATGAGAGGCGGTTTTTCAAACCAACCACAGAACAGAGCTCCCATCAATAATTTTTCGGGGCGTGGAAGAGAGACGACAGCTAACAGACCACCGCAAGATACGCGGGGCTTTCAACAACGTCTAACACGTACCCATGACGGAAGACCAATATGCTTTAAATGCAGTAAACCAGGTCACGTAGGACGTATGTGCCCAGGGCCACAAAGGCCACAACAGACCGATGTTCGTCAAAACATGGCGACAAATTCGGGAAACGCCAATGCACGACGCTAATGGCCGATAGTGTTGTGTATAGCCAAAACCAGGGCCCAAAGACAACTTGCAAAATATTAACGGTGCAAGGTCTTGTAAATTCAAAACCCATAGAGATAATAATTGACACAGGAGCTACGTGCAATATAGTCAAAGTCTGCCACACTGAAGACTACGAAGAAAATAGAATACATGTCCTCAAATCCGCGGGAGGGCACGTAATCGAAGTTTTGGGTAGCACGATAGTTAATGTCATAATTGGGGGATGGACTATAAACCTAGCCTGTTTAGTAGTGAAAGACATATATATATATATATATATATATATATATATATATATATATATATATATATATATATATATATATATCGCAGTACACGGCGCACAGTGGGACGAAACGCTCGAAAAGTGGCAAAAACTATGCCATTCGGTAATTAATAAAGATTTTGAAGATTTTTTTTTTTTGCTTATTATTTTGCATAAAATTTGCAATTAAACCAAAGTTTAACTTTGAAAAAAATGTCTTTGTTTTTGTTTGATAATGCTTAACCTATCAAATCCATAGCTCCTATAGCGTATAAAACTAGTAATTTTATTTTTGTTGTGGCTGGTAATGTGTTATTTATCAAAATGATCGCTCTCATAGCGTATCAAGAACTATTAGGAAATGGAAAGTAGATATCGAAATATATAATATTCAATTTCATGACTTATTTTTGATTGATATAAAATATAACTATATCTTTAATAAATTAAGAGCATCTTCACATAAAGTGTCTTTATTAATAATGTTTTTATGCCTCAGACTCGTAATATACGGATCTGAGGTTATTAAAAAATTAACACTTTCAGATTGCTTAATTGAACATGTATGTTTATGGTTTTATATAAACACAAGAACTGAAAGTATTACTCTAATACTGCCTATTTATATTGATTTCTTACTAGATTTGGAGTGTATAAATTTTTAATGCAATTGATTACAATGTAAGTAATTAATAAATAATTAGGCATTCTTGAATAATAATTAGTCAAATTATTAGCAAGTATACCTACAATTCATCAGAAAAGATAATTTACAGATCCCGAAATATATTAGAATAAAGCCGGCCTGCAACAAAATTGCCGTATTTGGGATTAAGTTTATCTTATATTTATAAAATGCCGATAACATAAACGAAAATTTTAATTATAGATATATGCATTGACTTAATTTAACTAATTTTAGGGCAGGTTTTACTTTTAATCTTACCGTCAAATGGGTATATTATATTTTCGTCTGCATAATCCAGCCTACTTTAGCCCACTTTATTTATTTATATTATGTGCATAGATTAAAAGATTAATAAAATTCATAAGCTTCTTAATATTCGCAGGTACTGATAACAGAATTATATCTAAGATACTGATTTTTGTTAAATTATGTACTATAGAAAGTAGAAATCCTCGCAGCGTTGTACATATTTGTTTGTTGGTCGGCCGCCACTTAAAATTTAAATTAAGAAAATCGGGAAGCGGCGCTAAAAAGTTATATTCAAATGAATATGTCAAACTCAACAAAAAAAAGGACCGCCATGTTGGAAGCTGTAATATGAAATTCGATTCGTATTTTAAGATTTTAAAATAAACATTTTGAAACTAAATGTAATAGCATTTTAAAACATTTTGAATTTTGATTAATAAATAAAAATGATATAGTGACTTGCATTTTACATTATAAAAAAGTAAATTTTTAAAGGTTTGTTTTTAGAGGTCGTTTTTATGTATTTCCGTAATGTTATAATAAAAAAAAATATTGCTTTCTACAGTCTAAAGTATTCTTAATAAGATGGTATAAAAAATATTCAAAAATCGAATATTTGAAAATTTGCCTTTTGGCCACTTTTCAAGCGTTTCGTTCCACGCATGCGGTCTGTGCATTTTCAATATCGTATGTCATCTTTATAGTAGCCATCTTTAGTGCGGAGGTAGCACTACAATATAAAGCACAGCATTACGTTATACGTCAGTGTATACTTTTTGTGGTTCAGCGACAGGTATGCCGTGGCGAGTAGATCAACTACTGGCGGAAGTCAAATATATATTGACAGATGCTACGCTAGTAGACGTGAGAAGTATTGAATGTAATATTGAACATAACTTAATTTTTGATGTAACCGGTGCCTTTTCTGAAAATACTTTTCAAATAAAAGTTATGCGAAATATGTATTTCTTTTATTTTCATTATTACTAATTTTGCTGCAAGTACTACCGTTTTTGAGTTAAATTAGAATATTGAAGAAACACATTTTTTTTTGTAACCTGTACTTTTCAATTTTCAATTAAAAGTTGTGCGAAATATTAATATCTTTTATTTTTATTCTTGAAAGTTTTCTGTAAAAATACCATTTTGAGTTATAGCAGAAATTGTAAAAAATGACTAGAGTAAACATATACTTTCTGTTGGAATATTCATTTCAAAAATAGAAGGTTTTTCTGCTAGTCATATACAAATCTAAAGTTTGAAGTTTTATAACTTTATTTCTTACCGTTTAGGCTGTATAGCGTACAAATACACACAGACAGACAAACAAACACACACATTTACACACATACACAACACACACACATAAACAGACGTCATCCAAAAAATAGTCAGACTCGATTCAGGGTAGGTCAAAAGATATATTTCCGTTAAAATCTCGAGATCGAAATGTTTCATGATTACAATACTTACTTATACTTCGTATAAGAAAGTAAAATCGATATCAATTACTTTTATAATTACAATCTTTATGTTTAACATTGTGTACAAAATGATGAGCAATGGAATGTATCTTCTTGGGGTTGTAACTTATTTAGCCGACTCTACTGGCTAGACATGGAAAGCATTAACGGATAAAAATATTCTACAAGATACAATCGTCTTATTTATATCGGACAATTACGGGTACCTATGCAAATAATGGCTCAAAAATAAATACAGCCGTTATGTGGGCTTCGCAATCACTACAGAAGCAATACGTTGATAATAATTTGTTTCAAATTACTGATGCCGTTGCAGGTAAGCGGATTCATATGCATATTTGGATACGGAAGGAGATGTGAGTAACTTAGAAGATATTGATGGTGTTAATCAAGGGACACGATTAACACTAGATCAACTTCTGATACAAAGAGAGGACGTGTTGCTGGAAAGAATTGGTCATAGAGCTATTTTATCCAGAAATGGTCGTTATAAGTTAGTAACAGGTCTATCAAAGCTACCATTTAATATATCATCCCAAACAAATGATACATTTTTAGAAAAAAATTATATATTTACTTTGGTGATAGGCGCTGATTCGTTTGCCTTATGCGACGGTTATTACGGTGATAATAGTTGGAATGGAACCGAATCCGAATACAATACAAGTGCAGTTCTAAATAGCGACGTAAACACAGCCATTTCTAGCCTTACTACTACGAAAACAGTTACAAAAATTCTCTCTCTTCGAAGTGAACTTCAAATCAAGCCATCAACTAATCCTCGGAATGGAGTATTTTGTATTACCCATTATTGCTTGTTTGATCCGACAGAAACTAAAAATGTTTCTTTCGGAAATCCTTCTATTGTGACGTGCTTGTTAGTACCTGTCACTAAATATGAATTGCAGAGAAATACAGTTGTTGATTATAAATCGGATCCTGAACAATGTAACATCTTAAGGGGACATTACAGGTTGTAGGCCTGAAAAGTGGGTCAACTTTGGGATTTTTTTGTGAATGAACTAAAATTAGTAGAGTCATGCAGTTTTATGGGTTGAATTCATCTTTTCTTCTTCTATCATTTTATTCAATATGTTATCACAAACATGGCCGCATAGGCGGTCATCCTGGCACCGCGCACGCGAAACATGTGCCCACTGCGTCGGGCCCCGGGCCCCTCCTGTTCATTTAAACTAAAAAACGCACATGGGCCAGTAAACTATAATAGATTTGTTGAATTCTGAACTTCATTTCAAGAAAATTTTTGGAAATTACAACATTTTGACCGTGTTAAAAAAAGTGATGAAATTTCTATTGCTTTTTCGAGCTTAAAGCGTGATAAAAAATACTAAAATTTAACAATAATTTAATGAAAATAGATTCAGGATCCAGTAAATTTTGTCTAGTTTTTAGCCCAACTCGTTTTAAGTCAATTGGTCGAGTCACTTGATCTCAATCGACGACACAATAAAAAAAAGGTAGTTCCGAGAAAAACGCGTTTAAAGTTTTCACAATGGTTCCTACTGCAATAATAATTTTTCCGTGTTATCAATGTAAACGAAAATATTCCTTAATATGTTGTGACACAATATTAACTTGATTTTCTTATCAAAATGCAATAATGAGAGTTCACAGATCACAATTCTCGTGAAATTGAACATATAAGCGTGTTGCGGACTTGTAATTAAGAAATTGGGGTCGGAATCATAATAATTTGCAAAATAAAAGGTGGTTGAATCGAAATGGCCCCCAAAAATGAAACATAATAATCCTGAGGAACCGGCGCTCCGCTGAGCGCTCGGGAAGTACCTGTGTATAAGTGGCCGTAGGGGCCGTTAAATTTTCCGGATCACATAGGCCTTTCGGCCACTGATTTTACATGAATGTAGCTTAGAAAAAATGCAAAAAAAAAATCGATTTTTTCAAAGTTGCAACCTGTAATGTCCCCTAAAAATGCTTGCTTTCACATCTTGTATCCGATTCTAAGATCCCGATCCCATAACCGATTATTAGATTTAGCATTTCTTGCTCGTTCTGTGCCGATTTAATTTTTTTTTTGCGTTAAATAGTTAAGCAAATTAGTGTATCAATGTTTAATTCTTGGAATCGGTGTTAGGAACGATTTCAAAAACCTATTTTACCTTCACATCTTAGAATAATGTTTGAGAGCTAAATCCTGATCTTCGCAAATACATTCCCTTTCAAGCTTAGTGGTATACGAACAAAACCGCAAATCAATGTCTTTCTACAGAAGTGGTAGTATATTTAGGTACGAAAAAGTGTTTCCTCTTTATTGATCAAGCTTGTACTTTATTTGGATATAAATTCTGAAAATGCAGATAAATCAGTACTTACTGTTAGACGGTTGGTCAAAGTAGCATATGGTGTCATATTTGCGCTTGTACCATACTCATATCTATTTAATTTTTTGGTCTTCACTTTCACATCAATCAAACTGGAATTAAATTCTACCACTTCAGATCTATATAGACTGATGACATAGTCATTCTGAAAATCGTTATAAATCACATATTATTTGTCAAATCGTTTATCTATCTTTTATTAAGGGGGCTCCCCAGTCCAGATATTTAAGAAAATTGATTTTTTTTTCTTTATATTTTCATATAGCCATTATTATCAGGAATCACTTTGTCAAAGAAATTTTTAATATCTCATTTCATTTTCGAGATATAAGCCTCTAAGGCAGGCGCCGTAAAATGTAGAATACCGTATTTTTAGCGCGTAGTCGATCGCAGCGCAGTAGTGTCTTTTTATGTTTTAATGACGCTGTATAAGGTTTGTTTTGAGTATGAAATATATTTTTATAACTTTGTATAGTATAATAAGCACGTTTAATAAGCAAGTAGTACATATTAATATTTTATCGGATATACACGCATTTTATAAGCATTTTAAAAATAGTTTGCCGGGTAATTGTAAAAAATGTCGAATAAAAGAAAGAGTTTTAAGGACATGAAAACACCAGCAAGTGAACGAGGTGTTCTTCGCTCAGATAGAAAAAGAAAAAGAACATTTTCTAATAATCGACATACAGTGGAACGTGAATTCGAATTTTCAAGTACTAGCGCAAAAAAAACATACAGAAAACGTTTCGTATACAATATACGATTCGTTTCATTACAGAATCCTTCAACTAGGTGCCTTATTTTCTTTTCTAAAAGATAATGTCCTCTGTAAAAACTGTAAAACAGAAGTGCTATTTGTGGAAACTTGTGCACGTGGCTTGGGTTTCAAAATTGAAATGAAATGTTCATGTGAGAAGAAGATTAATAAACATATTTTTTCTTGTCCTTTGAAAAGTAAAGCCTATGAAATAAACTGACGTATAGTATTTGTTATGAGATAACTAGGCGTTGGACAACAGGGTATCAACACTTTTTTATCATACATGGACCTATGTAAAATTCTAAATAATAACGTTTATACGAGCGCTGTAGAAAATATATACACTGCCGCGATAAGCGTATTTGAACTTCGTGTAATTTGGCAAGCAAACTCGTGATGCGTCTGAATGGTGAAGCAGGTAATGAGGAAAATTTATTAACCGTTTCTGGGGATGGTACGTGGAAAACACGAGGATTTTCATCTCTACAAGGAATAGTGAGTCTTATTGGGAAATATACGGGAAAAGTGATTGATTTGATGGTCAAAAGCAGTTTTTGTAAAAGTTGCGAGTATGGGAAGGGCAAGAAAGATACTCCTGAATATGAAGAGCACCTTGAGAATCATAGGATTTATTGCTCCATAAACCATGTTGGATCGGCTAGTAAGATGGAAACTGAAGGCATGGTCGCACTCTTTCAAAGATCATTGGAAAATTGTAACTGCTACTATAAAAATTATATAGGAGACGGATACAGCAAGACATTTTTGACTATCTCAGCAAGTAAGCCTTATCGAAATGAAGTGACCATCATAAAAAAAGAGTGCATCGGCCACGTTGGAAAAAGAATGGGTACAAGATAGAGAGGCCAAAAAAAAGTTGGCTTTACTTAAAAAAACCAAAGCACAAAATAATAAAAAACTTGCAACTCCGGACCAGAAAAATAAAAAACCTAAAAAAAAAAAACCTGAAGATAAGGGAACAGAGCTAACTTTGAAAGAGATAGGTAAAATTTCAACATATTACGGATTAGCTATTCGACGTAATTGTCAGTCTGTTGAAGATATGAAGAATGCTGTATGGGCCATTTTTATCATACAATATCAACGAATGCTAATCCGCAACAGTCACTATGTTCTATTGAGTGGTGTAAATATTTAAAAGCTCAGAAGAAAAATTAAAATTTTGACCATAGACCGCCTCCTGCTGAAGACGTTCAAGAAATTATTAAACCCATTTTCAAAGATTTGACAAAAGATGACTTACTAAAGAGATGTCTTGGAGGAGAAACACAAAATAGCAATGATAGTTTGAATATGTGCATATGGCGAATGGCTCCTAAAATAACCAATTGCGGTTTAAAAATCGTTGAAATCGCGGCATTTATATCTGCAAAATTATGAATGTATTGGGGCTAACTATTGGCTCGACAGCCAAATATTTTCAAGATGGAGTCGATTCTATGCGAATAAGAAACGCTGAACGAAAAGCGCAACACGACTCAAAAGAGGCTAGAACTGCTCGTCGGAAGGCAGTAAATGAGCAGAATGATCGTTTCCTCGAATAAGAAGGGTCACTATATGGTACTGGAATGGCTGATTAATTGTTAGTTTAAAAATTTCAGTTTTATCAAGTAAATCAACGTAACTAATACTTTAAACGCGTTTTTCTCGAAATGAATTTTTTCGACACCTGTGTCAAGATTACTCTAAATATATTCATCCAAATTAGTTCAATTTCGGAAAAAATATTAAAAACACATTTCTCTATTGGCTAAACTGCAACCAGATTTTTTGGATAAAATATGGACATTTTATGACCATTGTAATCCGAAAAAAATGGTAAAATTGCACACCTATTTTTAAACTGCCGCTTGACCAATATATTTAAAAAATATACATATACATGTATTTTTTGAAATCTTGAATAGTTTTTGAAAGAACTGATATCATTTGTCATTTGTTTTCATTATCCGATTTATCGAAAAAAAATCGTGAAAAAACCTGTTATTTTCGATCTCTGGACTGGTGAGCCCCCTTAATGACTAAAATAGATATTATTATCCCTAGCATATTCTTTAGGAAATTATATTTTAGTAATATAACTATGATATATAAATTTCTTATATGTACTAGAAACATGTGAAAAAGAGGATTATACATACACTGGAATGATATCTTATAATAAAGATACTCGATGCAATAATTATGAACATTGATGGATACTTCATTCTGAAACACGACTAGTCGTCTGTTTGTGCCTAATATCATTGATCAGTATACCATGAATACCTAATTTACTTTTAATTTGCATTTTTTATTAGTTCTGAGATTATCTTTATATTAGTTTAAATTATGCACACGTACTAGCCTATGTTTACATACTATTTTAATACCAGCTCCCATTAAATACAATGATAGGAAACAGAATATGATTTTTTAAAAGTTATTGCCTCCGTACACGAATGTGTATATGCTTTATAGTACCCAAACACACACTGCTTGATTCTATACAAACAACATAGCGTATAAGAAAATTCATTGGGAATTACTGCAGACATTTCTTTAACAGCATTAATACCTAAGTGGTGCATAAGGCTAATTTTTACTTTTGACTTTCATATACGCAGTAAGCATTGTAATCATGAAAAATTTCGATCTCGAGATTTTAACGGAAATATACGTTTTGACCTTCCCTGAATCGATTCCAACTATTTTTCAAATGACGCCCGTCTGTGTGTGTGTATTTGTGGTGTGTGTGTGTGTGTGTGTGTATGTGAGCGCTCTACACCTCAAACGGATACAGGGAAAATGATGAAATTTTAAACTTAATATTTGTATATGCCTGGCAAGAAAACCTTTTATTTTTGAGAACAATATTCCGACCGGAAGTGCATGTTTACTCTAGTCATTTTTTGCAGCTTCTGCAAATACGTAAAAAGGGTTGCAATTACAGAAAAATTGTTACAGTAAAAATTATATATTTTAGCATTTCGTACAAATTTATTTGAAATTTTTTTCTAAAACGGTTCCGGAAACAAGAAAATGGCTCTTGAAATTTCTTCATATTACATTTAATTTTACATAAATCGTATCATCTGCGCCTGTCAATTGTTTATCAAAAAAAACAAAACAGACTTAAATAATTTGAAGTTTCATATTTATTCAAAGAAATATATTTAGCGTAAAAGTGTTCCAAAGGTCAGAACAAATATTATAAATTAGAAAAATAATGAAACTACGATGTGGTTCAACCCATATGCGCATAAGAAAGTTCGGTGCATGACACTGCAGATATTTTATGTGATAAACGAGTGTTATGTGCGTAGTTTTGCAATGGTAATGGTTTATATTGAGCGGATTTGTTGTTATGTATATTTGGTTTCATTTTGGGTTTCCAATTGAAAATCGTTAGTCAGCATGCTTAGAGCAGAGTTTAAATCTATTGGGCTTTTGTCACGCATAAGTTGGCCGATAGGCTCTATTAAGGGGACATTACAGGTAGCAAATTTGAAAAAATCGATTTTTTTTTTTTGCAACTTTTCTTAGCAAGTTAATATAGTGTCACAACATATAACGGAATATTTTCGTCCACATTGATGACACGGTAAAATTATTATTGCAGTAGGAACCATTGCGAAAACTTTGAACGCATTTTTCTCGAAACTACTTTTTTTTACTGTTTCGTCGATTGAGGTCAAGCGACTCGACCAATTGACTTGAAATTAATTGGGCAAAAAACTAAACAAAATTTCTGGATCCTGAATCTATTTTCATTAAATTATTGTTAAATTTCACTATTTTTTATCACGTTTTAATCTTGAAAAAGCAATAGAAATTTCATCACTTTTTTTCACACGGTCCAAATGATGTAATTTCCAAAAATTTTCTTGAAATTAAGTTCAGAATTCAGCAAATCTATTATAGGTTACTGGCCTATGTGCGTTTTTTAGTTTAAATGAACAGGAGGGGCCCGGGGCCCGACAGAGTGGGCACATGTTTCGCGTGTACGGTGCCAGGATGGCCGCCTACGTGGCCATGTTTGTGATAACATATTGTTGAATAAATGGTCAATAATAGAGTAACGACAGGTAAATTCAACCCACAAAACTGCATGACTCTACTGAATTTAGTTCATTCATAAAAAATTCTCAAAATTGACCCACTTTTCAGGCCTGTAACCCGTAAAGTCCCCTTAAGCCACGTAACAAGATCCTAAGTGCATAGTTACGAATGTATGCATTTAATGGTAAAGTATGAAGTTTTTGAATGTATTTAATACGGTTTTATTAGAATTTGGTTTCCGTTCGGTGTGTAGCAGTCTCTTTTATCTGCGTACTTGTTTACTAACGCGGCTTTTAAACTTAACCAGTTATGAATGGCAGTTTCGCCTTTAATTTTAATACGGATACTTTACATTATATACTCATTTTGAAAGTTATTTACATCTACCGTATCCAAAAATTTATTTACAAAATGTCTCTATTTCTATGAATTGTGGGAGAAGTTCTCGATTCTCCATAAAAATCGGGTACCATTCCGAGGTATTCCTTTTTTAATGCCATATATAGGCTTTTCACTGGAATTAAAGTAGGATTTCTAAAAATTGGGGTAAGCTATTTAGATTTTGTGGGCGGTTTTCTGAACCGGAGTCAGATTCAGAATTTGGATTACTTGTGGAATTTATTTCCCTAATTTGACCTCTGCTAAGCCTTGTTCTCACGATGCAATAAAATTTCTTAAGAGATGTATTTGCCATGTTAGAAAATGAACTTAGGTTAAGTGACGCCAACTTTTTCAAAGGCTTTTTGCGAATTGTGAATCATTAATATTTCTTTCAAAATTAATGTTCACATTCTTTTTATTTTTTGAAATTGACTTCATATTTTTTAACATTACACACAATATAACCTTTGGTCTTACTTGTTCGAAATGTTTTGAAAAACTAAATTCGAATCAAGAATCCACCGGAAAAATGGGGGTTTAGACCCCTCAAAAATATTTTAACGGAAATATACGTTCTGACCTATCCTGAATGGATTCCAACTATTTTTGGAATGACGTCCGTCTGTGTGTGTGTGTACGCGCGCACGCGCGCGCGTGAGTGTGTTTGTGGGTATGGGAGCACTGTACAGCCTAAACGGTTAAAGATAAAATTATGAAACTTTAAACATAAAATTTGTGTGTGAATGGGAAGAAACTTTTTAATTTTTTAAACAATATTCCAACCGGAAGTGCTTGTTTATTCTAGTCATTTCCTACGGTTTTTGCAATTACTCACAAATGGTTGCAGTTACAGAAAAAAATAAATATATAAAATTTATAGATAACTGCATTTTGTACAACCATAATTTGAAACTTTCTTTTTCCAAAAAGGTACCGGAAACAAGAAAATGGCTTTTGAGATATTTTCTTATTATTTTTATTTTACATAAATCGTATCATCTATGTCTGTCAATTGTTTATCAAAAAAAAAAAACAAAATAGACTTAAACATGCTTGAAGCCATTAGCATGAAGAAATATCGCAATTATCTTTTAAACTCTGACCTGGCCGCCCTAGATAATCCCCTATTAAAATTTGTCATACCCAAACCTACAACCGTATTATAGACACCAGAGCACCGTTCCGCAGAAATTTAGATTAAGAAATTTTCCCGATATATCCTTCTCTCACCAACCCATTCTTATAAAATACCGCTGTAAAGAATTTATAAATTGTGTACCATAGCTTAAAATATTTATTGTACACTGACGATGACTACCTAGTAGTCGAAATGTACATTTATACGTTTATTATAAAAATAAAATTGTGAAAGAAAGGTGTATCTTTTGATAATAATTTATTACTTTCACGTAACTCAGCACTTATATTAGACTTAAATAATTTGAAGTTTGACATTTTATATTTATTCTAAAAAACATATTTAGTATAAAAGAGTTCCAAAGGTTAGCACAAATATTATAAATTAGATAATTGTGATCTAACCAAAATGCGTATAAGAAAGTTCAGTGAATGTGATATGCAACCTGAGCTACACCTCTGAGAGTTGAGTTGATGAAACAACGTTATTTTGATTGATGTCAATAGATATTATGTTTCTTGTATAATTATTTTCATTTATAGACAACCTTTACTTATTTTACTGTATCTATATTAAATTATTTAACTTTATTCTATATCAAAAACATCTGCAGTGTCATGCACCGAACTTTCTTATACGCATTTGGGTTAAACCATATCGTAGATTCATTACTAATCTAATTTATAATATTTGTTCTAACCCTTAGATTGCTTTTACATTAAATATATTTCTCAGAATAAATATTAATTGTCAAACTTCAAATTATGGAAGGCTATTTTGTTAAACAATTGACAGGCGCTGATGAAATGATTTATGTAAAAATATATATAATAAGCAGAAATTTAGTTTGAAAACGTAACCTTTTTGGAAAAAAAATTCGAACAAAAGTTGTGCTGAATATAAATACCTTTAATTTTTGTTCATACAATTTTTCTGTAACTGTAACCATTTTTGAGTAATTGCAAAAACTGCAAAAAATGACTAGAGTAAACAGGCACTTCCGCTTTGAATATTTTTTTCATAAATAGGAGGTGCACACTCCTGGCATATGCAAATCTTAAGTTTAAAGTTTCATAATTTTAGCTTAACGCACACACACACACACACACACACACACACAGACACACACACACACACACACACACAGACGGTCGTCATTCCAAAAATAGTCGGAATCGATTCAGGGAAGGTCAAAACGTATATTTCCGTTAAAATCTCGAGTTCGAAATTTTTCATGATTACAATACTTACTAATACTGCGTATAAGAAAGTAAATATATATATATATATATATATATATATATATATTTTTTTTTTTTTTTTGCTCTGAATTTTCTTATACCTATTTGTTTTAGATAGGAAAGATATTTAAATACCAATATTACGATAGTAAGAATAAAGTATGCTATACTTACTTTTCACTAAAAATATTTCGTAGAATTGATATTAAATATCAAATTCCAAATTATGTTAGTTTTTCTGTTAAACATGCACACAAATAATAAAAAAAAAATTTCAAATACCTATTTTCCTATAACGGGTAGCGTAATGACAACATCAAACTAAAGTTGTACAAAATATTATTATCTCTAACATTTAATTTAACTAACTAATTGAAGTAAGTGCAATCATTTTTGACTTATTTCAAACACCTCAAACACTTACTAGGATAAGCATGCACTTCTGGTTTGAATATACTGTCAAAATATGATTATTTTTTAACTGGTATACAGGATGTAACAGCGAAACGAGCTATCTCGAATAACTTCTATCTTATTAAAGATAAAATAAAATAGTATAAAACAATCTTATGCAAAACCAAGAGAGGCATCCAACTATAAAATAAAATATTTTTTAAACCAGTGGTTCTCAAGCAACAACGCAAAGTTATGTTTTTTCAAATAAGATGCTATATATTTTTTACGCCCATTCGATAGAGTATTTTTTTCTGAATTCAATCATGTATTTGTTTTATATCCTTACATAATAAAAATATCGATAAAAATGCTCTTAAGAAATACGTGTGCAACTCTAACACCGGAAGAAATTAATAATGCTACATCTGAATCAAGATTGAAAAGAGTTGAATAATGTTTAGAAATAGATGGAAATCATATAGAACACTATCTATCAAGTTAATAACAAATAATTTCATAAATTTAATTTATGTTCGTTGTATTTAAGCTGAATTGTATTTCATAGTCTACTGAAAAATAACTATGAAAATAAAATTTATTCAATTTTCAATCGCATTTTTCTCAATATTTTTAATATGTAAGGGTATAAAAAAAATGCATGATGGACTTCAGGAAAAACACTCTATCGAATAGGCATAAACAATATATAGCATCTCATTTGAAAAACATAACTTTGTGTTGTTGCTTGAGAACCACTGGCTAAAAAAATTATATTATTTTATAGTTGGATGTCCCTCTTGGTCCTGCATAAGATTGTCTCATACTATTTTATTGTATCTGTCAGGATTATTTAATGTGGATACAACGCGGTTGAAAAGAAAAACAATACGAACACAAATTAATTATATTTTCGGTCTGTTTTTATAATGATGATACAACTGCTTGTTTTGTCTTAGTGACAATCAATATATAAATCAATAAAATGTGAAAAACAAAAGTTAGTCATATGTTGCCATAGTTGGTGTTTAATTTATACTAAATGAAGGGTGCGAAGTGCTAATATCCAACACGCCCCCTCAATTTGCGCCCGGAGTAGGTTTTAATCCCAATCCAGTTAGGCATCTCTCGTGATCGCCCCTCGGCAAATACGCGAGTGTAATGGGGTAGTTCCTCAGCACGTCTCGACTGAAATGGCATTTAATGTCGATGTGCTTGGATCTTGAGTGATGCACTGGGTTTTCAGCTAGCTTCCCAGCAATTTGGTTGTCGTTGTAAATGGTGACCTTGCCCATGTCCTTGAATCTTAGCTCTGCCAAAATATTCGACAGAAATATGGTCTCCCTTCCAGCGTCGCTGACTGCCATGTATTCAGCTTCAGTCGACGATAAAGCAACTGCCCGCTGTTTCCGGGATTCCCAAGATATTGCAGCACCTCCCAGGAGGAAAGTGGATCCGGTGTATGACCGGCGGTCCACCGGGCAGTTTCCTTAGTCGGCATCGACGAAACAAGTCAAGATGCTGTTATCTCCGGTGAATCTCATTGCCTAATTAGCGGTGGCCTTCAGATACCTCAGCACGCGTTTAGCAGCAATCCAGTGCTCCTGATTAAAACAATCATTGAACTGACTCAAAGAACTTACCGAATGAGCAATATCCGGACGCTTTGCTGTTGCCAGGTACATCAAGGCACCTATGATTTCCCGGTAAAAAAAATCAGGCTTTTGGTTTGGGTCACCCCTTACTAGTTTTGAATTCGGGACCATTGGTGTTGCAACAGGGTTGCTGTCCTGCATGTTGAATCTCGTGAAGATGTCTTGAACGTACCCGCTCGGCGATAAGAAGATCTCACCGTTTCTGCGGTTGATTTAAATTCCCAGGCAGTAGGCTGCCTCTCCGAGATCCCGTACTTCGAAGTGTTTCGATAAGGTCGTTTTTATGTGATCTTCTCTGGTGTGATTGTTCTAGAAGATAAGGATGTCGTCTACATACAGTAGCACGAAAGTCTTCTGGTCAGGGTCCACATAAATGCATGTGTCCGAACTGGTCGCGTTTAAACCGATGCCCTTCAATACCTTGTCGATTTCGATGTTCCATTGTCGACCGGCTTGTCGTAGTCCGTAGAGCGCCTTTTTGAGTTTGCAGACTTTTTCCCCACCATTTCGAAGGTCCTGAAGCATGCCGAGAGCCTTTTTTTGAAGATCTCTGTCGCGATCTTTAGTCATTCGTTGTAGCATGTCTTGCAGGAGCGTAGGGGTGTCCATATAGATGTTCTCGTTGATTTTTCCGTTGAGATATGCAGCGGTAATGTCGAGCTGAGAGATGTGCATGTCTTGTTTTGCGGCGAGAGCCATTAGTAATCTTAATGAGTTAAGGAGCAAACGTGTCGTGAAAATCCACGCCAGGTTTCTGTAGGAAGCCTTGAGCAACTAGCCTGGCCTTTCGTTTAACCAATGATCCGTCCGCTGTCCACTTGTTTCTGAGAATCATTCGGCAGGCGATTACTCTCGCATCATCTGGTCGATCTACGATTTCCCACGTGTTGTTTGTGATGAGATTTCGGATTTCAACGTAGATAGCGTCTTCCCACTCTAGCCTATCACTCCCTGAGATGGCCTTCGAGAAAGGTATTTCTGAAGCAATAGCGGCGAATTCTGCGTCTTGGGAGATTTCGGGTTCGGTCGAGTCGGCGATGACCGAGGTACTGATTTCGACAGTCTTGTATATTTTCCTTGGGCGACCTGGTTGTCCGGTTCTGAGTTTCGAGGGCCTGCCTGGTGCGTGTTTGAGACCAGTCGTATTTGACACGCTGTCTTCACTCGTTGAAATTTCAGCCGTCAATCTCTTTTGCCTATCGACTTGTGATGTGTCCTCCTCGGGTTCGATGTTTATTGACTTGGGATCCTCGTTCTCGATAGTCTTACGTTGATTTTGTGCAATTATGACGTTTCCGGTCGAGTAGAGGTCTTCGAAGGTATCACTTCCATTCCTCGTATCTGTAGAGACGATGTCCTCGTAGTTTTTGTCATGTCGTGTCTCATTCAAGAATTTGACGTCTCTTGAAGTATGGATTTTTCTCTCGCGAGAAACCCAGATCCTGTAGCCTTTTGACGAGGTTGGATATCTGACGAAGATTCCCTCCAACGCCTTCGTCTCAAACTTGCCCTTGCTTCCGGATTTGTCAAGCACGTAGGCCTTGCGGCCAAAAGTTTGAAGGTAGTTCAGCTGTGGTGTTTCGTTGATCCATAGCTTGTAGGGTATTTCTCCGCCCAAACTCTTTGTCACACAACGATTGCGTATGTGATTGGCTGTGGCAATGGCCTCAGCCCAGAAAGAGGGGGAAAGTCCGGACTCAAATAACATGCACCTGGCAGCCTCCACCAAGGTCCGATTTTTCCTTTCGGCCATTCCGTTCTGTTGAGGAGTGTAGACGGTGGTCAGTCGACGCTGGATGTCGAAACTCTTCAGAGTGTCGTCCATCTTGCTGTTGCAATACTCAGTGCCGTTATCGCTCTGTAAAGCCTTTACCTTCCGTCCAGTCTGGGTTTCGACGAAGCTTTTTTACTCCTGAAACTTTGACGTGACCTCGCTCGTGTTCCGAATGAAGTAAATCACACACCAGCGACTGTAGTAGTCAATGAAAGTGACGAAGTATCGCGCCCCGCCTTGTGATTCTGTCCTCATGGGGCCACATACGTCGCTGTGCAAAATGTCCAGCAGTCCACTTGCGCGTTAGATTCGGTTCTGAAATGGGGCACGGGTTAGCTTACCTGCGACACACGTTTCGCATACTCATAATTGCGAGTCCAAGTTTGGTATCAAATTCTTCTTGACCATGAGGGACATGTCGTGGTAGTTCAAATGTCCCAGCTTCTGGTGCAATTCGTTGACGTTTTCTGATCCGCGGCTCACAAGTTTCGAGTCGTGTTGTTCCTTCCTCCGAAGGTAGAATAGATAACCGTCTCGATCCGCAACGATCTTGACTCCACCTCGACCATTAGTGATGACAGCTTGATTCTTCGTGAAGAGGACTTGATCGCCTGTGTCGACGATTTTAGAAACGGAGATAAGATTGATGCGCAAATCTGGTACATGAAGTGCGTTGCGAAGCTCCACCGACATGTTCTCCTTTCCGTTCCACGTTGACAGCTTGACTTCTCCTTTAGCAGTGACATCCGAGGTTAGATTCGTAGCCAAGTTTAGTCCGAAATTCGTCGGTTGTTGATTAACAAACAATTCGCCGACCTTGCAAAGATGCGTGGTGCATCGCTGTCTTAACACCATCTGTCGCTCAGTGCGCCACCGGTTTGAAAAGTAGTGAAGTATGTTGCCGTGTTCGCGTTTCCCTTATCTTGTTGCTTGCGTTTTCTCGCGAAACAGTCGACGGCTTTATGACCGCGCTTTCCACAGAAGTTACAATTGTATGGGACTTGGTTCGAAGATTTGTCGATTTTGTGATCGTGAGATTTGTTCGAAGCGTCCTTGGAGTAATTTTTAAAGCTTCCTCTGAAACCTCTCGCGTGGATCTTGTTACCGGCGTTTGATTTGGTGAACAATGCACCGGATGGTGTTTCGTTCGTTATCCGGATGCTTGCGTCATATTCCTCGATAAGTTTCACTCTCAAGGTGTCGATGTCTGGAAAGTTGACTCTGGCCTCGACTGCACACCTGATATTTTCGAAGGAATCTGGAAGACTGGTTAAAAGCATCACGATCAGCAATTCATCGTTTATTGAAATGTCCATGTTTTTCAGTTGGTCGACAGTGTCGAAGAAAGCTGAAAGATACTCCCTAAAGTCTTCGCCATCTGTCACTTTGCTCTGCGTCAACCGTTTTAGTAGTGTCGCCTTCCTGGCCGGACCTTTCGAAGCGTAAGCTGCTTCCAACTTGATACAGATCTCTCGGGAAGTCGCGCAGCCTCGTACCTGATTGAGCTCCGATGGGTTGATGGCTAGGATGAGATCCGACTTCGCCTTCCTGTCTTGTATCATCCAATTTGTTTCTGCCCCGCGAACCGCTACTAGTACTGCCGCGTCCGCTTTCTGATCGATTTTGGGTTTTGGATGTTCCCCACTGACGTAGATCCAGGTGTCGATTTTCACCAGCACGGCTTCGATTTGTACTTTCCAAGTCTCATAGTTGTGCTTGGAGAGTGGCTCGGTTCGAAAATTGCCGTGCGCCATGTTTATGAGACCGAATATTTTACCGAAAAATGTTAAGTAACGAATACTTTTCGCAATCTCACTGGCACTTAAGTGCTTCCGTGTCCAATTACACAAATTGAGTTATTAACCTCCAAATGTTTTTGAAGAATTGGTTTTTACTGTTTTCTCACTAACGCTTCTGGGCCCATAACCTGTCAGGATTATTTAATGTGGATACAACGTGGTTGAAAAGAAAAACAATACGAACACAAATTAATTATATTTTCGGTCTGTTATAATGATGATACAACTGCTTGTTTTGTCTTAGTGACAATCAATAATTAAAATCAATAAAATGTGAAAAACAAAAGTTAGTCATATGTTGCCATAGTTGGCGT
Source organism: Nebria brevicollis (assembly GCA_944738965.1). Lineage (NCBI taxonomy): Eukaryota > Metazoa > Arthropoda > Insecta > Coleoptera > Carabidae > Nebria > Nebria brevicollis. The sequence goes on along the minus strand of CALYJB010000016.1, from coordinate 19,679 downwards.
TTAATTTATACTAAATTAAGGGTGCGAAGTGCTAATATCCAACAGTATCTTTAATAAGATAGAAGTTATTCGAGGTAGCTCGTTTCGCTGTTACACCCTGTATACAAATCTCATGTTTAAAGTTCCATAATTATACCTTCAACCATTTAGGTCGTAGGGCGCCCACACACACACACACACACACAGATATACACACAGACACACACACAGGCACACCCACACACACATACAAACACACACACACACACACACAGTCGTCATTCAAAAAATTGTCATTTTCGATTTATGAAAGGTTTCAAAAGGTATAATTTCCGTTGAAATTTCGAGAACGATTTTATTCATGATTACAATACTTATTTGGTTATAATAAAATATTTTCAATATCAAAGCTATTTCTATAATTGAAATACATTTATCATATTTACGATCGAATGTTACTATGACTGATAAACATTTTCGACAAATAATTAAAATTGTAAAACAGTGCTTATAAAATAATTTACCATATTAAATGAACAAAGAGTTCAATACTGCGATGACCTTACAAAACTGTTTTGCTATTCAAATTCTTTTTATTGGAATAAAACTGACCAAGCATAAATGAAAATAATACATAAATGTAATATGTTTTACGTACGATTATGAGGTCCTATCAGTCTTTATCAACCGTGTAGCGAGCGTTATTTCTATAGAGTACAACATTAACCAGTTAATAAATAACATACATTCCTGTGTGGACAAATATTGACTGTGTGTTGCAATTGTAATAATACAATTTTTAAGATTTTTTTCTCGAATCATTTTTAAGCAGTTGAAAAAGTAACGGATACGGAAGGGATCGAACCCGCGACCATCGGTTTCGCGCCTGATCATTTTCATTTTCAAAAGACTTTATTTGTTTAACAATTACATTTTATATATATTATAAATATTAACATATATTTTGAACATATGCGGGTATTTATAAGAGTTCCTACTCACAAGGGTGTAAATCTTGGTGTAATTGTGTTGTGTGTAATTACAAATAATGGTGCATATGTATAAATGTTTTGGTTTTTAATGCAATTTTGATGTGTTAGGATTGCTTCTATGGGAAAGGAAGTACCATAAAACCCATTTTAAATTTTACATACTTATAAACTTTCTTAGCTAATATTTACAATATTTACAGTATTTTATATTTTTATTTAGCTATATTTTTAGTTTTTATTTTGACATAGGTAGGCAACACTGCTGAAGGTGACCCCAGCCCATGTGTCACGTTTGTTTGTGGTTATGTTGATGTTTTTGTGTTTTAATATGAATTTATGTTTCAGATTCCTCAAGACGACTAAGTTTTCGCAATTCGGATAAGATAATTAATGCTATGTGTTCTCAAGGACGCACTCGCAAAAGACTTGAAGGGTCTGATAAGGAAGCTTATGTTTTAATCGAAATGGGGTGTTGTGTTCACGTATAGCCGTCATATTACGGGTGAGAGTGTTGTGTTGTATTTGTGTGGTGTAGAATTTTTCTGATATTTGTTTTATGTGTTGTGTTAAGAATGTAAAAATTGTTTGAGTGTGAAGGGCAATCAATGTTGTGTATCTATTTAACCGAGCTGACAAACGGAGAGATTGGTTCTGGACTCGTTGGAGCGCAGTGAGGCACCACACCACAGTGGAGCTGCGTATGTGAGTATGGGACGTATTATTGATTTGTATATTAGGATTTTATATTTTATGGTTAATGGACTGTTTTTTCACAGGATCGGATAGAGGAGACGTATCGTGGCGTGTGCTCTAGTAATGGATTTGCGAATATGAGGCCAATGATTGAGGCGCTCGTGAAGGTGAACCCCCAGGTACTTGACCTGGGTTTGTGGGATGCACTTGTGATTATGAATAGTTAGATGAGTGAACACCTTGATGTTGGAATATTTGCGACGAAACACGATGGTTTCGGTTTTGTCTGCGTTGATTGAGATTTTCTCGAGAGCCCAATAAGGAATGAGTTTGTTGATGTGAATTAGAATTTGCGACACCGCTACCTGCGCACTGAACGAGTACGCATAAATAGCGGTGTCGTCCGCGTACATTGCCATTTTTGTTTGGAAAAAGGTGGGGATATCGCTGAGGTAAAGGTTAAAGAGAGTGGGGCCTAGGACGCTGCCTTGCGGGATTCCTGCCACAATGGGTTTGACGGAAGACGTTGTGTTATTTATTTTGACTCTGAAGGAACGGTTAAGTAAGTATGAATTTATTAATTTAATTATTATAGGAGGGAATTTGAGAGTATTCAGCTTGTGTATGAGTCCTGCTATCCAGACTCTATCGAAAGCTTTTTCGATGTCCAGCAGGACCATGGCTGTAACGTTATTTTTATTGAAGTTAATACTGACGTCTGTTGCAATTCTGCATACCTGCTGAACAGTATTGTGTTTCGGTCTGAAGCCGAAATGAAAATCATGTATGAGTTTTTGCTTTTCGATTATTGCGTTTACTCTAGATAGGATTATTTTTTCAGCTACCTTGGACATGGAATTTAACAAAGAAATTGGGCGATAGCTGAGCGGGAGGGTTTTATCCTTATTAGGCTTGTGGATTGGGAACACTGTGGCAGTTTTCCAGGCAGTTGGGAAGTGTTTTATTATGGAATTAATTAGGTAGTGTAGATGGACTATTGATTTTTTGGAGAGGTTTTTGAGGTTAACATTTTCTATTTTCTCAGGACCAGGAGCTTTGCGATTGGCTAAGGTACGGATAATTTGGAAAATTTCTCTGAGAGAGGTAAGGAATTTATGTGTGTTGTGTTCTGTATGATGACTACGAAGAAACGCAAGCGTTTCTTCAACAAAACGGTTCTGTGTTTGTGTATTTGGTGCAATTTGGTGATTTTGCTCGAAGGTGTCCGCGATGCTCTCTGCTTTATGAGCATCTGTGACCGCCATCGAGCCTTTATGGTTTAATGTGGGGATTGGATGGTAGGGGCGCTTTAGAATTTTGGAAACTTTCCATAGGGAATTGTCGTTGGGGTTTAGAGTGGAAAGTTTTTGTGTCCAGATGTTGTTTGAGTGTGTAGAAATGAGTGATTTAATTTGTGTTGTTAGTGATTTATATTCAATTCTGAAACTGGGGTCTCTGGTCCTCTGCCACCGTCTACGTGCATGATTCCGTTGTGAAATGATATCCGCTGTACTTTGGGGTAGGTTGAGTTTGTGGGGTTTAATTATTAGATTTTGTGTATGATCTTTTTTAGCTCGATTGATTGCGCATGTAAATGTGTTGCTCTCTTGCTCCAGCTGAGCTGGTGATAGGATGTTGTTGTTAATTTTAATGTATGAATCTAATGTTTCGCGAAATTCCTTCCAGTTCGTATGTTTATATGATGTCATCGTGCGAGTGTGATTTTCTATGAGTTGATGTTGCAACTGGAAGGTGATCGGGTTGTCATCCGAGCTCAGTTCTGGGAGTGAAAGAGGGTGTGTAATATTTTGGACATTTTTATTTATGATTAAATCGATCGTGGTAGGCCCCATACCATTCTCGGGGTAATGGGTAGGATCGTCGGTACATAGGACAATAGCTGCGTGTGTCTGAACGTATTTTGCTAATGTGCGGCCGTTAATGTTATTGTGATGACAGTTCCAGTCTGCGTGAGCTGCATTCAAGTCCCCACAAGAAGTGTCTTGGTTTTACGGAGGATAGACGATAGGGCTTGTGTTGTGAAATTGTTAGAAGGTCGGTTATAAGCTGCGGTAATGGTTGTGTTGTCTGGAAGTAGTATAGATACTACCTCCAGCGAGTATGGGGGCGGAGCTAAGAGGGAGTGGCTTACGTTGTTCCTCACTAACGCTGCAACTCCTTTAGACTTTTTATGAGTTTGATTTGGTCTATCCCTCCAATCCACAGTGCTCGAGGTATTGTGTACAAACCTGAAGACAAAGCAGAAGCATTCGCAGACAGCTTGGAGCTACAATTTAGCCCAAATTTCGACAGAGCAGACGTAAATCACATCGAAAATATCCACAGTCGTCTTCGACAACTCCTGAACCAAAACACCCAGGAGAGAATCCTATTTACAACCCCATCCGAGATTAAGCAAATCATCAAGAATTTGAATCCCCGCAAAGCCCCGGGTCCTGACAGTATCCCAAACAAGGCACTCAAACTACTCGGCAAAAAAGGCATTGCCACACTCACGGCTATATTCAACGCTGCACTCAAACTTCTCCATTTTCCAACGCAATGGAAGAAAGCCTCAATCATTCTCATCCATAAATCTAACAAAAATCCACTATTCCCAGAAAACTACCGCCCCATCAGCTTGCTCTCATCTATTGGAAAAATCTTCGAAAAGATCCTACTCACTAGAATTCAAGAAGAAACTAACAAACTTAAAATACTTCCGAACGAACAATACGGATTCAGGGCAAGACACTCAACAGTACATCAACTACTGCGGGTCGTCGAATTCATTACCGATGGGTTTGGCAAAAACAGATCAACAGGAGCGATATTCCTTGACATATCAAAAGCTTTTGATAAAGTGTGGCATAAGGGTCTCCTATACAAAATGGGATCTTTCAAATTCCAACTACCTATAATCAAAATACTCCAATCATTCCTTCTAAACCGTAAATTCCAAATCAAAATCGACAACATTCTCTCCACTACTCGAACCATGACTTCCGGAGTCCCACAAGGCTCTATTCTCTCCCCACTACTATTCAACATTTATACAAGTGATATCCCGAAAACAAACGATCACAACCAAATAACTGCACTATATGCTGATGACACAGCTATTCTTACTCGATCCTGGCAATCTCCTATAATAACAAGCAAACTCCAGGCCCAAATATCCAACCTAGAAGAGTGGTACGACAAATGGCGCATAGCCATTAATCCTGCCAAAAGTGCCGCTATTATGTTCTCACGCCGCAGAAAAACCCCGACAACAAACATCAACATGTACGGTACGGAAATACCATGGTCAAACTCTGCAAAGTACCTCGGCATTCTACTCGACCGCAGTCTCACCTGGGCACAACACACGAAGACCCAGAGCTCTAAAGCTGCCTCCGTTAGGACCCAACTATATGCGCTCATGGCACGAAACAACAAATTAAGCATAGACAACAAGTTGCTCATATACAAAACCGTTATGAGACCTATAATGACGTACGCTGCTCCCGTCTGGGGATACGCAGCAAAATCACACCTGGCCCACTTACAAGTCATCCAAAACACGACATTGCGTATGATAACAGACGCTCCGTATTTTATGCGGAATACCCAAATTCACCGGGACCTAAAGATCCCAACGATCAGGCAATACATAAAAGAACAATCCGAAATATTCTTCAAGTCTCTGCAAAATAATCCAAACGTCACAATACGTCAACTGGACGATTATGACGAAAATCACGAGCGCCGCTACGCAAGACCCAAAATGATCTTGCGCAACTAGCGCTGCAGCAATCTGCTGCCTCAAACTTCCACTAAAGTCAAACATCAGATGACGGAGGTATGGGGCAAGACCCCGGTACTCCATTGAAGCCATATGATCAAAGTCAAAGTCAAAGTGATTTGGTCTGTCAGCCCGGTAGATAGTGTAGTGTGGGATTCTAAGTGTGTTAGTGTTGTTCAAGTGTGTTTCATTTATTAACATTATGTGTATTTTGTGTTTGTGTAAGAAGTATTTAAGCTCCCCTAACTTACTCAGAATTCCACTTTCGTTCCAAGAGGACACATTTAGATTTTTGTTTGATGCCTTATTCGTCATTGAAGATGCTGAAAAGGACCATCATACGTTGATTGGGTGGCGTCACCTTCAGCTTGGCTGCCAGCGCTTTAATTTTTGTCAAGGCTTCTTTCAGGTTTATATAGCTGTTAATTTCCTTTATTACATCTGAAAATTCGTCTGTGTTAATGAATTCGTGTGTATTGTTGTTGTTAATTGTGGGCTGGGGTTGGGGTTGGGGTTGGTTTTTAGGACGTTCTGTGGGTAATTTTTGGGAACGGGGGAGAACGGGATATTGCTCTTTGTTAAGTTGGGGTGGTTGTGTTGAGGAGGATGGGGTTGGTTGGGAAAGCGGTGTTTTTGTCCAGACGTTGGTAGTAGGAAGTGGAGCGGGGCGGTATGTTTTGTTATTATTATTTGTTTTGTTTTTATTTATGTTTTGTGTTTCTATATTTTTTATCTTTTGTACATATACCGGACATCCAGGGTAATTCGCAGTATGGTCACCGTTACAGTTCGCGCATGTTGCGCTGGTCGTCGGTGGTTTGCTGCATGTAGTGGTCAAATGAGGCTGTGCGCATTTTAGGCAACGCGGTTGCAGCCTGCAGTTTGTGGTCGCGTGTCCCCATGCCTGCCAACTGTGGCACTGAATTATGCGTTTTTTATTTATATGCCACTCCCATCTGATTTTTGCATACATCAAGTATTTGACATCATTGTTTAATTTAGTTACGGTCATGTCGCTGTCCATGGTTACTAGGTAAAGTGGTCTGTATGTCGTCCGCATTTTATAAATTTGAATTGCTTTTATTTTGTATATGTTGATTAGTTCATTTTAAATCTCGTCCGTAGTCGGGTTTGAGTCCAGGCCTCTGATCACAAAGGCGTGTGTTTTGTCTGTCTTGTTTGTGAATGTATAGAAGTTGGTGTTCATCGTGTCGAATGCTTCTATTAATGTCAATCTGTCTGTTTCTGTCTGTGTGAATATATGTGTATTGTTAGCTGTATGTTTAAGGCGCGATACTTGTAGTGATAAAAGTAGGAAAAACGGTGGTTGGCATATTCGTTCTGAAGCTAATACACATTACTTTATCATACTTGAAAAAATATGCTTATGTTCACAAAGGCTGCCTCTATACGGGTCCGTGCCTAAATATTATGTACGTTTAATTATACTAATTTAAATAAATACTAAATATTCACAAATTGATACTTTTTTTACGGCATTGTTACGCCTATATAAGTAACATTTTAACGAAAAACTTCACGGAGCAGTGTAGTTTAACAATTAAACCTTGCATACGTTTAAAAAAAATGCATTAACGTTCCTAACTATTGTTTTATTTCGAATATACGAGCAGGTGTTTTTAATAAGAATCATGATGGATAGATGTCCCTACTATAGAAATTTGTTCGAAACAATAATATTATCGCTTTGCGATAGCACAAGGCGGATCCATTCCCTCTCTTCTTCTCCTTGCAATTGAATTATACATACTATTGTTAGAAAATCTTTGGTACTTTGGTGATTAACGGCAGAAATTATATACTATTTTATAGATTGGAATACTTTTTATATTTCTAAAATTATCGATGCGATCTTTACAATATTCAAATTCTAATAATGTTTTATTTAACCCTCTAAAATTATTTATTCGGTTTAAATTATTTTATTCCAACTTCCAATAATACGATTATATATCCTTTGTCGAAATGGAAAAAAATGATAATCATTGTTACCGTTTTGGCGGGAAAAATATATTTAATATAAATGTTATTAAATAAAAATATATTTGTTACATTGTATGAATATTATAACAAATCTGATCCAAATATGAGAATGTTTTATTTCCTATTGAGTATTCATGGGCAAACGACAATTGATTCTTGTTAGAATATTTAATAAAGAAATTTTTTCATATATCATGTAATATGTGTTATTGTTTTGTTTGTCATACCAACGCATATATATTATGGCAAAAGATGAAAAAGATACCAAACGAAATCCGCGTTAATCTGTCACTGAAATTTCTTATAATTTTTTTTTCTTATACTTCAGGTTCAGTTGCCAACTATCCGCATGCCCGTATATATGCAGCAGTAGGCATGAGAAGTATTAGATGTAATATTGAAAATAACCTATTATTTTTGTAACCAGTATCTTTTTTGAAAAACATTTTTCAGTAAAAGTTTTGCGAAATATTAATATCTGTTTTTTTAATTTTTACTAATTTTTCTGTAAGTACTACCGGATTTGAGTTAAAGCTGAATATTGAAAATAACTCGTATTTTGAAACCAGTACATTTTCTGAAAAATCCTTTCAAGTAAAAGTTATGCGAAATACTAATATTTTTTTTTTTATTCATACAAATTTTGCTCTAAGTACTACTGTTTTTGAGTTATAGCAAAATATTGAAAAAGCTTCTATTGTAACCAGTACATTTTCTGATAAATATTTTTAAATAAAAGTAATGCGAAACATTAATAGCTTTTATTTTCATTCTGCCTAATTTTACTGTAATTACTACCGTTTTTGAGTTATAGAAGAAAATGCAAAAAATGACTAGAGTAAACATGCACTTCTGGTTGGAATACACACAGACACACACACACACAGACACGCACACACACACACACACACAGCCGGACTTCATTCCAAAAATAGTCGGAATCGATTCAGGGAAGGTTAAAACGTATATTTCCGTTAAATATCGAATTAATTCGCTTAACTGCCGCTGTAACGCCATAGCGGTTTCATATACGATCCCGCTTATACTGGGTGGTTCTGGATCTGATAAGAGAGCGCAGTTTTGAAGATCCTCGCGGGATGAAGCTACGGATGTAGCTGTTGAAGTGGCGACCGACGTCGCTGGCGACGGCCTCGCTATAGGGTGCGCGCCCTGGCCACTAGCGAGTTTTTGGTAGATTTTCACTTTGCGCTGGTTTTTATTGTCTTTTTTTTGTTTGGTTTTATCTTTTTTGATTATGGTATTAATCACTTTGTTTTGAGTGTTTTGTTCTTCATCTTCCATAAGATGTAATTTTAATTATTTAATAATGAAATTAAATTCTACGGAACCCGGCACCTTTCCTACTTATAATAAAAGTTTAAATAAAAAATAAGAAAAGAAACTAAGCTAGTCGAGCCGAAGCTCTAATGTTCATCACCAGGTAAGTGAAACAAATATTTAAGAAACCATAAAAAGAAAATATAAAGATAACTTATCTTATTTAAATTGAAATAAAACCACACAGAAAATTTTTAAATTTTCACCACGTGTAAGAAATAAATAAATTAGTTGAACTGGTAGGTAGTTACTCGTACGAGTGCCTGATCGCTCTAACCAACTCAGCTACGCATCCACCCTCGAATCATTTATCAACAAATTTATGACCCGAATATAAAAAATGGAATTCAGTTTCGAGAGATAGGGAAGTGGGCAGGTATTTATTTATTATATTTTAATACATAACATGATGACAGGTTGGCGTAAAGCCCTTTACATTCGTTCCATCTTGATAATATTTCACCATTCTCTTCTATCTTTGCACACATCTTTGGCTGGCTTACAACACTTCGCACTATTTATCTCCATTAAGTAAATCATTTATGTTTCGACATTCTTTCGATATTACCATACCATCTATTTTGAAGAAAACGAAGCTTTTGATTTATTTACATTCAGTTCAAGAAATATAATTTTCCAACTGCATCTTTGTTGAATGGCAGTTTGACCAAATCCAAAATGTTTTAAGTGGTATGTTTCGGCTTAAATAAAGAAAAAAACATCTGCAGTGTCATGCGCCGTACTTTCATATACGCTTTTGGATTAAATTACATCCTATTTTCATTAGTTTTCTAATTTATAATATTTGTTCTAACCTTTGGAACGCTTTTACACTAAATATATTTCTTAGAATAAATATAAAATATCAAACTTCAAATTATTTAAGTCTGTTTTTTTTTTTTTTTTGATAAACAACTGACAGGCGCAGATGATACGATTAATGTTAAATTAAATGTAATATGAAGAAATTTCAAGAGCCATTTTCTTGTTTCCGTTACCGTTTGGGAAAAAAAGTTTCAAATAAAAGTTGTACAAAATGCTAATATCTATAATTTTTATTCTAACTATTTTTCTGTAACTGCAACTTTTTTTGAGTAATTGCAGAAACTGCAAAAAGTGGAGTGGAGTAAACATGCACTTCCGGTCGGAATATTGTTTTCAAAAATAGGAAGTTTTCTTGCCAGTAACATACAAGTCTTAAGATTAAAATTTCATAATTTTCCCTGTAGCCGTTTGGGTTGTAGAGCGCTCACATGCACACACACGCACACACACACACACATACACACACACATACACACACACACATACACACACACATACACACACACATACAAACACACACACACACATAGAAACACACACACACAAATAGACGGACGTCATTCCAAACATAGTTGGAATCGATTAGGGGAAGGTCAAAACGTATATTTCCATTAAAATTTCGAGATCGAAATTTTTCATGATTGCAATCCTTACTTATACTGCGTATGAGAAAGTAAAAAGAGCCAGAATGACATAACACCAACGCTTGTGTCACACATTTTTTTCAATTTTCACCCAATCTACCTTGAACTTTTACAGTCGCTTTACTTGCAACATACAATTGTAACGGATTTAACAAAGCTCCATTCGCACCTTATCTTCTCAAAAGGCACCATAAGCTCGCGCGTACTACAGTTACACCAGCATAGTAGCAAATATAATTCTTATTAGATATTCAAATGTGACGTGCTGGTAGGTGCCCTTTATACATCCGTGTTTGTGTATATATATATATATTTGTTGGGAATAGGTGTGACGTTATGTACAGTGAGCGCAAGTTTTCATAATATAACTACATTTAAAGAAAATTATTGAAGATAGATCAAAAATAAAAATATGTGGAGTTATATGTTAATTTAATTTACCAAAAAAATTCATCAAAAATAATATTAATGTGGAAATAAAAATTGCAAACCAATTTCACTATCCAAATTAACGCGCAAAAAGTATTCGTACATGTAACAAATTGTTCTAATATTTTCAGTTTTACACATATAACCTATATTTTTTTGGATATCAATCGGATTCTAATAATAGTTAGGAGCCTTTATGATATTAAATTTACTAAATACCTTAAAAAATATTGATATGGTATCCCATTCTTCATGGTGCTCAATTTTCAAATAGTTTTTATTAGAAATTAGCCGTTTTCTTATTCCGTTTTCATCTTACGTCCATTAATGCTCATTTTTATTAATGTCTGATGATTTGGAAGCCATTTTGATAGCTTGGTGTATTAAAAAGGTACACAATCTAGAGTACCAAGCGCCATGTTTTGGATCATTGTCTTGCATGAATATGACTTTTTTTTTGGCTTCCATTTCCTCTACGCTAAGAATGAAATATTGTTTTAAGATGATGATATAGACTATATAATCCATAATTCCATCAATTGAGTGTAGTTTTCGAATACCAGCAGAACTCATACATCCCCAGACAAGTACATATCCACCAACGTGTTTTACTAACCGAAGTAAGCGTGTTTTGTCAAATTCTGTTTCTGTTTTTCTCCCTAAGTCGGAACCAAAATTATTGTATTTTGAGGCATAAGGATATAAAAATTTATTCTAGAGCTCGATTGTCGTTTTATGAAGTCTTTAACACACGTCAATCGCTTCTTTCAATTAACTTCGCAATATTTATCGGCACTATAATTTAATTTTTGTTGATTAATTTATATATAAAGTGTTTATCCATGATACTCTACATATTTTTATGTTTTACTTACCTTCAATTGTTTTCCTGTAAAAGTAGTTTCTTTTTGAAAACTTTTACTGTACGAATACTTATTGCGCGCACTGTATCTATGTTTGTGCAGTGTTATCATATATTGAAAAAAAGCGGCTCAAACCTTGAAGCGTAAGTTATAATCGCTTCCGTTATTACAATTTTTAACTTAGCTGTTGCGGTCGAAGTTCCATTTTTTTTTAATTATTGATTTTTATTGTAATAGTACCTTGTTTGTTATAATAAATTAGCATAAATCACGCATGGCCTTGTGAAATATATGAAGTATACTCATATCGGTAGCCACCATTTTGTTTCTCCGAGCTCGTAAAAAATTTAGAAAGCATTGTTCAATATGAGTAGCAGAGAAACACCGTTCCTGAAACAGTTCAAGGTCTCGCTTCTGATTGGTCGGGACGTTTTTGATGTCATAGCGTTCACTGGGTTGACGTGGGTGTAAAGCGGGTTGTATGATATTTGGGGTACTTTGAGGTATTCCAAAATACATTAATGTAAAGCGGGTTGTATGATAATTGGTGTATTTGTTTACCGGGTTAACGTGAATGTAAAGCGGGTTGTATGATGTTTGGGGTATATTAAATTAGACCAGTATAGTATACCAAATTAACGTGAATGTAAACCAGGACCAGTAGGGTATCCCAGGTTGCAGTACTAAAATAATAAGAGAGTAACCCAAGTTGCATATTGGTGTTGTGTATCAACTTAACATGAATGTAAAGCAGATTGTATGATGAATTAGAATTCATTATTTTCATAATAATTTTTGTTTTAAGAAATATATTCAACAATTTGTACATCTAATTTGGGGTTATAGTAAAATACACCTAAAGTAAAAAATTTGTTTTATTAAGAGAACTTATACGTAAACAAACACAATTTTTTTAATATAATTTTATATAAATCACTGTACTTATAAAAAACTTACATTGTTCTACCATGTTTGCTTTGTTAATGCTTGAATTTTTTTAATAATGATATCACATCCCTTTTTCTTATCACATTTGCATTTGACCTAGTGATATCTTTGTAATAACAATTAATTTGCATTTGACCTAGTGATATCTTTGTAATAACAATTATATCGATATAAGAAACATACAATGAAAAGATTTTATATATTAGTTATGCATTAAAAATAAATAAATAAATAAATATAATACAACAGACTGATTAGATGATTAAGAGGGATAGGTTTTATAAGTTATTAAATATAAAAAAATATATATTTTTAAAAATTTAAAAGTTTATTTAATTATGTAGTAGTAATAGAAAAAGTACAAGTGAATACATTGATGAATTTTTGTAGAATAAAACATGTAACTACGATTTGATTTACGTTATTAAACAATAAGTTAGAAAAAATGAGATCGATTTAACTGATGATGATATGTTATAATAATTAAAAGAAATCAATCTATATTACATGTACAATAGGTTGATGAATACCATTCAAATATTTGATTCAAACATATAAAACAATACATATATTCTTGCTTACTTAAGAAAGAGTACATTGATGCATTTTCTAGAATAAAATGTGTGGTTTTTTGATTAAAAAAATACCACATATCAGCTATCATATTTTCGTTAGGATTAAATATATTACAAACTGAATTATTAATTTTTGAAGTTGAAAATTCTACGCAAAATCGACAAATATTCCAGCAACTACTATCTGTATAATTTGGAATAAGCCATTTATGATAAGTTATTACAATGTGGTTTGAGTTATTGAAACAATATAGTAGAATTGAACTAGAAAATTCATTTGAAATTTCATTTGCATCTAAATTATTATAATCAATAAATAAGTCGCTATTGGTGGACCTACCATCATCAGTTAAATCATCATTGTCCGATGCATCGATATCATTTTCTAGATTTACAACTAATGGAAACTCGTTTGACAAATCCCAATTTTCTGGTATCTCTTTAAATATATATGTAAATTGTGGTGCCATTTTCCTCATTAGGATTAGTTTGTCGCGTAGAACTCTATTTTCTGAATGTGATCTTCTTTTTTAAATACTTTAAAAAATGAACCACTTAATTTTGAAATTTCATTCTCTGTTAGTACATTAAAGCGTTTCGGTAGATACACAATGAAGTCTTCAACTTCTAAGTAAATAGATTTTCCATTTATTGTTGTTACCAGCTTTGCCCCATTAATTGCATATTTTTTTGATTCATCTAAATCAAATAACTTTATAATTGTATTTGATTTGACTAAACCAAGTTGGTTAAGTTTTTGGAAATCCATGTCTAATAAATTATTTTTTTAGATTTAATATATAAAATTTAAATATTATAAACTTACCAATACTTAATGGAACAGATATGTAGCGACGTGTAATTTTTGTGATATACTGTAATGTTAATAATTTTCTCACCTTTTTTATACAATTTAACAACAAAAGTTGTGGTAATAAGAAATGATAAGATAGCTTACAACAAAGATGGTTGCCTGTTTTTAAGAAACAGAACGCAGCAGGATCATGGTTTAGTTATTATCTTTGAGAACAGAACAGGATGTTGGTATAATGTTTTAAGGAAAATATTATTTTTTATGTGAACAATTGATACATTGTGTGGTTAATACATATCATGTGAGACATAGACAGTTGTTTTCATTAAATAGATCGTAGCAGGATTTGGTTGAATTATTATCTTTTAAGAGAACAAAACAGGATATTTGTGTTTTGAATGATGTTTTAACAAACAATTTATTATTATTATCTTTTAAGCGAACAAAACAGGATGTTTGTGTTTTGAATAATGTTTTAACAAACAATTTATTTTTATCAAATTTCTATATAATAATTTTTCTATATAATATTTTTTGTCATTACTATATTGTTATTTTCGAAAATGCCTGGGCAATCTCATCGAAATTTATTCACCAGGGAAGAATTACGTAATAGAGATATATGCTTAACATACAAGTGTTTTAAAAGATCCATAACAAATGGTGATATAAATAATTTGTGTTATGAGTATGGTCTGGGGGTAATTTTTAATCAAGCTGTTGATTTAAAACTAGTTGTGATAGAAAAACAACATACATTTCTATACAGCTGAAATTATTATTGAGCAGAAATGTTTTAAATGTAAACAATTGACATATCGTGTAGTCGACCCATTCGATTGCACATCATGTAATGATATACAAGAGTTCGGACTAAATATGTTTTAAAATTTATATGGATACATTAATTAAATACTTTTATTTTATTTCATTATTCTTAAATAATATTTAATATTTAATCATACATTATGTCTTCTAATGGGGTTAAGTGGACAGATATTAAGAGTGCTTTTAAAAATCAGGTGTGTTGTGGTCGAATTGTAAACAGTGATCATATTATTGAACCATATGACATTTTAGAACAATGTAAATTAATATTAATTGCAAAAATTGGACAATTTATGTTTGAACATCGCTCAACAGTTAAAATTGTTTGTGATTTGTGCTGTGATTATATTGTGAAGAAAGGTGAACAGGAACTTATAACTGAAATCTTTCACACATCTAAGATGGCTCCCATCACTATTACTGATGACTTTTCAACATGGTTTACAAATAATGTGGTCGGTCCGATTCGTAAAAAAATGGATGAATTTCAAGAACGTGATTCGGTAAAAGCTTTGTTTTGCATCAAGCACTTGCAAGTATGCTAATAAAATAAATGTCTTTTGCAAATTATAATTTAGAAATATGAAAAATTAGGTTAACATCAATAAATTCAATCCAGTAAATGGTGGTTCTTCATACATCAAACTCCCAAATTCGATTAAAAGCCAGAAGGCGGTGGTGAATGTGCATAATAATGATGAGAATTGTTTTATAAGGTTGTTTCTCTCTGCTATGTTTCCTGTTAGTACAAATCCTCAGAGACCATCCAAATACCTCCAAGACCCTTATGAAATTTTCAATTTAACCAATATTCATTTTCCTACTCCATTGACAGATATTCCCAAATTCGAAAAACAGAATGACGTGTCTATTAATGTTTATGGTCTTGAATTTGATGGAAAAAGTAATAATTATAATGTAGTAGGACCATTAGATTATACAAAAAATAAAAAAAACCAACACATCGATCTACTTTATTGGAAACAGGCAAATCAATCACCCTTTGCATGGATTATATCACTATCTCGACGTCTCAACTCACAGATTTCAAAATGGAGTCATAAACATTGGATTTGTGATCTATGTTTACAATATTTTGGACGATCAGACTTGTTAAAACGTCACGAAGAAGATTGTATCCTTGCGGAAGCTGTTAGAATTATAATGCCAAGCGAAGATGAGAAGTGGCTTAAATTTAAAAATTATATGTCCATTTATAATTTACGCAGATTTTGAATCTCTGATGGTACCAGTTAATACATGTCAACCAGATCCAACAACCTCATACACCAATGAACATCAAAAACATATAGCATGTGCAGTTGCTTATCAAATGGTATGTTCATATGATAATGCATTATCAATATTTGAATTATATCGTGGAGCAGAACCAGCGAAATGGTTCATGAAAAAATTATATGAGGTTGTTATGAAAGTGCATGCATTGTATAAAAACATTGCATCAATAAAAATGTTTGAAGGGGACTATGTTGATTTCACCACCGCTGAAAAATGTCATATTTGTGACAAATTGTTTGGAGTGGATGAGGAAACGAGGAAGGTTCGTGACCACTGTCATTTAACAGGTAAATTTAATTTCAAAAATATTATATTATACATAACTTATATTATCTTATGTTCAGGAAAATTTCGTGGTGCCGCTCACAACTCATGTAATTTAAATTATCAATACCCTAACTACATTCCCATATTTTTCCACAATTTAAGTGGTTATGACAGTCACTTTCTCGTGAATGAACTCGGGGCTACTGAAGAGGAAATAAAATTAATACCTGCCAACGAGGAACGTTGTATATCCTTCTCTAAAATGGTTGGGGGTATAGATCTTAGGTTTCTTGATTCTCTCAGGTATGTTAATTATAGAAAAGAAAAAAATGTAAAATATATGTAAAAAAACTATTGTAATATTTCTAGATTTATTAACAGTTCACTAGACAAGCTTGTCAGCTATATGGACGCAAATGCATTTAATATCATGCGGAAGAACTATTCAAACAATGATCAATTTCAACTACTAACTCGAAAGGGTGTGTTTCCCTATGACTATGTGAACTCATGGGATCGGTTTAAAGAAGAACAGTTACCACCGAAAGAGGGTTTTTATTCCAAACTGAGACAAGTTGGTATAATTGACACGGATTACTCCCACGCTCAACTTTTATGGAGCACATTCAATCATAAAACAATTGGGGATTACATAGATTTATATCTCAAGACTGATGTGTTACTACTTGCAGACATATTTGAAAATATTAGAGATGTCTGTTTGAAATCATTTGCTCTAGATCCTGCTCACTACTATACAACACCTGGTAAAAATTAATTAATCTGCTATTAACAATTTGAAATGTCTTGAATAATTTTATAGGTCTGGCTTGGGATGTTATGTTAAAAATGACTGGTGTGCATTTGACTGACATCGATATGCTCTTATTTTTTAAACGAGGTATACGTGGAGGTGTTAGTTAATGTTGTAATCGATATGCCAAAGCCAACAATCATTACATGACATCATATGAATCAACTAACCCCGATAAGTATATAATGTATTTTGATGCATGTAATTTATATGGTTGGGCAATGATACAATGTTTACCACATGGAAATTTTGAAAGGTTGACTTACGATCAAATTCTTGCATTTGAAGTAAATTCAGTATCTGAGAATGGTTCCAATGGGTACATACTTGTAGTTGATTTAGATTATCAGCACACCTACACAACATACATAAAAACTTACCACTATGCCCAGTTCAACAAACACCCCCCGTTTCGAAATTTAAAAAATTATTAACTACCTTACATAATAAGGAAAAATATATAATCCATTATAGGAATTTAAAACAAGCCATAGCATTGGGTATGAAATTAATAAAAATTCATAGAATAATAAAATTCCAACAATCATTTTGGCTGAAAAAGTATATTGATATGAATACAGACTTTCGGAAAATAGCACGATCGATTTTGAAAAGTTTTTTTTTTAATTAATGAACAATGAAGTATTTGGAAAAAGCATGGAAAATTTAAGAAAATATAGAGATATTAAACTAGTTTCTAAATGGAATGGAAGAGGTGGTGCGCCAAAATTAATTGCAAAACCAAATTTCAAGAAATCGACTATATTGGCTTCGAATTTAATTACAATTGAATTAAATAAAGTTAAAATTAAATTCAACAAACCTGTTTACGTGGGCATGGCTATTTTGGATATTAGCAAATATTTAATGTAAGATCCAAATATACAAATTAAAATGGATATTAATAGATTCGACACTTCACATGACTCCACAAACAATATATATATGGAATACCTCAAGCTAACAAAAAATTTGTTGCATTGTTTAAAGATGAAATCGCAGGCATGTTAATGACTGAATTTGCTGAGTTACGTTCTAAAATGTACTCATTTAAATTGGATAATGATAAATCTTATTCTAGGGCAAAGGGTGTATCGGGGGTTGTGACAAAGACCCTTACTTTGGATGATTACAAGAGAACACTTTTTGACAAAACAAAATCACATAAAATGCAAAATAATATTATATCTAAAAAACATAACTTATATACAGTTGAACAAAACAAACTTGTACTCAGGGCAGATGATGATAAAATATATATACTACCACACTCTACAGACACACCGTGGGGGCACTACAGTATATCTAATGAAAATTGAAGAATCATAATAATATATAATTTTTTTATTTTATCAGTGTATTTGTTTTTGTTACATTTTAAAAACAATTTTTTATTTTTAAGATTTTTAATTTAATATATATATATATATATATATATATATATATATATATATATATATATATATATATATATATATATATATATATATATATATATATATATATATATATATTAATGATATTATATAAAATTATCATATCCAACATGGCTGTAGACAAGTTCGGTAGACAGTGAAAGCCGCACGGCTTAAAACATAAAATCAGTTTAACTACAAATAGTGTTGGTGAGTTTGATGCATCAGATCGGCGGATAGTAAATATAGTCGAACCAAAAGAAGTAAACGATGTTGCAAATAAAGGTTATATTGATTTATACATTAATGAATTTATTAACAAATCATTAGATATATTGAATGAAGATGGACTTGATGTTTACCATGCTAAAATGAGAAGAATTACACATGTAGCCTCCCGCCACTAGTAATTATAATGCTGCAAACAAAAAATATGTTGATAATGCTATAAGTAAATATAAAAATAGGTTAAGTGAACTTACTAATATAAATAAATTAATGATAGATGATTTAATTAAATCAGATGAAATTCATAAGGAGTTTTATAATCAAAATGATTTAAAGATTAAAGGTATATGTATATATATATATATATATATATATATATTATATATATATATTATATATATATATATAAATATATATATATATATATATATATATATATAATATATATATATATATATATATATATATATATATATATATATATATATATATATATATATATATATATATATACATATATATATATATATATATATATATATATATATATATATAATATATATATATATATATATATATATATATATATATATATATATATATATATATATATATATATAATATATATATATATATATATATATATATATATATATATATATATATATATATATATATATATATATATATATATATATATATATATATATATATATATATATATATATATATATATATATATATATATATATATATATATATATATATATATATATATATATATTATATATATATATATATATATATATATATATATATATATATATATATATATATATATATATATATATATATATATATATATATATATTTATATATATATATATATATATATATATATATATATATATATATATATATATATATATATATATAT
>CALYJB010000015.1:57500-186605 GCA_944738965.1 Nebria brevicollis | reverse complement strand
ATATATATATATATTATATATTATATATATATATATATATATATATATAATATATATATATATATATATATAAATATATATATATATATATATATATATATATATATATATATATATATATATATGATATTATAAAACATCTTTCTTTTTTATCCATGAATTATAACTAGAGTCAAATCCTAACCATTTCACGTGAACCTTGGATCCCTTTGTTTTTAAAACCTATTCCACTAGATAAATATTGGGATGTTTTGTTTTCTGCAATTCAAGTTCATAAAATCCACCTTCGATTGGTCGTCCATGCAAGTTTTGGAGTTTATACGTAACAGGGTTTGTTATTTGAATATTTACTATTTTAAATATTCCAGTGGACCAATTAGGAGTATAACCTTTATAGAATATCCCTTTCACTTTGCTTATTCGTACATGATCACCGATTTTTAATTTCGAATGCCCTACAATCTTAATATTACTGTAAACAGTATCCAATAATTTTTTTTCATTATCATGCGTCACATCTTTGGGGCACATTTTTATAGTGCGATTTTTTCTTCCATTATAATTTTCTAATAATTTTGGAAATATATTGTGCCACTTGTATGACCCGTTTAAACTGAATTCACGCCACATACTAGCTTTAAGTGTACGATTAAATCTTTCTACTACACTCGCTTTGAGATTGCTGTATGTTGAATAATGGTTGATTTTATGTTGTTTCATTAGTTTTTGAAATTCAGAGTTGTAGAATTCTTTACCATTATCCGACTGAATATTATATGGTATACGATGTTGACCTAGTATTTTATTCATAGCTCGTGTAACGTCATTTGCAGGTTTGACTTCACAGGCACTGCCCACGCATACTCTATAGTTAATTTATGCTTGGCGCCTTTATTATTATTTCATTAGTAAGAAATTTTCCACTATTGAAATAACGACATTTTATACATAGGCTAGTTTATTATTTTCAATTCCTTTGAATAAATGTTTATGTAATATAATACTTGCCATTTTTACATTGCCCTAGTAATAACTAAAACACGTATAGCATGACACATTAAAATATTAATACCACCTATTGTTTCGCCTTTAAAATAGAATATTTTAACGTGACATATGACGTAACCTTATAAAATTTTGGCGGTTTGTGCGTCACAGAATAGGAAAACACGTTAAAAGATGCGTTAAAATTTCAACATTGACCTTCACTGTAGCGGCTATGTTAAAGTTAGAAAATAGACCTGTATATATGTCAAAATAGATCTATTATACAGACAGACAACGAAGGGTGTAATAATAATTTGAATACTACTGAAGCAGTCGTGCTGGGTATGATCTCAACGGAAGGGGGGGGGCGGATACACACAATTAGAAGAAATTCTCGCGACTTGCAACATTCCTTGTATGAATTCTCATACATACAACAAATGTCAAGAAAATGTGTCACCTTTTATACGAGAAGCTGCACTATTGCTAATGAAAGAGGCAAGCAAGGCAGAAGCAAACTTCAGCAGAACTCAAAAATCTGTCAGAAATTATTCCTTGATATGACGGAAATAGGAAAATTCTTAACAATTTCATATCCGCTGTAGATGTAGTACATTCCGCATTTACTAACATGCAAATAAATGATATCCAACGAACATACTTGTTTGGATCAATAAAAAATAAACTAACTCACAAAGCCGCTGAATTATTATCAGAAAATAAATTCCCAACTTGGGACGAATTGAAAACGTATTTAACTACTAACCTTTGCGACAAAAGCACGGCAGAGACGATGAGCCCGATTCTCAACTCTCACTCGTGTGATAAATAGTGAAATTTATAACCGATTATCACTCGTATCACTTAAGGTTATTCTCAACTACAAAAAAGTGATATATCGTGATACATATCACTCGCTTATTTTCACTTGATATTTTGACGGCGATAACAAGTGAGAAGTGATGAGAAGCTCAAACTGACATTTAATTGTGGTTTTACGATAAATGTCTTTGGCTGAATAAATTCAGGATTGTTGTATCTTTAGCAATAGAGGAATATGTCCAAATTTTATTATTGGAGCAAATCGAACATAAAGAAGTTCCAAGATATATTCGGCCAAGATTTGATGCTTTTCAGTTAGGGCGTACATAACTTTTTCGGGTTAGAACTTTACGTGTTTTTTTTTGCTTATGCGAAAAGTAGATATTGTCAGAAATGTTCAGTCAAAACTTGAGTTAAAAATTCGAATAACTGACGAAGTTATGACGAAGCACAGTGGCTCAATAGGTCAAATCCCTGACTAAAAACCAGCGTTTTAATGTAATGCAAGACTTTAAACGCTTATATCTCGAAACTATGTTTTCAAATCGTATCCCCAAGATTTCTCAAGACCTACTTAACCAATTTGCTTTATTCTTTCTTTCTGCTGAAGCTTATTATATTTAAGAGTCTTTGTCGAGAAGATTTTGTTTTATTTTGAAAGATATAGTATTTTGTGACTTGTAAAGACGAATTTCTTACCTGAAAATTGATGTTAAAAATGAAAAAGACCGCCATTTGTTTAATAAATAAAATTTCAAAAATCGGGCTCGACAAGGACTAGTTTTGACCTTCAAACTTAATAAAAACGCACGCTTGTGCGTTTTAATTGATTAACTGTCGAGATATCCTGGGGATACGGAATCAAGATCTCCGCGCGATTCGCCATTTTGCCGCAATTGAGTGTTTTTTTATTTGTTGAAAAATTGTGAATTTTAACGTTGTTTTATACACCATTGTTACGGTGAAAAAATTAATTGAATGTTTTTTTTTCTTGAAATATTGTGATTTTTAAAGTTATTGTATACACCTATGTTACGGTAAAAAAATTAAATTCGCAAGTGTATCAATATAGCAGTAAAAAAACATCTGCAGTGTCATGAACCGAACTTTTTTATACGCATATGGGTTAACCATATCGTAGTTACATTATTTTTCTAATTTGTTCTAACCTTTAGATCGCTTTTACAGTAAATATATTTCTTAGAATAAATATAAAATGTCAAACATCAAATTATTTAAGTCTTTTTGTTAAACAATTGACAGGCGCAGATGATACGATTTATGTAAAAATATATGTAGTAAGCAGAAATTTATTTTGAAATGTGTGCTCTTTTTGGAAAAAGAATTCAAACAAAAGTTGTGATAAATATAAATACCTTTAATTTTTGTTCGTAAAATTTTTCTGTAACTGTAACCATTTTTGGGTAATTGCAGAAACTGCAAAATATGACTAGAGTAAACAGGCACTTCAGCTTTGAATATTTTTTTCAAAAAAAGGAGTTGCACACTCCAGGCATATGCAACTCTTATGTTTAAAGATTCAGAATTTTAGCTTCAACCGTTTAGGCTGTAGATAACGTACACACACACACACACATACTGACGTCATTCAAAAAATAGTAGGAACCGATTCAGGGAAGGTCAAAACATATATTTCCGTTAAGAACTCGAGATCGAAATCTTTCATGATTACAATACTTAATTATACGGCGTATAAGAAAGTTATTAAAAAAATTGTGCTATTTTTTCACTTTCAAAACCTATGTACTCCTTTAAGTGAAAAGCGGTTTATAAAATTATTTAGACTTGATAAAATATTGGCAAGATTATTAATAGAAAGTGTTAGTGCACATATACGTACTCCTGCTAAAATATGGGCTTAGAATTTTGAAATGAAGGTAATATTTAAAATTATATTAGAAATAACACTGCAATACAAGTTACTAATTGTTTGTTAATAGGATCTTATTGCACTTAGGTTTTTTGCGTCGGGTGGCTACCAAACCGACTTTGGAAATGACGCAAGTCTTTCAGTTAGCCAAAGTTCGGTAAGTAGGTGTGTCAAAGGGGTGACCGACGTTGTAAATAGGATATTACTCCCAGAATAGGTCAAGTTTCGTACCCCAGAAGAAAAATTAATTAGAGGCAGGGATGCGTTTTACGGAAAATACAATTTTCCGGGAATTATTGGAATAATCGATTGTGCGCCCGTTGCCATTTTATCACCGAATACTATAAATCCGCAAATATTGCGTCAGGTTTATGTTAACAGAAAAGGCTACCATTCTATAAATGTGCAGTTAATATGTGACCATGACATGAGAATATTGAATGTTAATGCCAGATACTCAGGAAGTACCCATGACTCAATTATATGGAGAAATTCAAATGTAAACAAATTTTTACAGAGAAGATTTGAAAATGACCCTTCCAATTTTTGGCTTTTGGGAGATGGCGGGTATCCATTGCAACCATGGCTAATAACTCCAATTGTAAATGCTAGGAAAGGATCACCTGAAGCAAAGGGGGTACTGAAAATCGTTTCAGATGTCTACTTAAGCACAGAGTACTACATTATTCTCCAAATGTAGCTTCTAAACTTATAAATACTTGTGCAGCTTTGCATAATATGTGTGTGACTCATATTATCGCAGAACCTATTGCAGATGATGAAAATGATGATTTAGGAATTTACGACCATCAAAATGCTGCGGCAATTCCGCCAAATCAAATTTTGGATCGTGCTCGACGAATACAAAATGGAATTATTAAAACATATTTAAATTAATAATTGTCTTTTGTATATATTTGAAACTCTTAGATGTAGGTGAAACTTAACATTATGTAATTTTGAATAGCAACAGGAAGATTAAACAGTAAGATATAAAATATAAAGCAACAAAAAAATGTTTTAAAGCCATTCTGAAATTTTCTTGAGGGCATCAGCTATCTTTTGTGTGGCAGTCACATCTCGATCTAATAGCTTAAGTTTTTTTGCGCAGTAATTAATTTTAGCCATCAATTTTTCTTTTCCTAAATCTATGATATTTATCGCTGTATCTTTTTTATTTTTTCTAGAGCCCCCTTGTAAACACCGACCATTGACAATGCCATTAAATAAAACACATTGTGATAAAGGAATAAGAACAATTAAACAAATAACTGTAAATAAATGGTTAGCAAACTAAGATTATTGATAAAATATTGAGAAATAAGAACTCATATTACAACCAATTTATACACAAAATGAAATAAAAAATTGGTATATTTAAAGTACCTCCCTCAAACATCTCAAATTATCTAATCAATATTCAAGAAACTTAATATAAACACTACTTCTAGAAACAAAATCACGTTAGGCAAACTCTTAACTAATACTAAACCCAAAACGGACAAAAAAGAATTTTCTGGAGTATAAAATCCAGTGCAAAGATTGTAATGACATGTATATAGGATCTCCATCCTATATACATGGATTTTAAAACAAGAATATAAGAACAATCAAAATCAATAGAATCAAAGAATATTAAAACAGGATTTTCCCAACATTGCGTAGAACAAATCCATTCAACAAAAGATTTTAAGATACTCCATATAGAACTTAATGGACTAATGGTGCTATTCTGTATCTTGCCTCATAAGATCACATTAAAGAAATAAAAACTTTTCTTTATTTGATTTATTGCTTCTATCATTTATCTTTTAATAATTTGATCTTTTACATTAACATTATTAATTTATCATGTCTAACTTATCAAATGGGAAAAGGATGTAAAGAGAGCTATAGATTAAAAGATTAAAAACACAACTGAACTAGAATTAAGAGGCGAAAGACAATATAATGTTCCAGAAGGCTGAATTGCCATTCTTAATTCTAAGAAATGTCCATCATGGTATTTTGGTATTAGACATCATTATGTTGGTTTTCCTATTAATAAGAGAACTCATCCAAATGTATTTGCCTCCAAGGACTAAATATTGTCGTCCATCTTTTCAACTGCTCGAAGTGATGATGAGATGCCTCCAGATCATATGTATCATTTCTTGTTGAAATTACTTGTGATATTGGAGGATGGAAAACCTCTGAAATATGCCCATTATTAAGAGCTGGCTTAATAATTGTTAGAGACATGTTTAGTGAAGTTATTATTAAAGATCTATCACCAATATTAGAATCTAATCAATTGTTATTAACTGATATTGTAGTTGATATGCAGTTGAAAGAAATCTGTGAATACTGGAGTAAATTCCAAAAGATGAAAACTACTAATGATGATCTCAAAAGAGAACATACAGTTATTTTGATACAAAATCTTCAAATATTGATATTTTAATTAAGAATCTTGGTGAATTGATTAAAGTGTATTAGAAATATACCAATACCTCCACAGTTTAATCAACTAGCCTATCGGAATTTAACCATTGTTAGCTGTATATCACGAGCTTTTAGTGAGTTTTCTTGTTTTCCTCGGACAGCTCTCATCAAGAGACACCCCGCACTTCTTTCTGAATTAAAGAATTTCCGACAAATAATTGATGCTTGCAATGAAGATATATATCTTGGATATAGAGTCGTTGGACCATGTATAGCCATTCAAACATAAGGGTACATCGCTGTTCAGTTATTAATAACTGTCGGTGGAAATGATTCTTTATCAAAATACAAAAGAATAAGTTCCGAAACTACACCAAATATTCTTAATTAATCTTATTATTAAAAACTTATACAAGACTATAAGGAAGACCTAAGCAACATATCAGGGAGCATGACCTTTTAAAATTCTTTTCAGAAAGAACTGATAAGGTATTGGTTAGATCTGGAATATCAACCGCTATATCAAAATTCCTATCAGGAGGAAACAACGATGATGATGATGACGATCAGGGTGGAAATCAACCTTTGAACCTCGATGATGATTCTTCAGATGATGAAGGACTTCTAGCTGCATTAGATGACACTAATGAAATGCCAAGACCATCAGCACCGTCAATATCTGAATTCGATGGAACATCTAAAAGAACACATGATGGAGCCACTACATCAAAATATATATCACCTTAAGAAATAAGTTTATGGATACTATAATGCGCATGAGATTCATTGTTGCCATTAGTGTTCTATTTATGAATATTATGAATAATCTATCTATCCCACATTGGAAATAAATTATTTAGAAAAAAATGGGCAGAATTATGCACTAAATTAAATGCCATAGGAGACGGTAAAAATTTATCTGTGGAAGAATGGAAAATAGTATTTTAAAATATATTAAATATTACCACAATTTCAATTTCAACAGTTAAATAACTATAAATAATATTTTCAGCGATTCGCTGACTTGAAATATGCAACTAGAAGCAAATACCGAAAACTTGAGTCGTATAGGAAGAAAACAGGATCAGGCCCTCAATCTGATATAGAATTGACACTTTAGAAGAAATGAGTTTGGCTGTTTGGGCGAAGGTAGCAGTGACTGGGATACCTGTTATATTAGATTTTGATGGTCTGTCTCTTACATTGCCATCATGCTAATTTATTTGAAGAGATGCCAATGCACATAGATGTCGAAACAACATGTAGGTAGGTAAATAGAAAGAATTAAGATTTAAAGGCGTATCAGCCTCTTGGGCTATTCACGCCATAAACTATATTATCAAATAAACTAATATTTTAAATATGTGAATAAAATTGTAAAAATAAATTCAATAAACTGTAAAATACTATTAAAGAGGATTAAACATGTATATATATATATACATATATATATATATATATATATATATATATATATATATATATATATATAAATATATATATATATAAATAGAATGTACATGCATGAAATTCTAAAAATAAAAGATATTGTAAAATATTAATTATGAGTGCTAAAAAAATTATGTGTATAAATAAAATTAAAGACAAAACTAGCACTTTTAATAAAGGCAAATAGACCCGTATGTCTGAAGAACCGGACGACTCTGTCAATGGGTGTCGAATGGTAACCAAGGGCCACCTACAGGTCCAGTCATAGACCCGCTCTGTATCGCTGTTCGGCAAACTGGGAGCACTCCAACAAAACGTGCACCACTGTCAAAGCAGTGTCACACGTTTCGCACATCGGAGCCCCCTCACGCCGCAGAAGATGGTCATGCAACCACCAGGCGAGCCCTATTCGGAGTCTCGCCACAGCGACCTCCTCCTTTCGAGATGCCCTATGGGAGGAATCCCATGCCCTTACGTTCTGTTTAACATTTTAAAAATTTATTTACAACTATTTGCCTCCACCTTTCTTGCCACTGCTTTATGATCAAATGCTTGAAATGACCCTTGAGGTCGAAAGCAGGTACCTGATCAAAATAAATGGTGGTCTTGGACAAAGCGCGTTTAGCTGCTGCATTAGCCGCTTCATCCCCGCGGATACCAACATGACTCGGTACACAAATAAAGCGCACGATAGACCCTTTTGACGATAATGTCATCAAGGTTGCTTGTATCTGCTGCAAGAGAGGATGTTTATGGTACAAAGAATCAATCACTTTCAAAGCGCTCATCGAGGCCGACACAATAACGCAAAAATTACGTGCTAGTCTGCAAATATAGAGAAGTGCTTGGTAGAGAGCATACAGCTCTGCCGTGTATACGGACGAGAGTTTGTGAAGTCGAAACTCACATGCACCTCTTGCCGATATAAAAGCACATGCAACCCTGTCGTTGCTCTTCGAACCGTCGGTTTAAATGCGAATCGATTGCCGATAGTTGGCAATGTTTCGAGAAAACTCACGTTGGAACCGAATGTGTGAAGAAGCTGATCGATCTAGCTTTGAAAGCGCATAGATGTTATTCGGACGGGAGAATGTCCTAGGAGGAAAAGGGCTGCAAGAGGTGTCTAGGGTTGAAGGAAGTTCAAAATTAACTTCACCAAAAATATTGCGAGATCTGATAGAAAAGGAACCTCCAAACGAGCCTTTCTGTCATAAAACTCCGCAAACTGTTGACCAAAGACAGTGCCAAAAACCAGTTCATATGGTTTCGACTTCATGGTTGCCGTATAGCTCATGGTCAAAAGTCTGCAACGATCATACAGAGAAGGCTCGCCAACTTCGCACAATACACTTGGTATTTGACTGGTACGAGAAGCACCAGTAGAAAGACGAATACCAGTATGGTATATCGTATCAATGGTTTTGATAACGGATGGTTTGGCAGACGCGTAAACGATACAGCCGTAGTCCAGCTTGGAGCGTATCAAAGCCCGATACAGGCGCAACATAGAAATTCGATCGGCACTCCACGATTTAGAAGATAGAACTCGCAACAGATTTAGAGAAAGCCGACATTTTGCCTTCAAAGCCACAGGATGGGCACGCCAGTTAAGCTTCTTGTCAAATAGAAGACCAAGAAAACGGACAGTTTCCACAAATGGAACATCAGTACCGTTGAGAGAGAAAGAGCGGGATCTAAGTGAAGGTGACGGCGTTGACAGAAGTGAATGCACTCTGTCTAGGCCGCAGAAAATACGAAACCTTGCTCAGTAGCCCAGGTATGAAGACGATTGATTGTTAACTGCAGCTGACGCTCTATGTAAGACATATTGCGAGAACCGCAGAAATTCGCCAAGTCGTCCATGTACAAGGATCCCAGTACAGATGAACGATTACACTGAGCAACACCGTTGATGGCCACAGCAAACAACGTGACACTCCAAATAGATCCTTGCGGTAGTCCGTTTTCTTGAGTAAAAATGTTGGAGTGGTCATTTCCCACACGAACATGAAATTTTCTTAAGGAAAGAAAGCTTTCAAGAAATATGGGAGCATCATCTTTCAAGCCCCAGGAGTGTAAAGTGCGCATAATACCAAAACGCCAAGTGGTATCATAGGCCCGGACAATATCAAAAAACGCAGCTACCATATGTTTCTTGTTGAGAAAAGCATCCCGGATTGTTGATTCAAGTCTTACCAGGTGGTATGCCGTGGAACGGAAACGGCGGAAACCGTACTGGAAGTTATTTAACAGGTTGTTTGATTCCAGGAACCAAACAAGACGCATGTTGATCATGCGCTCCATGAGCTTGTAGGCACAACTGGTAAGCGAAACTGGGCGATAGCTAGATGGCAGTGTTTTGTCTTTTCCAGGCTTTGGGATTTGTACAATAATCGCAAATACGCCATGGTGTTGGGCATATACCGGAAAACCAAATGCGATTATACATTTGTAAAAAAAAAATATTTTTCCAGCAGCATCCAAATGGCGAAGCATCTGATAGTGAATAGAATCAGGTCCAGAAGCGTTGACGTGCGAATCTGAAATCGCACATTCAATCCACGCTGAAAGAAAGATTGTAAATTTCGTCGCCCAAAGATACAACATTGAGACATTGACGCTCCAAGATTGAGTTTCGAGCAAGGAACTCAGCTGGGTAATGATTTGAACTTGAAGTATTCTCCAAAGTGGATGCTATAATATTAGTAACATCATACCGACAGGTAATGACATTGCCAATGATTTATTAGGCCAGAAACAGTGCTAGATTTTGAGCGGCCAGATATTTTTCTGACCTTCTCCCATACTTTAGAAACGGGAGTGGAGGATGTAATGGACGAGATGTATTACTGCCATGACCCTTTCTTACTTTTCCGAACAATTCCTCTAGCTTTTGCCTTGGAAGTAATGGATCATATTCTCGGTGGTTGGAAATCGCCTGAAATGGCGAAAAATATGTCGCTTTTCTCGGATAGCAATCTTGCACTCTTCGTTCCACCAGGGAACGGGTATACTATTACAATGAAAAGGTGTTAAAGGAATTCCTTCTTGCGCAGCAGACTTGAAATACCGAACATGGTCGACCACCTCAACGAAATTATTTTCACCAAATGCAGCCAACTCCGAGACTAGATCCCAATCCGCTCGCTTTAAAGCCCATTTCGTACAACGAGTATCAGAGTCTGAGCCCTGCAAAACTTTCAGAATGATCGGAAAGTGGTCACTTTGATGCAAGTCTGAGTGCGCATGTCACTCAAACAATGTAGCTTTGCAGCAGAACAAATCGTTAGATAAATCGCAGTGAAAGACCTCCACGCTGCAGAAAAATGTGTCATACTACCATCATTTAAGATGACATGTGTACTTGCGGTGAATAGGTGTTCCAAACGTCTACCGCGTTGATTAAGAGAGCTTGATCCCCATTCAGGATTATGGGCATTGAAATCGCCCATAAGAATGAATGGAGCAGGCAATTGATCAATTAAATCAACGATATCACGCATTTAGCCATTGTCGTTTGGCGGAAGATAGATAGAATACAAAGTGACCAGAAGAGGAATTGCGACACGGACAGCGACAGCATGTAATTCAGAATTCAAAGCAATCTCCTCACAATACACATTTTCGCGAACCAGAATCGCTACTCCACCACGAGCTTGGCCACCAGTAGGCACATCAGTACGATATACTGAGAAACCTCGTAGTGAAACAGCTCTGGTGTCTTGAAAATGGGTTTCCTGTAAGCAAATACAAGAAAGAGTCTGCTCGGCATTGTGAGCTTTAAATTCTTCGAAATGGCTGTAGAAAACATTACAATTCCACTGTAGTATGGGAGGCATTATTTGGGTGTGGTAGATTTATCTCGCTCTGGCCTAGAAAGTTTAATGCTTGTGACTTCCATAGGAGAAGAGTATCTCGAAGATTGAGATCCCTTACTAGGAGAAAATTTGGAGATGTAAGACCTCGAAATACGAGATGTTTCTCGTCCCTCCATTGTTTTTTTTTTAGAAAATTCTTTCGGCGAAGTAGAAGGACTTCCCTTTAATTGGGAAATTTTGATCTTTGGCTTGGCGTTAATTTTTGTTTTATTTAGACTTAAATTTTTGGTAAATTGATTCGAAATCGGTTTTAGATTTTGAGTTACACTGGATTTAGGACAATTAGTTTTAACAGGAGTTAAATTTGGAAGAGTTGTAGCAATTTAAGAGGAAGGAACGGTGTCCGTTTGAATTGCAATAGTTTTTTTAATGAAAGAAAAGAACGGCTAAAAACAGGACTAGTCTGAGATTTTAATTTCTTGCGGGCATCTAAATCAGAAAGCTTGTCGGTAATTTTAATCTCAATGATCTTTTCTTCCTGATTGCGTGGACAGTCAGAAAAATATAGAAGGATGATTACCAGCGCAATTAACGCAGCGTAACGGGCCCTTACCATCCTCGCTCAAATGTTCTTGCTCGCCGCACCGTCAGCCTGTGCGTCAGAACGAGATGCAGTGTGCCCGAACTTCTGGCATTTAAAGCAACGCATTGGTCGAGGAAAGTATGGTCTCACAGAACAACTGTGAAAACCAACCTTAATCTTTTCCTTCGCCGTTTTTCTTCTTAGTGATTCGTCGACAGTCTATAACACCCTGACTCGCAAGTTCCCGTTTGCACTCGTCCATCTCAACAAATAGCAGGTCGTAATATGATATTACGCCCTGACATGAGTTGAGAGACTTGTGCGCCTCTACAGATATACTCGCATGCCAAATAGAACTGTGGCTTTCAACAAAGATTTTGTTTGTAAAAAATTAGCCGTTTCAACTAAAATTGTGCCATCATGAAGCCGCTTGGTGGATTTAAGTTCTCCAACAGCCAGTTCGTTAAGGCTCCTCGCCAAGCTAAAGCAAGAGACTTCAGAAATGGTTTTACCTTCTACTGTTCTTTTCATTATTAGATATTTTGGCGAACACTTATTTTCGCCCTATAAAAAATCACCAGGGCTAACCAGGAGATATAGTCCCCCTCACCTAGCAATAAGCTTCAGACCGCAACAAGCCACTCGCTCCAACGTCTGAAAACTCACCTTCAAGGTAATGGGACTCACCTTACCAGTACAAAGAACGTAACGGCAAGCCGATTCGTCAGATAGAATTAGTATCTGACTGCCCGTTTCGCAAGACTCTGAAGCCAAAGAGGTGTGATGCGTTAGCTCAACCACCAGGATCATCTTCTCCTTCCTGACGGGTCTCCACGCACGGCAAACACGCGGGTGAGCAAATGAATTAGAAAGGAAAGTCCGCAGAAGATTGGCCCACTAATCTTACGGTATGTATGCAGGTTGAACTGTGTGTTTTTTACGAGGTACCTTCCTCGCCCATTGGTCGCCTCTTACGACCAGCAGGTGTGCTGTAGGTGAATTCTTACCCCCACCCGCAGGGGGTTCCTGGTAATAGTCATTTTTTGTTTTTTATTCTTGTGTCTGTATAAGTATGCTCATCTTGTGCTAATAAAAATGAAATGTCGTAAACCAAATAAATAGGATTTAAGGGGTTAGGCAACCCTAGAAATTTGGCAAAAATTACTTTTTGCTTAATCTATTCTTTAGTATCTTGAAAATAATATGCCAAAGTTTTATGCTCCAGAAAAAGGAACCTGAATTTCGAATTTCTCAAAACAACCTTTTTCAACTTGGCCGGACCGAAAACTCGTACAAATCTGTACCAATTTACTTGAAAATGTATCTGTATATTCATAATGACTCCCTTCATGGAAGCACGTAGGATTTTTTTTTTATGTTGCATGTTTTAATTGTTATGAGCAATTTTTAAACGATTTTTTACCAATTCTCGACGGTATTTTTTAAAAGCACGCCACTTTAGCGAAATTTAATATAAGAAAAAAACCGTACGCTTTTCTTTAGCTGTTTATATATGAAATCTAAATTTGTTTAGTTCATGATTCTAATTTAGAAATTGCAAGAGCTACTGGTCCGGCCTCAAAGGACTGAAAAATAGAGCCGTCACTGGGAAAATGCTGGGAAGCCATCATTTTGTTCCTCAGGGATTAAATAGCATTGTTCAGTATGCATACTATGAAGTGTTTTTTTTTCAAAATTTCGATCTATTGTATAGGTTTGCTGGAAAAAATCCACATAATTTGCTTATTTGTATCGCCTCTAGGGTAGCCTAACTCCTTAATTGACATATCTAACGAATTTCACTTCTACCTCAACACATGGTGTTTCCGAAGTTACCCGCCAAATCAATAGCGTAGTGGAAGACACTGCGTGCATTATAGTTTCTTTCTCGTTTCACAGATTGCCAGAATAAATTCGTCTGGCTATGTACGGTTTACCTGTCAGGCCATACATTCCGAATCTAATGCGATCTTTTAATTATGTTAGATTTGGGCACTCATAAAAATCATGTAAGGAGAAATAATTTTGCATAAGTGGCAAATCATCCTATAACGAAGACCTATGTACTTATCCGCTAAAATGAGTGAACTGTGGAGACGCTATTCTCTCTCTGTCGAAAAACTGCTCTAACTTCAAAGAGGAGTATGCCATTGTTAAATATTTGAGATGACGTCTGTCTGTGTGTGTGTATGTGTGTGTCTGTCTGTGTGTATGTGTGCGCTCTACAGCTTCAACGGTAACAGATACAGTTATGGAACTTCAAACTTAAGATTTGTATGTGAGTGGCAGGATAACCTCCTATTTTGAAATTAATATTACAACAGGAAGTGCATGGCTACTCTATTCATTTTTTGCATTTTCTGCTATAACTCTAAAACTGTGGTTTTTACAGCAAAATTTTAAGAATAAAAATAAAAGATATTAATATTTCGCATAATTTTTAATTGAAAATATTTTTCAAGAAAGATACTGGTTACAGAATAATATAATAATTTATATTCAACATAATGAACCGCCAGCAAAAAGGGATATTGTTTAATAATAAATCAAACATAATGGGATAAGAACAAAAAAAATATCAACGAAAAATGAGATAAATTTTAAAACACATTCAAATTATATATATAACCACCAGAACACAAGTGTAAAATTTTTTAATTTTCATATGTTAATAACTTCTTATTTCAACGCTTAACATATATTTCATTTTTACTGTTACTTTTCACATGAAAACAGAAAAAGAACAGCCGTGGATATATTTGCAGACTTGCCGAAATCAATTAATTAGATTTACTTAAGAACATAAGGTAGCGAATGCAAAAAGAAAGAGGGCGAATAACGAATGAGAAGGATAAATTTTTATTTAGATTATTTTATAATAAGTTTTTTAGTATATAACATTTATTTAGTATCAATTAGTTTTCATCTTCTTAAACTTCTTAAGGGGACATTACAGGTTGTAGGCCTGAAAAATGGGTCAACTTTGAGAATTTTTTATGAAAGAACTAAAATCAGTAGAGTCATGCAATTTTGCGGGTTGAATTCATCCATCCATCTTATATCATTAAACATTTATTCAACAATATGTTATCACGAAAATGGCCGCATAAGCGGTCTAAACTAAAAAACGCACATTGGTCAGTAAACAATAATAAATTTGCAAGATCCTGAACCTAGTTTCTGGAAAATTTTTGGAAATTAAAACAACATTAGGACCGTGGAAAATAAGTGATGACGTTTCCATTGCTTTTTCTAGCTTAAAACGTGATAATAAATAATAAAATTTAATAATTGAATGAAAATAAGTTCAGGATCCAGAATATTTTGTCTTGTTTTCAGCCCAATTCGTTTCAAGTCAATTGGTTGAGTCGTTTGACCGCAATCGACGACAAAGTGAAAAAAAGTAGTTCCGAGAAAAACGCGTTTAAAGTTTTCGCAATGGTTCCGACTGCAATAATAATTTTTCCGTGTCACCAATGTGGACTAAAATATTCCTTAATATGTTGTAACACTATATTAACTTGATTTTGTTATGAAATCGCAATAATGAGAGTCCATAGATTCAATGTGGCGGATGATGTTAAATAAAGCATATCCCAATTCTCGTAGAATTGAACATATAAGCATGTTGCGGACTTGTCAATAAGAAATTGGTGTCGGAATCATAACAATTTGCAAACTTAAAGATGGTTGAATCGAAATGGCCCCTTAAAATTTATACATGATACCCCTGCTTAACCGGTGCTCCGCTGAGCGCTCTGGTGGTACCTGTGTGTAAGTGGCCGTAGGGGCCGTAAAACTTCCCGGATCACATAGACCTTTCGGCCTCTGATTCTACATGAACGTAGCTTAGAAAAAATGCAAAAAAAATTGATTTTTTCAAAGTTGCAACCTGTACTGTCCCTTTAAACTAAAGTGGTTTTGGCTATATGAAATATGAAATTAAATTTATAAATTCAGACAAATCATTATTTAATACATAATTTTTGTTTGAATATTCAATTGTAAGCATTGCAAATGTTATGCTGAAACATCAGAATATCATTACCTTCCGTGAAGTTACTAGGTCAACCTTTACCGCAATGTATAAATAACAATATATCGCATATTGTTATGTCACCAGTTTGACCGACTATATAAGAACTCTATGTGGACAACGATAGGCAGTTGTTCCACCGCATTGTATCATGGACATTTAATATAAACCAACTACGCTATATCGACACCGTGGTAGTCTAGTGACCACCCCTTTCTCATCCTTACCCTAAACGTCTATTTGGCAAGAACCCGAGGATATAAGAGGAGAAGTGACCACCCCAGTCACCCTCTTACATTGGTGGCAGCGGTTTACGGATTTTTGTGCCGAATAAAGATCAGCCAGTTATCTGGGCTGATCGCGACTGGGTAAGAAACAACAAACAGAATGGGAGGTCCAAGAATGACATACGGCAATGTAGCTAACACAGTGGAGCAACTCACAGGGAAAGATACGAGCCAATATTTCGAGAAACTTGAATTCCGAGCAAAGTTAGAAGGTTGGTCAGAACAGCAAACCGTAGCAATATTGCTAT
Organism: Nebria brevicollis; assembly: GCA_944738965.1. Lineage (NCBI taxonomy): Eukaryota > Metazoa > Arthropoda > Insecta > Coleoptera > Carabidae > Nebria > Nebria brevicollis. The sequence continues at coordinate 170,060 of CALYJB010000015.1, read as the reverse complement.
TAGGCATAGAAGGAGAAGCGTTCGATTTCGTATCACAACGGCCGGACCTACAAAAAGAAAACGTGAGATACAAAGATATAAAAAAGGCAGTATTAAGGAGATTTGAACCACCAAGATTACCGGGTCAAATCTACCGGCTAATAGTACAATGTACACAGGCGGGAGACGAAACAGTACGAGAATTTGCTGACAAGTTACGGAAGTACAAGGAAGAGCTGAGAAAGGACTTGAAGTCTCAAATAATGGAACCAAACAGCAATGCACCAGAAATAGTATCTTCAAATTTAGTATTGACACAATTTAAATCAGGATTGCTCCCACACATCAGAATATACACCAGAACAATTATGGAAGTAACGGCAAGTTTGACATTCGAAGGTGCCGTGGAAATTGCAGAAAGAGAGGAGCGAACACAAATGGCAGAAGCGACGGAATCCATAGAAATCAATGCCGTGAGAAGAACCAAATCTCCAGCCACGAATATACAAACATCAAGATACCGAAATCAGGGCAGAAGAGAAATACGATGTTCTAAATGCAAAAGGAGGGGCCACATACAGAAAAATTGTAGGTACAATCAGAACTGTTTTCGCTGCGGTAAATCAGGACACATAGCAGTAGAGTGTCAAGCAAGGGTTTTGAATACAGGCAGAAATCAGTACCATAAGCAAAGTAATGCATATTACAGGAGTCAAGGAAACAGATGTAATTTAAAACACCTAAAGCCTTTCGTCCGGGTACCAACGCGAGGGGTCAACAGATTCACATACGAGAGGAGAATAATAGTACCAAATATAAACGGAAGACAACCAAACGACATAGCTAATCTCGTCATACTAAAAGTAAACAACAGACCATTAAGGCTATTAATAGACACAGGATCAGCTATCTCACTAGTAAAAGAAGCATACGTAGAAAAACACCGAATAAGAAGACAATGTATTGGCACATTAACGTCAATATCGGGGGGAGAGCTATCCTACAAAGGAACATCGAGGGTACAATTTAAGAAAAACAATAATGATTTTCCATTCGACTGCGTAATCTGTCCAAACGAACTGGCATTGGAAGCAGATGGACTACTTGGCCGAGATTTTTTGGAACAATACAAAGCTAAAATAAATTACCAAACAAATTGCATCACGCTTGGAAATACGTTTATAAAAATTTTCGCTGAGCACAGCATAGCGAACATAAACACGGACGCGAAATGTAGCATCAGCAAGGTTACCACAGAAATAGCAACGCAGACAGGATATAAAAACAATGTTGATACAGGTCAAGAAAGATACAAGGAATTAACAGTATCAGCAGAAAATAAGGTCAGGGTAAAAGAAGAAATAAAAATTCCGCCAAGAAGTGAATATGTATGCCATGCTACCCAAAAACTTTGCAAGCCAGGAAAAGAATTATTAATCGAACCAGAAGAAACAAACATATACGGCCTCATGGCTGCCAGGGTACTAACCAAGAGCGAAAAAGTGATACCTATCCGATTGATAAACATGGCGAACACCACAGTGACAATTCCGAAGAGAACCGTAATTGGAAGGGCAGAAGTATTCGAGGGTCAGACAGAAAATAAGAAAAATCTAACAGAATTTATAGACAGGAGACTAAGAGAAATAGAAATTAAGGAAGTAGAATGTTTAGCTAATTTAATCAAAATAATCAACGAATATAGTCAGGGAAGAGTTTCAAGAAGACAAGATGAAATACAAGTTAAGAGAATGGAGCTGCAACGTATCAAGGAACGTATAATGAAGATTGCGCGCCAGGAAAATAGAAATACGGAAAGACGAGAAGTACCAGAGAAAACAAGGAACCAATATGATATAATCCACAATATATGTAATTGTAATTGGGCAAAACCGACGAAGGATGAGGAGGATAATAACATGGGAATACAATGGGATAGCATGCAGCAAAGTGAACCACACAAACTGGAAGACCACTTCGATTTAGAACATCTCGATGTAAATACAAAAAAACAAATGATAAGCATACTAGAGGAGTACAAGGACATTTTTCTACTAAAAGGTGCAAAACTGGGGTGTACGCATAAAGTAAAACATAAAATAATAACGGAAGAAGTACCACCAATAGCGAAAACTGCATATAGGGTCCCATTCAGTCAAAAAGAACTATTGCAGAAGGAATTAGCAAAAATGTTAGAAGAAGGGGTAATCGAGCCATCGAATTCACCATGGTCCTCACCAGTAGTAATCGTACCAAAAAAATCGGAAAAGAGAGAAAACAAGATAAGGGTTTGCATAGACTTCAGAGGCCTGAATGAAGTAACAAAAAAGGATCACTTCCCAGTAGCAAACATGCAGGAAACGCTCGACCAACTGGGAAACACGAATTTATTTACGACGCTGGACTTAGCGTCAAGTTACTGGCAAGTAGAATTAGAAGAAAACGACAAGGAAAAAACGGCATTCACCACCGGAGGTCAACACTACCAGTTTACGAAAATGGCGTTTGGACTAGCAAACGCACCAAGCACATTCCAAAGATTAATGAATAGTGTACTGGCAGGATTAACCGGAGAAAGATGGTTAGTATACCTGGATGATGTGATTATATTTAACGGAGAAGGCACAGCAGATCACATTGCTAGATTGACTAAAGTTTTCGACCGTCTGCGAAAAGCAAATCTAAAATTACAACCCAATAAATGTAAATTCTTAAAAAGTGAAACGAAGTACCTAGGACATGTGATAAGTCAACACGGAATTAAGCCGGAACCAGAAAAAATTTCTACAATCAGAAACTATCCAATACCAAAATCTGTGAAGGAAATAAGGGCATTCCTAGGACTAGTAGGTTTCTACCGGAGATTCATAACAAGATTTGCTAAAACTGCAGTCCCATTAACGCAATTAACAAAGAAGGATGAAGAATTTACATGGACCAAAGATTGCCAGGAAGCGTTTGAAACATTACGAGAAGCATTATGCACAGAATCGTTATTAGCGCACCCAGACTTTAATAAAGAATTCATATTGTCAACAGACGCAAGTGGATTAGCAGCTAGTGCAATTCTCAGTCAGAAGCAGAACGGATACGAAAGACCAATTGCATTTGCAAGCAGGCAATTGAACAAGGCGGAAACAAACTACGACACATCAGAAAGAGAGTGTCTAGCTATAATTTGGGGTGTGAAACACTATCGCTGCTATCTGTACGGACGAAAATTTACCATCGTAACCAATCATAAACCACTGAAATGGTTAATGTCATTAAAAGATCCGAACTCTCGTCTGATGAGATGGTCACTACTTCTGAGTGAATTCGAATACGAAGTATTGCACAAGCCTGGAAAGAAACATATAAATGCAGATGTGCTGTCACGAATATAAATTAATTCAGTGTCAAACACAGATAATATATATTTACCGATCTGGGACAGAGATAAAATTAAGAAGCTGCAAGGAAATGACGAAGAAATCAGGAAACTCACTTCAAAAGAAGGTTTCTTCCAAGACGAAGAAGGATTAAAATTTAAAGAAAAAACAGGAGAAGAGAGAAATCACAAGTTAGTGATACCCAAAGAGATGTCGTTCCAAGTGATACACGACTATCACAATCTACCGTATGCAGGCCATCAGGCACACGAGAAAACACTAAAAAGAATTAAAGACAAATTTTGGTGGAAGAATATGAACACAGAGATAAAAGAATATTGTGATAAATGCCACTCATGCAATGAGAGAAAGACACCATCAAACTTAAAACCAGCTCCACTGCAAGTATTCCAAGAAATAACTGCACCATTTCAAAGGACGTCAATGGATATTGTAGGCCCATTAGTCACATCCAGAAAAGGGAACAAATACATCTTGACGTTCCAAGACCATTTTTCCAAGTATCCAGAAGCATTTGCGATTCCAGACCAAACAGCAGAAACGATAGCAAGGATATTTGCGCAAGAAATTATTGCCAGACACGGAGCACCAAGGCAACTTTTAACGAATCAAGGGAAAATTTTTATCTCAAATACTATGAAAGAAGTGTGCAAATTATTCAAAGTTGAGAAACTGCAAACAACAGCATACCGCCCTCAAACAAATGGAGTAATCGAAAGAAGCCATAGAGTATTTAAAGATATGTTGTCTCATTTCATAAGCCGAGACCAAACCGACTGGGATGAATGGTTACCATATGTTCTCATGGCATATAGATCAGCTGTACACAAATCGACAGGGGAGACACCATTTTTTATAATGCATGGCAGAGATATGGAGATGCCCTACGATGACATATCACGACCAAGAACGTTAAGATACGATTATGATGACAACTATGCGGCCGAGTTAAGAGAAAGAATGCGAATTGTGTTCGAACGAGTGAAATCACAGTTTAAAGAAACAACTGAACAGCGGAACAAGCAGTTTAATAAAAAAGCCGAGCAGATAGATTTCGAAATAGAAGACAAAGTTTATTTTCATGATCCGACAAAAATACAACTTGCAGGGACATCAAAAAAATTAGTAAAACCGTGGACAGGGCCGTACCGAATAAAAGAAAAACTGAGTGCAGTGAATTACAGAATTGTTGAGGAAACTGGGAAAAGGAATATGGTAGTACATGCGAATAGGCTCAAACCATTTAAAGCAGTTATCGAAGAGGTTCAGGAAGAGGAAATAGGAATAGAGAGCTCAACTCAAATCGAGAAAAGAAAAGCACCAACCACGGTAGAATTAGAAGCAATGCACAGGCAGTTAGAAGCAGAAGAAAGCCATACCCTCGCTCCTCAACACTTGTCTCCTAGTAGAATCCATACCCGAAGTAGAGGGCCGGTAACAGAACAGCCATGGATTTGGTCACCCGCCAATCAATAAGGAAAAGTAACGGGATAATCTACATCAAGTGCCCACTCCAGTATCAGGTAGCTTAGAATGAGTAAAATAAGAAAAATAATGTCAAAATTTTGTAAAGAGTTCATATATAGTCCAGCAAAACTGTATCGCGTAATAGTAAATTGTGCTCCCAAGGGAAGCAAATTTTTAAAGGGGGGAGGAATGTAAGCATTGCAAATGTTATGCTGAAACATCATAATAACATTACCTTCCGTGAAGTTACTAGGTCAACCTACCGCAATGTATAAATAACAATATATCGCATATTGTTATGTCACCAGTTTGACCGACTATATAAGAACTCTATGTGGACAACGATAGGCAGTTGTTCCACCGCATTGTATCACGGACATTTAATATAAACCAACTACGCTATATCGACACCGTGGTAGTCTAGTGACCACCCCTTTCTCATCCTTACCCAAAACGTCTATTTGGCAAGAACCCGAGGATATAAGAGGAGAAGTGACCACCCCAGTCACCCTCTTACACAATATTCTCAGCCTTTACTATATGAAACGCCATAACTAGAAAATGCAGTAATCTTTGATATGCTTCATGAAAAATGTTATTGTTGTATATATATTCTGTTTTTACATTTCTTTAACATCGGCAAATGGCATTAATGGTGTTGGTTCGGCTATATTCAGTTCCTTGTATATTCATTAGCGGTGGTTCCGAAGATATGGCATCCTCGCATCGTCTAACGAATCTCGTCAGTTCCATCTAATCCGAAGACACCATTTTCGGAAATTAATTCAATTAGCCGACTATCGAAGTGATATAAAATGATATTTAACGACGGACCACAGTGAATCATCCCAAACTTATGAAACAATAAATAAACGATAATTATATATTAGTTTCGAAACTTCCAAAGACTGGGTTTTTTTAGCCAGTCCCAACTGGCTGAAAAAATCAATTAAATCTAAAAATAATGTTATATTAATGTAAAGCCCATTTTTATGTATTTTACAACCCTAAAATCAACACAATATGCAACTTTAAATGAACAGTCAGAATGATTTTTCACACCATTATGGTTTCAATAGGCCAAGTGGCATAAAACATAGAAATAACAGTCTCTAAAAATTTCGTGGGCGTTCACTATATTACATAACGAAGGGCAAATCTTAATTGTGACCTATTCATGACGAAGATGACGAGGAGGAAGTAGAGTAGTTTAGCGCTAGGTCAATATTATATTAAACGCCCTAATATATATTGTGGGGTGGGGGGCGAATTTTCCATGATATATTTAAATTACTGTTGTGGTGTGAATTGCAAATTGTGATTCATCAATATAGTGACTAAAATTATGAGTGTCCTTCATCAATTAAGGTAAGAAGTGTGGTAGTAAGTTTTTTTAAAGTAACAGGAAACAGTTGGTGGTGCTGTCAATTGCAAATACCGTAAAGTTTAATTTCTAAATATATCAAGAATGTCTTGCTCTGAACTTTCTTATACGCATCTTGGTTAGATCTTCTTAGACTATTTTTCTAATTTATAATATTTTACTAACCTGTGGAACCCCTTTTCACTAAATTATTTTTAGAGTAAATATTAAATGTCAAACTCCAAATTATTTAAGTTTTTGGTTTTTCTATTAAACAATTGCCAGGCGCAGTTGATACGATTCATGTTAAAATAATTATAATAAGAAAAAATTGAAATAACCATTTTCTTGATTCCGGTAAATTTTTAGAGAAAAAATTGTAACAAACGCGCGTCTTATGAGAACGGTGCACGCGTTTGGCTCCCTCTTAACTATGTGCATGTAGTGATGTTTCTTCTTATACTCACCTGGTGGTTGGTTTTTAGGTGTAGTCTTCTCATGCACACTTTAAGGTCCCGACTGGGGTTAGCTTGTTAGAGATTAAATTGGTTTAACAATAAATAACAATTTATTTCAAAACAATAAAAATAAAACAAATATGACAAAATATGGATTTACAAAAAGATACTGAATAATGCTTAAGTTACTTACTGACAAAATAATACTCGCTAATCGCAATCTGAACTGAGACCTCGATGCCAAGTGACATCACGGTTTTATACTAAATTTTGACCTAAATTCAAATGGCCGATATTGTAAACAAATCCCGACTTAGCAACATTTCGTTAAATGGGAAAGGCACAATTTTATGCAACTGTTGCTAGATATGACGTAGCTAGTTGCATTTGCTAATCGCGAATTACCTAGCTCAGCAAAACTGAACTAGGTCGGTACACAACTAGCCTGATTTGTTACAAAATTTCAAACAGAAGTTATGTGTAATATTAATCCCTGTATTTTTTTCCATACAATTTTTCTGTAACTTCAACGATTTTTGAGTGATTGCAGAAACCGCAAATAATGATTAGAGTAAACATGCATTTCCGGTTTGAATATTTTCCTCAAAACAAAAAGGTGCACAACTCAGGATTATGCAAACCTTAAGTTTTAAGTTTTATAATTTTACCTTCAGCAGCTAAGGCGGTAGAGCGCATACACACACATAGACGGACGATTCCGACTATTACTTTCTTATACGCAGTATAAGTAAGTATTGTAATCATGAAAAATTTCGATATCGGGATATTAACGGAAATATACATTTTTTCCTTCTCTGAAACGATTTCGCCTATTTTTAGAATGATGGCCGTTTGTGAGTGTGTATGCTCTCTACAGGCTACATGGCTGAATGTTAAATTATGAAACTTTAAATTTAAGATTGGCATATGCCTGAGGTGTGCACCTTTTATTTTTGACAAAAATTCAAACCGGAAGTGCCTGTTTACTTTAGTTAGTTTTTGCGGTTACAGCAATTACTCAATAATGGTAATAGTTACAGAAGAATTGATTGGTCATAAATCAAGATTTCATTATGATGGTTATTGCAAATTCTGCTAATTATATATATTTTAATATAAATCGCGTAATCTGCGCCTGTCAATTGTTTATCACAAACATCTGCAGTCATGCACCGAACTTTCTTATACGCATTTGGGATAAACCATATCGTGGTTTCATTATATTTCCAATTTATAATATTTGTTCTATTCTTTAGATCGCTTTTACACTAAATATATTTCTTGGGGAAAATATTAAATGTCAAACTTCAGATATTTGAAGTCGTTTTTGTTAAACAAATGACAGGCGCAGATGATACGATTTATGTAAAACTATATTCCATAAGCAGAAATTCATTTAGAAACCTCTTTTGGAAAAAAGATTCAAGCAAAAGTTGTGCTAAAGATAAATACCTTTAATTATTGAACATGCAATTTTTCTGTAACTGTAACCATTTTTACTTTCTTATGCGCAGTATAAGTAAGTATTGTAATCATGAAAAATTTTGAACTCGAGATTTTAACGGAAATATATGTTTTGACCTTCCCTGAATCGATTCCGACTATTTTTGGAATTACTTCCGTCTGTGTGTGTGTGTGTATGTGAGCGCTCTACAGCCCAAACGGCTAAAGGGAAAATTATGAAATTTTAAACTTAAGATTTGTATGTGCCTGGCACGAAAACCTCCTATTTTTGAAAACCATATTCCGACCGGAAGTGCATGTTTACCCTAGTCATTTTTTGCAATTTCTGCAATTAATCAAAAATGGTTACAGTTACAGAAAATTTTTGTAAACAAAAATTAATGATATTTATATTTAGCACAACTTTTGTTTGAATCTTTTTTCCTAAAAAAGTACTGGTTTCAAAATAAATTTTTGCTTATTATATGTATTGTTACATAAATCGTATCATCTGCGCCTGTCAATTGTTTAACAAAATAGACTTAAATAATTTGAAGTTTGATATTTAATATTTATTCTAAGAAACATATTTTGTGTAAAAGCGATCTAAAGGTTCGAACAAATATTATAAATTAGAAAAATAATGTAACTACGATATGGTTTAACCCATATGCGGATTAGAAAGTTCGGTGCTTGACACTGCAGATATTTAAATAATTGCAGAATCCGCAAAAAGTGACAAGAGTAAATATGCACTTCCGGTTTGAATATTGTTTTCAAAAATAGGAGGTGCACACCCGAAGCATATGCAATTCTTAAGCTTAAAGTTTCATAATTTTAGCCTCAATATTTTGAATTTTATAAAACGAGATTTTCAGAACTCATGAATGACAAATATGTGTCGTTTCCCAAGAATAGAGTAAGTAAAAATATAATAGGTGCGTTCGGTTATTCTGTGCAGTACTATTGAATATTTAACACTTATGTAAGTAACGCACAAAGTTATATTGAATAGTAAGGATATGAGAAACAAACTTTTGATGGCTAATATAATAAATAGATTACCTTTAACGACGAGGAAATTAAATTTAGTTATTTAGCGTTATTTAACCGAGATATGCCTCTAGTCCTATATAGAGGTTAAATTACTTCCCTTCTCAGCGATATTTATATGAAGTGTTGCCATGTATTTGAATCTATCACTAAGCGTATAGGTTATAATATACATCCAGAATTTTACAACTCTTGTGGTCCTGAGGTGAAATAATTGCAATTCTACATCTGTCAAAATGGCAGAATACGGTATGCGTTTTGCAAGGTCAGTTTTATAGTAATAAATATTTAAATTTTGATGTTAGTTTTACTTTGGTTTATAGCGTATAGTACAACTTTTAATATTAGCTTGAAAATATGAGGTTTTCTTTTTGACAGACATTCATACGTGTCTCCAAATCTTGCTGTCCTACATATACAACGTTAGGAATATCGTGAAAATTTTTGTTTCGTGGGTTTTCATTGGAGCAAGTAATGGCGATGATAGAGGATGATCAAGAGCTTCATTATTCTTCAGCAAATCTTATTATGCTCTCGCCCGAAAATGCCTGTGGAAATATCTGGGACGAAGATTCTGGCGATGAAAATAAAATAACACCAGATAATTTACCACCATCACTGTTACGGGCTCCTGCTGAGATTGAATTGACCAATAACATAGATAAAGAAGATGAAATATTTGACCTGGAAGACAAGATTCCATTGGCTCAGCTACGTAAGCAATGGACTGGGATGAGCACTGATTGTTGCACTAAAACTATAACAGTTATGTGGCTGGATAGAGATATTGAAAACGCAGGAGTTCAATGGAGCGAAAACAATGATCCACTTGGTGACATATCACCTGTGCAGTTGTTCAGTACTCTAATGACTGACGAAATTTTTGACCTAATTGTGAAAGAAACAAATAATTATTGTTTGAAAAAGAACAAAAATAATAATGTCACTCTTCAAGAAATAATATGCTTCATTGAAGTTTTAATTTTGAGCGGTTATATTCAGGTACCTAGGCGTCGTATGTACTAAGAAAGAGAATATGATATTCATAACAACCTAGTTGCGGATTCTATTTCTCGCGACAGATTTGAATATGTAATGAGCAATTTTCATTTAGTAGACAATGATACCGTTGACAAAAAAGACAAATTTGCAAAAGTAAGGCCATTGTTGCAATATTTAAATATAAAGTTTATGCAAGCCGCACCTTTTGAAGAAGTGCACAGTGTTGATGAAGCAATGATTCCTTACTATGGACGCCATGGATGTAAACAGTATATTCATGGAAAACCAATAAGATATGGTTACAAACTATGGGTTGGTTGTACAAGGTTAGGTTATATAAACTGGCTTGAACCTTATCAGGGTGCTAAAACATTAGTGGGCGAAAAATATAAGGATCTAGGAGTAAGTGCAAACGTAATACTCACTTAGGTAGATCGACTGAAGACAAAGTGGCCAAATACAAATTTTCATTTAATTTTTGATAATTTTTTCGCGCCGTATGATTTACTGCGAGCGTTAAATGAAAGAAATATAAAAGGTACAGGTACAATACGTCGGAATAGAATTCCAAGCAATTCCTTCAAAAGTGTGGCTGAAATGAAAAATCACCTAGGGGTACATATGAATATAAATATTGTGCAGAAAATAAAATTAAAGTTTTACAGTGGAACGATAATAGTATTGTCGCAGCTTGCTCAAATTATGTAGGTGTTGAACCAACTCATAATGTATCACTGTATTCTAGAAAAGAAGGGAAACATGTCATTGTGCGGCAACCGAATTTGATAAATTTATATAACAAAAATATGGGTGGCGTAGATCACTCAGATGAAAATATAGCGCTTTATAGAACTTCAATAAGAGAAAAAAAAGGTATTTTCCATTAGTAGCTCACTGTATTGACATGATAGTACTTAATGCTTGGCAGTTACATAAGACAAATAAGGGCACATTAGATCATTAACTTTCCGACGACAAATAGCAATATCTCTTTTAGAAGTCAAAAAAAGAACCAACACCACATTTGCAAAGGGGCGTCCCTCAATTAATGAAAATGCTAGCATTAGGTATGATCAAATTGATCATTTTGTTATACCTCAAGAAAAACAAACTAAATGTCGCTTATGCCATACAAAAACTACAACTCGTTGTCAAAAATGTGATATTGGCTTACATGTAAAATGTTTTGTGAATTACCATCCCCAATAGACTTATGATTGTACATTATAATTAAAATATATTGTATTTGTATAACACTATTATATAACTTAACATCATACTTGATTTTCCTAACGTCCTACATGTAGGTACCCATAAAGTCCCAGTTAGTGATTCAAATTTGAAAGAAAAACTTCATAATTCTTCTTATTAGTGTATAAAGATTTATTTTAATCAACTAATCAATCATATATCTCATTTTTAAAATTCAGGCATATCTGGGTTAAGGGGACTTTGACACCTTCAAATTTTCAAAATATCAAAATAATTTTTATGACTGTAACTTGTTTAAAAAATATTGAAAAATACGTTTTTAATAATATAAACCTCAAATTCGGCTTCTAAAATATAAAGCGAGCATTTTAGGCACATCGTGTCAAAGCCGAATTTATGGTGATTTTCCTACTTTCTTCTTGCCACGACTTTCTCATACAAACATATGCTCTGAATCATTCAATACATATTTCTTTTATAAATATAATATTTTGTAAACTCTGTAGTGAATGAGCTTCAAAAAAAACACACTAGATTCTTATTTAAGTCTTTGTTAGATTTGCAGCCTTATGTTCCTGATTTTATCGTTGAAAAAAAAAAGAATGTGTTTTGCATGTGAAGAAACGAATGGTTAGAAGAGCTAAATATGCTTAAAGTCACATTACTATTGCTAAAAAAAAAAACTGAAAAACAAAGCAAACTTCAAGAAAATCTCCGAAACCAGTTTAGTTAAATATAACATTGATGAAAAATGTATCAACCTACTGCGGTTTAGCAATCCGACCCCTTTCAGACTCACTTGAAATCATGAGAAATGAAGTTGGGGCTGCATATTACCACGAGATTTCAACCGAAAAAAATCCGCAACATTTTCAATGTCCAAAAGGCGGAAATTCATGGTGCGCGTGGCGTAAAGCGGAAGCAGCTGGAGCAAAAGAGCTGAAACATTACTAGCATCCTCCTGTTTTAGATGCTGAAGTGCAAAAAATTTTGAAGCCAATATACGAGGAATTGGCCTCCGACGATTTATTACAGCGTTGTTTAGGTAATAACACGCAAAATAAAAATGAAACCTTAAATACAAGCGTGTGGAACATTGCCTCAAAACACACATTTTCCGGAAAAAAACATAATCCGACTTGCTGCTGGCATCGCTACGTGCGTTCTCAATGAAGGATTCATGAGCAAATTTGGGCATTACCATCGGCCAACATTCGCTGCAGCATGCGAAAGTTCGTGACGCTGCACGAATTAAGCAAGCGATTCGTCGGAGCACTAAGGCTTCAAAAGAAGCAAGAACTGCACGTAGGGATGAAAAATTAAATGCAGAGGAAGAGTATGAGAAGGAGGAAGGAATTTTGTACGGTGCAGTCATTGCCGACCAACTTTAGATAACATATTCTTGAAAAGTTATAGTTAAAAAACTTCAAACTCGTTTTTCTCGAAACCACGTTTTTCGAGTTGGCGGTCGTGATAAAAAGAAAACTACTCAACCGATCTTTCTCAAATTTGGTGCACATATTAATGCATGGAATGAACTACGGAAAATAACATCGGTACTATATTTTTTTATTAATCGCACAATTTTTGCCCCAAAAATTAGCCTTTTTCGAAACAATGACGCCATTTTGTTATTTTCCGCCCAAAGTTTTTTCTTGTAGGTCATTCCATTGCGGCTTCGATGTTGCTTAAGGGGGTCTTCCGGTATAATTGACCCAAACTTTGGATTTTTTTTCCAGGGAACTGGTAAGAGTTAGAAACTTGGGGTTTTTTTTAAAATCTTTATTCATCCTTGCTCTACAATTGGGATTTTCGTCGAGTCGAAAAAATCAAACTAGCGTCCAATATAGCAGCTGCCGGCGGAAATGTTCCAAAACTGCGAGCAGCCTAGAGGTCGCTATTCGTCACCGAGAAACAAAATCAGCTCAGTTTCTTGAAGAGTATAGTTCAGAAAATAGAATGAACTACGAAGTTTTGTAAAACTCAAAATTTGACAAAATGGCGGGCATTTGAAAAAAAAGTTGTGTTTTTCGGTCGATTTTTTGACTTTGACAGGCTGTAAATAATCTTTAAAATTGCAAATTGCACCAAAAGGTTAGTTCATTCCATGAAGAAAAGTGTTTTCAACAACGGAAGCAAAGAACAAAGTCAATTGGTTGAACCGTTCAAACGCTAGAATGCTCGCAGTTTTGAGAAATGTAGTTTCTAGAAAAACACGTTTAAGGTTTGCGCCCGCGATAAAAGTTATACCTGCGCGAGCCATACCGCTCGGGACGGCGATGCATGCAATGGCCTGTAGCGACGTAAATATTTTCCGGATCGAAATATCCTTTTACCCACATATTCTAGACATGTTTAGCTTTGATTTCATGCAAAAAAAAATCGATTTTTTGAAAAAATTATACCGGAAGACCCCCTTAATGTACCGTTTCTTTTTAGATGTTCCAGTATGCCACAATCACGTCAGCCATGATTTATTGCTGTATTTTCAAAAAAAATTTATTGGTCATATAACTCATAAAAAATTTCAAAATAATTTTTATTTATACAATATTTTTATGTCAAAATATATGTGTAAAGTTTCAAAATGATTTCTTGTTTGTTATTCAAATTATACGCATCTAAAATATGAAGTAAATATTTTTTTGAAGGTGTCATGTCCCCTTAAATGTTTATAGGCATTTCCTGACTTTCTTTATCAAGCTTTGTCTACTATAGTTAATAATTTACTTTATATAAATTTAATTATTCATCTTAATATATCATTTTTACTTTTTTATACGCAGTATAAGAAAGTATTGTAATCATGATAATTTCGATCTCGAGAAATATACCTTTTCACCTATATAAATAATCGCTCGAAAAATTCACATAAATGGCCTTTTATGGGCACCTTTAGTAGAATGACAAATAAATAAACAAATATATTTGTATAGGAAGAAGTTCGGCCCGAATTTTGATTAAATTTTTACTAGCAATATAGTGGTAAAAATTGAGAGAAAGATTAGATAAAATCCGCACACTACTTTTCGTAGTAATATTATTACTTTATTTGAAGCTAAATACGTACAACAAAAGAATATACAATATAAAATGATACTGTGTTTTGCGTTATGAACATCAGAACCGTACTTGCACGGACAACAACTTGGCTATCCCTACCAGGCCATCTAGCGCGGCACACTATTCAACGCCATGTTGATATGTAGTCATCATGAAAAACATTCTTGATCAAAATACATTCGAACCAAAATTAATGAAGCCTCCAATAGTAAAATTTAAACGCATTCCTTCATAAATTCAAATTCTATTATCTAGCATTTAATACAAAATCAATGACTTTAACCGTAAAACCACTGAAATCATATGTTGGAGCTTCTCACTTCTTCTCACCGCACCGTACTAGCAGGTGATTATTGATTATCACGTTAAGGATAGTTGATAATCGGGCACTAGCTTTTGTCTAACAGCGTGCATAAGTTCGAAAAAAATGAGACGAAGGTTGCAGCGTTTTGATGCTAATATATGTTGTATAAATGCAAATAAATTTCGATACTTTGTACGATCATAATGAAAACATTGTCCTAAAAATAATATTTTATAGTCTTGTTTATCTAATGTTTTTTTGAATATTCAGCACATATGTATATGTATGTATGTATCTATATTGCTGTATTTGTTCATTCTGCAATAGTTACTCGTGTTGAACGGTTGATCTATTATATAATAATGGCAGCGAATTTGAGTGAGCAGTAGTACGAATTTAACAAGAACAGAGTAGTGTTGAAAGGGGCTTTAGAAGAGAAAATACAGCAGGAAACTTTGGGGCAATCGCGTAACAACCGATGGCACCATGAGAGAAATGTTCGGCTAACTCCATCATTTTTCGGAGAAGTATGTAAGATGCGGGATTCAACCAATAAGAATGCACTTGTTGGAAGAATATCACATCCAACTGATATGCAGCATGTATCCAATGTGCAAGAGGCGAATCAGAAGCGGCCGGAAATAATTAATAACTTTGCCAAGTTATTTCAAAAACAAATAAACCCGTGCGGCCTTAGGATACGAGAAGGATTGCACCACCTAGCAGCTACCCCCGACTTCCTCATACATGGAGAGGATGCTATCGTGGAGGTTCGATAACATCCTTCTTTAGACATGCTGCCGGAAGAGGCAATTGCGTCAAAGAAGAAGGCGGTAAATTACGTGCAAACTCTAAGGGGCAGGTACCAGTTAAATCCGGCCAATACCTTCTATTCTATTATAATATTCAAGGCCAATTACATATCTGCCAAAAATCGTTATGTTATTTAATTTGTGCGACGACCGCTGGTATTTTAGTTTTGGACGTTAAGTATGAGGAGAATTTTTTTTTTTTGGAGAAAATGAAGCCTAAATAAGATGTAATTTTTTTGATCATTTAATAACGGAGATTGCATAACGCCCATCATAAATCATTTCAATAATACACCATTAATGTTACTTTAACTCGGTTCAGTTTTAGATATTTGTCATTCACATTCTGCTCTGCCTGCCCTACATCGAATTATGAGACCTGCTCATATACATAAATACTGAGTGCAATGTGAAATTAGGATAAGTTGACACCTTAGAAAATATAAGACACATGACACATATTAACACTGATGTAAAATCAGACAATTAGGGTTTAATGACAAAAGATTTAGTTATAGTGAAATAGTTTTTAAAGACAATAGCCTGTGAACTATGGAGGAGGAGGTATGTATAGAAAATGTAAAAATACAACGAAACCAATCAAACGCAGCATATTGCGAAGGTGCAGTAACGCATTTAACATAAAATGCATTTTCAATTTGAAAATATAGCTTTATTAAAGATGTTCGCCATTGCATACATACAATTGCATAAAGGTTATTCTATTGCACCTAACATATAGATTTTTTTTTCATTGATTCATCGACAAAAACAGGTGTAATGTCTCAAAATAAATGAGCCGCCGATTCTCGCTTTAAGGTTAACATGTCTCTCAGCGTTGAACGCGAACATTTTTGAACCCCGCGTCTTTAGTCAGGTGCTTACTTTTTTGCCTTTTTAAATAATTCCGATTTACAATCTGATTCACGGAACTTAAAAAATTTTTTGGCAGAATCACCCACTTCGTTTATTCAATACTTTTAAACGGAGCAGATTTAAATAAAATCAAGGAAAATAACAGTTAAATTCTGTTTTTCTCTTCTTCAAATAACGCCAAACTACTCAAAATCATGCATCTGGCCCGTTTTGACAATTTAAAACAATAATGTTGCATGAGGACAATAATGTTCGACATATGGAAAATATGGATATAAACGTGGTTGCGTTTGTTGTTATTAATACGGCACCTGGGTTAAGTAATGATGTACGTCTATAAGCTTTAAACGACTCTATAGCACATATTTTAAAAGATTTCTACATTATTTTTATGACATTACTTATATCTGAATAAGGAATGTATACAATGTTCAAGTTCCTACTATAAATCATAACATGTATGCACCTAATTTTGCACCAGCAGTTAAAGCCAACTCAAAAAGAAACTATGCCTACATTTTTAACACAAGTTGTTAAATATGTAACTATTGTAATTAATTTGTAAAAGATGTTGGTCCCTATCAAATCTCAATACCTTTTTTATCGACAGAAAAACGAAAAGCGTGGTGTAACTTGAGTTATTGTTAGCCCAAACTCGTTTTTTTGATACAGGAAAAATAGTAATAGAATTTCTATATGTGCAACAATTGTATAAAAAATGTTGGTATTGTTTTTACTTTCTTATACGCAATATAAATAAGTATTGCAATCATGAAAAATTTCGATCTCGAGATTTTAATGGAAATATATCTTTTGACCTTCCGTGAATTGGATCTGACTATTTTTGAGATGACGTATGTCTGTGTGTGTGTATGTATGTGTGGGTCTGTCTGTGTGTATGTGTGCGCTCTGCAGTCTAAACGGTAAAAGATACAGTTATGAAACTTCAAACTTAACATTTGTATGTGCCTGGCAGGAAAACCTTCTATTTTTTAAAATAATATTCCAACAGGAAGTGCATGTTTACTTTAGTCATTTTTTGCATTTTCTACTATAACTCAAAAACGGTAGTTTTTACAGCAAAATTTTTAGAATGTAAACAATAGAAAATAATATTTCGCTTAGCTTCTCTCTGAAAATATTTTTCAAATAAGGTACTGGTTTCAACAAAGAGTGTCGTTTAAATATTCTGCTGTAACTCAAAAACGGTAGTACTTACAGAAAAATTAATAAGAATGCAAATAAAGATATTAATATTTCGCAAATCTTTTATTCCAGAAGTATATTCAGATAAGGTACCGGTTACAACAAAATTTTTGTTATTTTCAATATAACATTCAATACTTCTCACGTCAGTCGTGTACTAGATGCCAGAGTGAACGGACGTTCTTTACGTGAGCTTTGTGCGAATACATTCAAATTGTAAACAAACAAATTTCGTGTTTGAACATAGGTTTTTTCTCGTTCGTTTGTGTTTATTTTGTTTTGTATGGTGTTGTTTTGGTCGTTTAACGACTGTTTTCGTTCGACTGTTTTTTATTCATTTTGAATAAATATTGTTTCTTTTTCGTAGTTTTGGCTACTTTCTCTAAATTTCGGGTGAGTTTTTTGATTTTCTTTCTTTTTTAACTGTCCGCGTTGGTGTACGGGGTGTTCGACTGAGGGGGCGACCCCTCCGTTCATTCTAACCCTGCTAAAAAGCAGAAAATGATGAGCCAGTTGACGGTGGGTCAAACACCCCGGTTTCTGGTCGTCAAGAAAAAGGACGGATCTGATTTTTTCAAAGTTAGCCCCTTTGTAATAAGTAAACATATGTATAGACTGGTTGGTGAGGTACAATCTGTAAAAAAAATTAAAGACGGTTTGTTGGTCGAAACAAAGTCGGCGAAACAAGCGACTTCATTACTGCAAACCACAGTGTTTTCTGATATTCCAGTGGACATTACGTCTCACGATACCCTAAATACCGTCAAGGGTGTAATAACTTGTCGGGATTTATTGAACTGCACGACTGATGAGCTTTGCTCTGAATTAAAGGCGCAAGGTATATCCGAGGTCAGGCGGATTACACGTAAAGTCAGTGGCGTAGTCGAGAATACTGCTTCTATTATTGTCTCTTTTTCACTGCACAAGTTGCCAGAGAAGATTCGTGCGGCCAAGTACAGTTTGCCTGTCAGGCCATACACACCAAACCCAATGTGGTGTTTAAATTGCCAAAATTTCGGGCACTCCTCTAAAACTTGCAAGGAGAATAAAATTTGTATTTGCGGCAAAGCACCACATGAAGAAGAGCGATGTTCCGACCCCGTTAAGTGCGTGAATTGTGGAGAGAGTCATCTCGCGCTGTCGAGAAACTGCTCCAAATTCAAGGAAGAGTATGCTCTCAGCAAATATAAAACTTTAAATAATTGTAGCTACCCGGAAGCTAGAGCTTTTATGCGGCAGAACTCCCCAGTCTCAGGGTTGAGCTTCGCGAAAGTGGTTGCAGCTAAGCCTACATCACCCGCGCCGTCTGTAAATGATATCGTAGATCTTCTTATACCAGAAATTAAAAAAATGATATCTGACGATATTACGACAAACCTAGCCGCCATTATGAGTATTGTTACACCTACCACAACTACACCCAATTGTATATCAGCCAAACCGTTACTTCCAAATGTGCCAGGACCTGTTCTGCCAGGTGCATCCTCAATTTCAACCACACTTCCTTTTCTCAATGTCATGAAATCGCCTGCTCCTGTTCTATCAGAACAGGAGACAAATATTTCCTTATCAGACTCAGAGTCAAGCGCTATGTCGATTGACAATGAGACTGTTAAAAATGCCAGAAAACCCAAAGACAGACGTGTATGGGGTAAGAGGAAACTGAGGGAAACTTAACACTTTCCAAGCTTTCCTCAAAATTCAGTCTTTTATTTCTGAATTTAATCAAAAAAAAAAAAAAAAATTTTCATTTTTTTTCCTTTATTTTTTTACTTCTTTCTCTTTCATTTCTTTCTCCTCATTTTTATGTTTAATTCATTTATCATTCAGTGGAACTGTAATTGTATCGTCAGCCACCTTGCTGAGTTATAACTTTTAATATCTGATCATAACCCCAGAGTTATCTGCATCCAAGAGGGTCACCTCAAACCTCTCGAGACCTTCAACATGCGGGGATATAATATTCTCCGCAAAGAAGTTGATCCTGTTGTTCGTGCCTATGGTGGCGTTGCAATTATACTTGAGTCTTCTGTTCCTTTTAAAGGCCTAAACATCAGGACAAGGTTACAGGCAATTGCATGCCAAGTATACTCACCTCGTAACATCACAATCTGCAATGTTTATCTTCCAGAAGGCAACTGGAACCTAAATGGCCTAGAAGATTTAATCTGACAACTCCCTACACCATTAGTTCTTGTCGGTGACTTTAATTCCCACAATATACTCTGAGGTTCTGTCAGCTCGGATGCCCGTGACCGAATTGTCGAAAGGTCCTTGGATAACAATGATGTCACAATTCTCAATACTGGCTCTGCCACGCACATAAACCTGAGATCAAGAAGCTTTTTGGCAATCGATTCTTCTTTTTCCACTTCCTCTCTAGCTGCCCATCTTCAGTGGCAGGTAGTTGAGGATGCCCATTACAGCGACCACTTTCCCATTCTTGTGACGTTACTATCATCCACCTTTGTTTCTGATGCTCAAACATCAACAAGCAGATGGATATTCGACCGGGCGGACTGGCAGGCATTTAGTAGCACCTTAAAGCTTCCTGACCCGTCGCCAGATTTACAAGTTGAGCTTCAACACCTATCCGAATGTATTCTGTTTTCCGCTTCGTGTTCTATACCGAAGTCAGCTAGTCGTCCCAGAAAAAAGACAGTTCCTTGGTGGAACGAGAATGTTGCAACCGCTATTTGTTCGAAAAAGCGCGCTTTGAAAGCATATAGGAGAAATCCAACTATTTCGAATCAAATCGTTTTCAAAAAAATACGTGCTCAAGCGAGACGTACAATTCTTCGTTCAAAAACTGATTCGTGGCGTGACTTTGTGTCTTCAATCGGCACTGATCTCGACCAAACTCTGCTTTGGAAGAAATTCAGATACATGATCGGCCGCAAGAAGAGTACCCATATTCCAATGCTTCAGATCAATGGCCAAATACACACTATTAGGGATGAGATTTGTGAGATTTTAGCAAATCAGTTTGAAACGGTTAGCAATTCTGAAAATTGTTCTCTTCATTTTTTGCGCTCAAAAGCGTCTGAGGAGGTCCCACTAGACTTTGGCTCTAATAATACTGAATTGTACAATTCAAGTTTTTCAATCGAAAAATTTGAATTTGCACTCAGTCGCACTGGCAATACTTCTGTCGGGCATGATGACATTGCTTACGCAAGCTTGCGACATCTACCCCACTGTTTCAAGATAAGACTAGTGGAGCTTTTTAATCACCCTTAGGTCCAGAATGTTTATCCAGACGCCTGGTGTGAAGCTGTTATTGTACCGATCCTCAAGAAAGGCAAAGATGTTTCCTCCGCATCTAGTTACCGCCCTATATCTTTGACATGTCATCTGTCTAAAATATATGAGCGCATGGTCAATTTCCGACTCAACTGGTTTCTGGATTCCCACAATCTCATTAATAACCTTCAATGTGGCTCTCGTCAGCACCACTCTACTACTGACCTGCATGTATACCTGACAAACTCCATTCAATCTAGCATGTTAAAACGGAACCATGTAGTTGCAGTGTTTTTTGATCTAAAGAAAGCGTTTGACATGACCTGGAGATATGGAATTTTACGAAAATTGCACATCTGGGGCTTACGAGGTCACCTGCCTCAATTCTAAGAAAACTCTCTTTTGCGTCGTTCATTCCGAGTCCGTGTTGGAGAAACTCTCTCTTCTTCGCGAACATTGCAAAACGGAATGTCCCAGGGCTCTTCCATTAGTGTAACTCTATTCTTGATAGCAATCAATGACATCATTTCTAACATCCCCAATTCTGTTGATTACTGCCTTTATGTCGACGACCTAGCGATCTTCACGCCATCCCAATCTCTTGTTCCCTGTCAAGAAAGATTACAGCAGGCGGTTGATATTGTTTCTTTGGCTGCATCAGAGAGTGGTTTTCGTTTCTCCACGGAGAAAATCTGTGCTATCGATTTCTGTCGACTACGTAAGGCACACAATTGTCCTGTTGTGACGCTTTACGGCAGACCTGTGCGGATCGTGGATGAGGTGAAGTTCCTAGGTGTTATTTTCGACAGACGTCTCATATGGCGTAAACATATCGAGACTGTTTCTGCGCAGTGCCAAATGCCATTGAATGCTATCAAGTGTATTGCCTCCACAAAATGGGGAGCCGATAGGGACTCTCTGTTACGACTTTACGTCAGTCTGGTTCTTTCCAGGATAGACTTCTGTGCTATCATTGTGCACACTGCTAGTGCTCTTCACTTGAAGAAGTTAGAAAGCGTGCACAATGCTGGCATTCGAACAGTCACCGGTGCGTTCAGGATTACCCCAATTCCAAGCCTTCACTATGAAGCCGGTGTACCGCCACTTCACATAAGGTACATGAAACTTGGTTTGTGGTACGTCTGCAAAGTTCTTTCGCTCCCGCAGCATATAAACTATTTTATATTTGTCAACAATCCAGTGTTGAATCGTCTATATATTAATAGTGCAACTTCTCTCTATCCGCTTGCACTGAAACTACCAAGATTATTAAATCCCTCCATGGGCATCTTTTTCTTTAACGGCAAACCTAGAGCTGACCAACTCGCCAAAAGACTCTACTCCAAATGCCATATACTTGATTGAATTCTTCAATCTAATACAACAGTACACAGACTATCAACACTCATATACTGATGGCTCCTAGACAGACTCCGGTACAGGCTGCGATTTTGTGACTGACGGCGTATCCCAGTCGTTCACACTGTCACCCATATGCTCAGTGTACACTGCTGAGCTATATGGTATTCTCTACTCTCTTCGACACTCCCGTCAATCTATCGATGAGTGACGTCACCTGCTCATCTGCACCGATTCTCTGAGTTCTATCTTAGGGATCGGTAGCAGATTTTACACAGATCCAACCATTTTGGATATCCGCGAAGAAATCGATAAATTACGGGAGCTAGATAGAAATATCGTACTAATGTGGATACCTGGACATGCTGGGATACCCGGTAATCACTGTGCTGACCGAGCTGCTCTTGGAGCAGCCAACGACAATTACGATGCCCGTCATCTCTTGCGCGCTGATGATGTGTTGAGATATGTGGCTGTGCACTGTCAAAAGGTATGGCAGGAGGAGTGTAACTCTTCTACCAGTAAATTACGACGTGTAAAGGTGTCAGTGGAGCGGTAGATCTCACCGCTACGCCCAACAAGGTGTGAGCAAGTTGCCATCTCACGTCTGAGACTTGGGCATACTTGTCTCACACACTTGTTCCTGCTACTTGGTGAACAAATACCGCTCTGCCCCACTTGTAACACTAGGCTCACTCTCGAACATTTGTTTGAGCAGTGTCCTTGTTACAACTTGCATCGTCGCAATGCTGGTATTGAAGAAACTCTTGAGGTTAACTTGATTAATAACACTGCTAGCGTTAGTAAAATACTTTCCTTCTTCCGTTCTTCTGACCTGTTGCAGAGAATCTGAAGTAGTATGGATGTCTTATTTTCTATCATATATGTTAAATTTTCATTCAGCATTTGATTCGTCTCAAAATAAGTGTTATCACGTTTTCAATATAGACACCCCAATGTATTATATATTCACAAACGGAACTCTATTCTCCGTGGATTCCAGCACATTCCAACTTTGCTCATTTGTTCGCAAAATTTCTCCTACAGTGTAATGTTGGTAAATTTTTATTTACACCCGATAAATCCAACAGTGCTACGCACTAATATATTATCATTCTTTTTTATATCTCTCTCTCATACACTCCCCTATATATGTATGTAAAAGCGGTAATGACCATGGCAGTCGACCCGCTATAATTATATAATTAAAAAAAAAACTTCTCACGTCTAGTAGCGGACGTTATGTCTATATAATTGTCCTCCGGCAGTAGTTGATCTACTCGCCACGGCATGTCTGTTGCTGATCTACAGGCAAGTATATACTGGCGTTTAACGTAAAGCAACGCTTACTATTGTAGTGCTACCTCCGCACTAAAAATAAACATGCACTTCCTGTTAGCATATTCTTTTCAAATATAAGAGGTTTTCCTGCCAGACATATACAAATCTTAAGTATGAAGTTTCATATCTGTATCTTTTACCGCTAAGGCTGTAGAGCGCAAACTTTTTGAAAATTGAGATTTCAGATACGGTAGCTTCTGCGGGCATAAATGAAAAACAAAAAGTTTTTTTATTGGTGTAGTTGCAAATAACTTAATTCTTACGAAGAAGAACGACAATGTTTTAAACATTTTATAATTGTTATAGAAAGTAATTATTTTACAAATGATATGCGTAATTCTATGAACTTTTCTAGAAGCATGAGTCTCGTCACAGAAGAAGAAGCTCCAGAAGAAGATGAACCTGATATTGCAGATCCAAATTGGCCCATATATAAAACAGTAAATTCTATATGGATTTTATAAAGACTCGCAGATAACTACGCAAATATTCCGAAACATTTGGCGTCACCAACAACCCATATCACTAACCAGAATTTTTTAATATTTGCGAGAAAAAATACGTTCCATACATACCCTTATGGTCAGGCTTCCTACTGCAGGAAAATGCTAAAAGGAAGACAAATCCCCACGTTGAATCTTGGTTTCGAGTCGTACCACATTCAATATTAGAAGGGAATAAATATTTAAAAGCGGAAAGTTTGATAGAGCCCAAAAACAATACAGCGATCTTAGAATATATATAAAAAACCCTATAATTCCTGTACCAATTCATGTACGACTGACGATGGCTACTTTGTAGCCGAAATGTACATTTAGTTTTATTAATAAATTGTGAAGGAAAGTTAAGTTATTTTATTCTTAACTATACAAAGATTCATTAGGAAGAGCATTTATGATTAAAATTCCACGTTAAGTTAAGTAAATGAGAGAAAATATGTAGAAAAATGGAGAAAGCCCAATCAGGGCCGTCATCACAATTATCACTTGGGCAATAAGGATATACTTATGAAATCAATATAGGATACACCTGCAGTTGTCGAAGCACAATCTCATGAAAAAGATAAACAGCACACAAATCGATGCGAATACCGGCACGCGACAGGAAATAAAAAAAAGAATGGTTAGACAATGGCATCTTGAAACAGCCATTTATTTATAATCACAAAATTACAAGCACAAATACATGTTTACATGGCAAGATATCAGCTGCATGCAGGGTCAGAAAAATATAGTTATCTGCATTTGAATCACTACGTGACGTTAGTAAACGGAGAGTGGATTTCAGATGCGATCATAGATTTCTACCTACCTTAATTAACGAAAAATAGAAACTTTTACATATACAGAAATGTGGTACAGAGTCCAACAATATGTTCTTATTCCATTGTACGTAGCAGGGCATTGGATATTGATTTTCGCCGATTTCCAGAAAAAAACATTTTTACTGTTTTAACTTCTTAACAAATAATAAGGTAAGGGAGGATTTGTTATCAGGATTTTTTAATGTCTATTAAAAATCTTCAGGATTGCATTATTGATGTAAACGGATGGACAGTAATAGAAGCGGAATATCCCAAGCAGCAGGACAGTTGCAACTGCTAAATCTTTGTGATTCATTATGCTAAAAATATTTTAGAGAACAACGGTACATACCATTACGACGGTGCTTTCGAGCCAAATATTCTTAGAGAATTTCCTAGACGATCTATGTTGGAATCCACAAAAGTTTCAGAGTTTTGTCTGCTTTGTCCAGATCCTGGTGATTGTCGAGTAATTCAATCAACCTGGCACTTTTGCGATTCTTGTGAGGATTGGTTTTATTTTAATAAAAAAGTAAACCGATGTGGTTTCGCAATAGAAATCTGCATCAAACTGGATTCAATGTGATTTTTGTCGCCGATTGCTACATACTTCATGTGTAAGCGATTTCAACTATCCGAAGTTTGACGAAGAATTAAGAAATTTTAGATGCCAATTGTGTTCCAGGAGATCAGGGATTTAGTAGACAGGCGGCTGTCAAAACAATTGACAGTCGCATTTAAATGCGCATCCCCCATTCTAGCTCAGCAGGCACGGCCACGGGTATATAAACCGGTGCGCCGTCGCAGAGTTTGTCACATCCCGTCAACCGAAATGTCAGGAAAGCACACGACAACTCTCAATACATAACCTAAACAATTCACCTTTCTGTCACCGCAAGGTCGGAAAAAAACATCAGCATTACACTACCGTAATATTTAACGTCAACATAAACACAAACAACATTTATACATAAATACATCACATTGTCAACATATTCAGCAACCCACATCTCACCTTTGTATATACTACAAACGACATTCATCGAATATAAAAACATCATCACTACATATTAATCAAAATGCCTCTGACAAACAAAATGTATATTATCCAGCATAATGAGAAATTCAAAGAAATTGAGAAAATCCTGCCGGCGCCAATATAAATTCCTCCTGCAAATACCAAGACTTATATCACCGTTACCGCCTTCACCAGATGCGTCCAAACCAAGAAACAATCCGTCATCAATCCCATACGTATAATTCCCAAAGAAGTTCCCTATCCTAGACCGCAGACCATTAATAGAAACCGCATCCATCTAGCTGATCCCCGTCTCCCTGCCATATGTAAATTTCATGTGACAAAACCTGTCAATATTTTTTATAAGGAGTACGAATATATGTTGTAACGAAGCGTGAGCATGCGCTCCCTACTACGTTACCGAACAGCTGTCCGCGCACCAGAGCGTAAACGGCGCGCGCTGTGCCGGGACAGCCACGCGCAGGTAAAGGGTAGGCAAACCATATAAAAGAAATCAACGCTAGAGAGCAAGGCAGTCTGAGTCCGTATGCAGAGTCAATTGGGTAAGCAAGCAACTGTTATATAAGTCAACGCTTCGGTTATTGTCCAGCCTGACCCAGTAGCTAGTTCCCGTAGTAGATCCGTGCCTTGGATTTGTCCGGCCGGGTTTGTAGAACTATTGATGTCAGAGCTTCGGTTATTTCCAGCCTGACACCGTAGTTATTTCCCGTTTTACATCCGTGCCTTGGTTTTGTCCGGCCGGGTTTTGTAGAACTATATATGTCAGAGCTTCGGTTACTTCCAGCCTGACACCGTAGTTATTTCCCGTAGTAGATCCGTGGCTTGGATTTGTCCGGCCGGGTTTGTAGAACTATAGATGTCATAGCTTCGGTTATTTCCAGCCTGACACCGTAGTTATTTCACGTAGTAGATCCCTGCATTGGTTTCGTCCGGCCGGTATTGTAACTTGTAGATGACAGGGGAGTGGATAAGGTATATCACCACCAGGGTGAAATTTCGTAGAATTGTAAATAACAAGTCGTTTGGTCTTCCAGCGACATCTGTACCAAATAAACAGAAATAAAGAAAGTAAACTAATGAATTCTGTGAGTGTATGTTAATCATCACTATAGCTATCTGGACGACTGGCGCCCGAATTTATCTCAGAGCCCACTAGGTGACGCCCACGACGAAAAGGGCTTCACAATTTGTTTTTTTTTAATGTTTTTTACATTTCGATTTTTGTTTTTTATTCCCCATTAAGAATAGATTTTATATAAAAACATCTCTGAACCAGAGATAAGAAAAATTGGGGGATATTATGTTGTACCTGAAGGCTGGGTTGCTGTTTCAGGTTCAAATCAGTGTCCATCTTGGTACTTCGGTCTAAGACTTCATTATCTTGGATTACCTATAAGTAAGAGAACTTACCCCAGCATCCTAGCATCCAGTGATATCGTGCTGGCCTCAATCTTCTCATCAGCACGCAGTGAGGATGAGAACGCTTCTCGTGCTTTTGTTGCATACTTGATTGTAATGACATGTGCTGTTGGATCATGGAAATCCAAAGATAAACCGGAAATATATCTTCTACTAAGACAGAGATTAATTATTACGAAAGATTTATTTAATGATATAAATTTAAATGATATAATCACAATCATTAATCAGAATACAACATTAAAATCGAGGTTAAATTTAAATATAACTACGGAAGAAATTGGAGATTTTTGGATTAAATTCTTAAAGATAAAAAATGTTGATTATGATATTATTAGAGATCATAGGATTGTAGATATTATTATTCTATTAATGACATTGATTGAAAATGATTCTGCTAAGACTGACCTTGAGTCATGTATACTTTATTTTTTAATGACCTTATCAAGGATTGGAAATTGCACCAGTGGTTTCTTAGAGAGGAAGAATCTATCATATAAATCAATTTCAACAACTCCAATCAGACTATCAAAACCCGTAACAATCGATATTTGAAGCGATTTTCGGTCTGTTATCGAATATCATTTTGATCCTAAGTCATCGAATATCGATATTGTTATAAAAAATACTGGCAAATTGATAAAATATATAAAAAATATTATTATCACTCCTTTATTTAACCAATTGGCTTATAAGAATCTAACCATTGTCAGTTGCATATCAAAAGCGTTTAGCGAAATTTCAAATTTTCCGTGGACAGCTCTGATTTAAAGAAACCCGGCACTACAATCGGAATTAAAGAATTTTAAGGGAATCTTGGACGCCTGTAATGAAGATATCTATTTAGGATATAGAGTTGTAGGTCCAGGAACTGCTATTCCAACATTGGGTTACATTGCAGTTCAATTACTTATATCTGTTGGGGGTAATGAATCATTGAATAAATATAAAGGTATTGGATCATCTTCAACACAGAATGTATTGAACAAGTCATACTACCTCAAATTAATACAAGATTACAAGGATGACTTGAGCAATGCATCAGGGAATTATGAGACTCTGAAAGCATCATCGGATCGTAACGATAAAGTTTTACTCCGATCCGGAATATCTGCTGCGATAACCAAATTCTTATCTGGTGGAAATGATGACAATGATGATGATGATGATAATGATGACAATCATAATCTTGGTCATGATCAATGATCAGATGATGATTTTTTAGCATCTCTAGATGATCATCAAAGATTCCCAAAACCAACAGCTCCATCACTTGCTGATTCTGACGTAACATCGAAGAGGGGATTTGAGGAAGCATCAACATCAAGATATTCCTCACCACTTGTAAAAAAATCGAAACAAGTCCACATTCCCTTACAGGATATACACATGGATATATCAGATGAAGATGATTTTTCAAGTATTGCTCAGGGTAGTAAAACACCATCGTTACGATCACGACCTTTATTGATCAGTAATAGAACCGTCCTTCCACAATTAATTTATGCGCTAAAAGCCCAAGATATTCAACAATATTATTTACAAATTGAAAGATTATTAAAAAACAAGAAAACTGGATGCATTTCTCAGATTGTAACATTTGAACAATTAAATCAATATGCAGGTTTAGTAGATTAAAGTATTAAATATTGATTTTACTTTTAATCCTGTTAAGTGTAACAAATTGATAAAGTCCATAAATAATTGTTATCATGATAAATCATGTAATTTATCTATAAATAGACCTATACTGACGAATGAAGAGTTTTGTTTTGAGATTTGTCACTTAATACTTGTTATTTGATCACACTTGAACATATGCTGGCAAATGAAGTAATTACAGCATGTGATGATAAGCGAATATACTATTATAACGTTATAATTAAACATATGATTAATTTTTAAGAAAATTAATACATAAAACTAACCGATTAATTATATGAATTTTCTTATCATTTCTTAAAGTAATTATATCTTATAAGACATACTAACCGTAATATGATAATCTTGTAAATTACTATAAATAATAATTCTTATAATTAAGTTTTAATCTTAGAGTTTAATGTTAATTTTTAATTAGGAGTCAATTAATGAAAATTATATTATAATAATCAAATCTATCAACTTAATTATTATATAAAATCTATTTTTAATGGGGAATAAAAAACAAAAATCGAAATGTAAAAAACATTTAAAAAAAAAAACAAATTGTGAAGCCCTTTTCGTCGT
Source organism: Nebria brevicollis (assembly GCA_944738965.1). Lineage (NCBI taxonomy): Eukaryota > Metazoa > Arthropoda > Insecta > Coleoptera > Carabidae > Nebria > Nebria brevicollis. The sequence goes on along the minus strand of CALYJB010000015.1, from coordinate 140,497 downwards.
GGGCGTCACCTAGTTGGCTCTGAGATAAATTTGGGCGCCAGTTACAACACCGGCCGGACGAAACCAAGGCACGGATCTACTACGGGAAATAACTACGGTGAACACGTAGATGAAAATATGTAAAATATAATTAATTTTAAGAGCCATGGACCCCAACCTCCTCGTGGTTCTTGCTGGAAAACAATGCACAACTTAAATCTATGTTTTGCAATGTTTACTAAGGGGTAATAAGGTAAATTAAAAAAAAAAAATCCCAACATAAAGGAATGCATGATATTAACTTTATTGTCTCCATTATTGAAAAGAAGGGAATGGTGGAGGCGCATATATTAATGGACCGAATAATTGAAATTCACTATATTAGAAGGCGAGGGTGGATTCAGTGATCCAGGACAGTAAGCGAGTACGATATTTATAAACTTAAGCAGAATGAAAAGAAAAATGAAAATTTTCGATCTCGATATTTGAACGGAAATATATCATTTGAACTTGCCTGAATCGAAAATGACTATTTGGCATATTATTCTCATGATCAAGAATAGAATAGGCAAAAAAACTTTGAAATCCTTTTAATAAAATATCTTAAATATTTTATACTGAACTATCTAATACGCATTTCGTCAAAACCAAATCATATTTTTATTATTTTACAAATTAATTATTAATTTCCGCTATCTTTACTTTCTTATACGCAGTATATGTATTATAGTCATGAAAAATTTCGATCTCAAGATTTTAACGGAAATATACGTTTTGACCTTCCCTGAATCGATTCCAACTATTTTTGTAATGACGTCTGCCTGTGTGTGTGTGTATATGTTCTCCACAGCCTAAGCGGTTCAAGGTAAAATTATGAAACTTTAAACTTAAAATTGGCATATGCCTGAGGTGTGCACCTCCTATTTTTGAAACAAATATACAACCGGAAGTGCCTGTTTACTCTAGTAATTTTTGGCAGTTTCTGCAATTACTCAAAAATGGTTACAGTAACAGAAAAATTTTATGAACAAAAAATATAGGTATTTATATTTAGCACAACTTTTGTTTGAATTGTTTTTCCAAGAAGTGTCCTTGTTTCAAAATAAAATTCTGAATTTTATATATATATATATATATATATATATATATATATATATATATATATATATATTTACAAAAATCGTATCATCTGCGCCTGTCAATTGTTTAACAAAATAGACCTAAATAATTTGAAGTTTGACATTTAATATATATTCTAAAAAATATATGTAGTGTGAAAGCGATCTAAAGGTTAGAACAAAAATTATAAATTAGAAAATTAATGTAACTACGATATGGTGTAACCCATATGCGGATAAGAAAGTTCGGTGCATGACACTACAGATATTTTTTTCAGACAATGCTGCAAGGAGAACTCATGTACACCGTTAGCAAGAATTATATAAAAACGGGCCCCACTGAGCGACTGATATCTTCGCCAATTTTATTAAATTTTTTTCAATATTGGAAATTGTCTACAAATTTATTATATGTGTACGTTAAATATAGAATAATTCATATTTTTAATGGTCGAGTCAAAAAAAAAGTTTATTTTTATGTCTAGTTTTCGAGCGTCGAGATGGTGTTACCCCTTAATTTTATGAGTTATAATTTGAATGGAAGCGGAGATGCCAGTTTTATACATGACCCCAATCAATGGAAGCCCCGAACCCAAAAACACAAGAACCCTATGCAAACCACTTCCCCAACCAACACGGAAAACCAGAGCACGAGTACAATGAAATGTTGGATCTCAGCCAATATATAGTCATGGAACGCCAACACCGACCTTAGTTCACTACACAATCACGGGTGAACAACCGTCAAGATGAATAAAAAAAATTTTTCTTTCTCTCTTTTGTTATATATAATCCGTTTCTCTTTTGCATAAACTATTTTTCGCTTTCACCTGTACAAGCGGTAATGACCATAGTAGTCGATCCGCAATTTCAATAAAATATATATATATAAGTTACAGTGCTACGTTAAGATATTATGCTTAGCATAACAGTTTCTCCCCCTTTCGTTGTTAGTAATACATAGAATTAGAATACTCATAATTTTTATTAGAAGTAAGATTATTATGTAAAATAGTTTAGTTATGATTTATGGGTTGTATTAAGTAGTTATACTTTTCAAATAAAATAAATTTTAAAAAGGCATTAACGTTCTGTAAAAAGTTAAGTGGCGCAGTCGGTAGGATTTGCCATAACGAATTAACAAATATAATTCGGCTCGCTCTAGCGATTTAATTGGCAAACGAAGAAAAATAATAATTGAAATAAAAAGTATAAACAAATAGTGAAATCACGTATAAGTAAAAAATCAATCCAATTTCCAAAAAGCAAGTTTAATTATCCAAGTGCAACTGTGGGCAAGCTCAGGGTACATCGGTCGTCCAAAGGAAGATCACAACCCTGAGAAGACCAAAACCCAACAACATTTAACATCAGTATCGATTTCAGGGCACATGAAGCATATACTGATATTGTGGTGAGTACACATGTCCTCAAGAGGTCCTTCTCAATTAATCAAATCTGATACAAGCTCAAATTCTGAATCTGACTCCGATCTCGAAGACCGTGACCAAAACAAACATTCCTTAATAACACGTACGATATTAAGAGAACCTATATTCAAACTTAATTCTAACATGGCTATATAAGTTCTAAAGAAAGAATATCTGGATATGATACCAGAATTCTTTGGTGATAAAGAACTATTAACTAGATTAATTGAAATAAGCGAAAAACTAGTAATAAAATTTTATAATTTAACTGATCAAAAGGATTTTCAAAATGAATATTTAATGAGTAGTTTACTAGCAAAAAGTAAAGGGGAAGCAGCAATAAATATTTCTAGTTGTACTGTTAAAACATGGGCTGATCTTATACTCGCTCTATTAACCACATACGCGGATAAAAGAGACTGTCATACCCTATGTATGGAAATGACTGAGATGAAACAAAATAAAAAAGAATCTGTATTAGATTTCTATAACAGATTGCAGCATATTTTAAATTTACAAGTTTCTTATCTTGCAACGCACGTCGACAATAATGAGGCACCTGTTTTAATTGCGTATTTCAAAAATTATGCTCTTAGAATTTTATTAACCAATAGGACAAATAATGCGTACAAAAAACCACAGCAACCTAAATTCAGCATTAAGCATGCTTACAAATGATTTTCAGTTTGAAAACACGCCAAATATTCCAAAAAACATTCCTAAAAATTTTCAGAGAAATACTCAAAGATCAAATCCGCAAAACATGAAATTTACCCCATTTAGACCATTTAACACGCCACATTTAGCTCCACCATATCGCTACTCATTTAATAGAACACCTACACAACAACCTACTACTAGCAAGATAAATTATTATAATCCGCCCAACCGAGGTCCTCTTTATAGACAAAACTTCCCTAAACCTACACCGATGAGTATTTCCACACGAAACACTCAAATGTACCTACCTAGTCCTGGTCCATCAAACCAACGCCCAAATTTCCAAAGGCATAATACACAATTTCCTCCAAAATTCATTTCTGAAGATCTTTATAATATTGACGATCCAGAATTAACCAATTATTTTGACGAAAATAATTGTTATAATCCAGAAAATGACTACACTAAAAATTAGGAACAAGATATAGAGAACAGTTCATTGGAAAACTCTTATGCCGTTGAAAATTTAACAGAAGACTCTTTTTTAGAAGCACAAGCCTCGGCACAAGAATCACCCCCACACTTCGAATTGATGAATTTAGACAACAATCAAAGCAGACTACCTTCTACTATCAGTTCACAACACCCTGAGTCAAACGGTATCATCGAACGTTTCCACTCTACATTAATTGAACACATTAGATTATTTAACAATCAACCAAAATACAATAAGGAACCTATAGAAATGAAAGTAAATTATGCACTTTTGGCTAATAACAACACACATTCAGTTACTAAATTGAAACCCTGCGAAATAACATCTGGTCATTTAGAAACCAAATCTCCATTCAACATTGACATTAACAAACAACTTATTAATAACTACATTGAAAGTCACAGAAATAAAACAAAACTACTCTACCAAACAATTAACAACAAAATAGAACAAAACAAATCGAAAATTACAGGAAAAATTAATGAAACTCGATAAGAATTGCCCCAAATTCCTGAACAAATCTTTATAAAAAACAGACAGAAGCAACAGAAAACAAAAAATAAATATGATCCACAAGAATTAAAATCAATTAATAAAAACTTAAAAACTGCATAGATCAAAACAAAACATGGTAACAAAATAGAAAATATCCACCTTTCAAATATAAAAAGACCACGAAAAAAGACTTATTCTTTTAAAATTCTTCCAGGTTGTTCACGATCGGACGTGGATCAATCATCAGGCATATAACCGAGAACTTAGGAATACTACCTATCAGTTTGGGTCCCGCAAAACTTGAAAAATCAACACACACATTTATTCACTACTACAACCTAAAACCTCTCTTTGAACAGTATGATAATCTAAACAGTCAATTCGAAAATCTTAAATTAACAATTGCAAATAATACACAATATATGGAAGAACTTCACAATTACGACAAAATCCTTGAATTCATTCGGACTAACATTAATAATAAAATAAACAACCTAAGAATCCACTCACATTCTTCTAGAAATAAAAGAGGGCTTATAGACGGATTAGGGTCAATTTTTAAATTTATCACTGGCAATCTTGATGCAGAAGATGGCAAAAAATATAATCAAATATTAGAACACATGCAACATAACGAGCATAATATGGAAAAACAATTAATGTTAGCCTACTCCTTAAACCTTCAAACAATAAAAAATTTTAATAGTACAATCTTAGAAATACAACATAACGAATTAATTCTAAAGTCAAAAATTATACAATTAACGGAAATAATAAATGATATGCATATCCAAGGTATTTACTTTGCAAAAAATCTTTACGATCAGTTAATTAAACTGTATAACACAATTTTGAACATTTTGCAAGATATTGAAAATTCTGTAACATTGTGTAAATTAAGAACCCTACATCCAAGTATAATACATACAGAGGAATTCCTAGCAGAACTAAAGAAAATCTCAACACACTATAAAGGTCAATTACCTTATGAACCAAATGAAGAAAACATACTAAATTGCGAATCTCTATTAAAAGTACATTGCAAAATCGGACCATTACAAATAAATTATTTTATATCAATTCCCATTAATTTCAAAATTAATTTTGAACTTTTCTACCTGTATTCAATCCCAATATCCCAATATCAGATACATTCTAAAATCTAATACTGATACTATACCTCTGAGTGATATGTGTATTCAAAGCAAAATATATCAGTGTCCAAATAAATTCTATGCCCACCATAACACAACATGCGAAGAAAAAGTTCTCAACGAGCAAAATTCGAAACAATGCCACTACACAAAATTGGAAATCAAAGATAACCACTTCGAAGTAGTTCCGAATATCAACCAATATATAGCAATGCTCCGAAAAGAAGAAAAAATCACTATCAAATGCTCCGAAGGAATTAACATTGAATCTCTCTCCGGTGTATACTTGTTAAATAATGATAAAAATTGCGATATAATAATTAAACAACAAACACTACAAATTATGGACAAAGTGCAAGAAAAACCCATCATATTACCCAAATTAAACTTCGAACTAAAAAATAGCAAAATCTCAAACTTTTCGATTAAATTAAACCCACTTACACTCGGTGATATAAAAATTAATCCAATTTCAACTATTAGAGAAGAACAAGCCGATATTTATATTCCTAGTAATTGGACTATATTATTGTACATTGTAATAATTAACCTCGGGTCCTACTTCATAATAAAATGGTTTCGACAATGAAAAATTAACATTCTACGTCGTAATACAAGGGTTAAGATACCATCGAAATCCAAACTGCGTAAAAAACAAGATGACTCGGAAATTCAACTACCAGAAGGGGCTTCCTTCTGAGGATGGAGGAGTTACAGTGCTACGTTAAGATATTATGCTTAGCATAACAGTTTCTCCCCCTTTCGTTGTTAGTAATACATAGAATTAGAATAGCCACCATTTTTATTAGAAGTAAGATTATTATGTAAAATAGTTTAGTTATGCTTTATGGGTTGTATTAAGTAGATATACTTTTCAAATAAAATCTTAATTTTTAAAAAGGCATTAACGTTCTGTAAAAAGTTAAGTTATATATATATATATATATATATATATATATATATATATATATATATATATATATATATATATACATGATAATAAAATAAGACACTTGGTTTATAATTTCACAAAATATTAATTCATAGAATACTTAAGTTTCTCTATATGATGCTATTGTATGCCGTTGAAAATTTAACAGAAGACTCTTTTTTAGAAGCACAAGCCTCGGCACAAGAATCACCCCCACACTTCGAATTGATGAATTTAGACAACAATCAAAGCAGACTACCTTCTACTATCAGTTCACAACACCCTGAGTCAAACGGTATCATCGAACGTTTCCACTCTACATTAATTGAACACATTAGATTATTTAACAATCAACCAAAATACAATAAGGAACCTATAGAAATGAAAGTAAATTATGCACTTTTGGCTTATAACAACACACATTCAGTTACTAAATTGAAACCCTGCGAAATAACATCTGGTCATTTAGAAACCAAATCTCCATTCAACATTGACATTAACAAACAACTTATTAATAACTACATTGAAAGTCACAGAAATAAAACAAAACTACTCTACCAAACAATTAACAACAAAATAGAACAAAACAAATCGAAAATTACAGGAAAAATTAATGAAACTCGATAAGAATTGCCCCAAATTCCTGAACAAATCTTTATAAAAAACAGACAGAAGCAACAGAAAACAAAAAATAAATATGATCCACAAGAATTAAAATCAATTAATAAAAACTTAAAAACTGCAAAGATCAAAACAAAACATGGTAACAAAATAGAAAATATCCACCTTTCAAATATAAAAAGACCACGAAAAAAGACTTATTCTTTTAAAATTCTTCCAGGTTGTTCACGATCGGACGTGGATCAATCATCAGGCATATAACCGAGAACTTAGGAATACTACCTATCAGTTTGGGTCCCGCAAAACTTGAAAAATCAACACACACATTTATTCACTACTACAACCTAAAACCTCTCTTTGAACAGTATGATAATCTAAACAGTCAATTCGAAAATCTTAAATTAACAATTGCAAATAATACACAATATATGGAAGAACTTCACAATTACGACAAAATCCTTGAATTCATTCGGACTAACATTAATAATAAAATAAACAACCTAAGAATCCACTCACATTCTTCTAGAAATAAAAGAGGGCTTATAGACGGATTAGGGTCAATTTTTAAATTTATCACTGGCAATCTTGATGCAGAAGATGGCAAAAAATATAATCAAATATTAGAACACATGCAACATAACGAGCATAATATGGAAAAACAATTAATGTTAGCCTACTCCTTAAACCTTCAAACAATAAAAAATTTTAATAGTACAATCTTAGAAATACAACATAACGAATTAATTCTAAAGTCAAAAATTATACAATTAACGGAAATAATAAATGATATGCATATCCAAGGTATTTACTTTGCAAAAAATCTTTACGATCAGTTAATTAAACTGTATAACACAATTTTGAACATTTTGCAAGATATTGAAAATTCTGTAACATTGTGTAAATTAAGAACCCTACATCCAAGTATAATACATACAGAGGAATTCCTAGCAGAACTAAAGAAAATCTCAACACACTATAAAGGTCAATTACCTTATGAACCAAATGAAGAAAACATACTAAATTGCGAATCTCTATTAAAAGTACATTGCAAAATCGGACCATTACAAATAAATTATTTTATATCAATTCCCATTAATTTCAAAATTAATTTTGAACTTTTCTACCTGTATTCAATCCCAATATCCCAATATCAGATACATTCTAAAATCTAATACTGATACTATACCTCTGAGTGATATGTGTATTCAAAGCAAAATATATCAGTGTCCAAATAAATTCTATGCCCACCATAACACAACATGCGAAGAAAAAGTTCTCAACGAGCAAAATTCGAAACAATGCCACTACACAAAATTGGAAATCAAAGATAACCACTTCGAAGTAGTTCCGAATATCAACCAATATATAGCAATGCTCCGAAAAGAAGAAAAAATCACTATCAAATGCTCCGAAGGAATTAACATTGAATCTCTGTCCGGTGTATACTTGTTAAATAATGATAAAAATTGCGATATAATAATTAAACAACAAACACTACAAATTATGGACAAAGTGCAAGAAAAACCCATCATATTACCCAAATTAAACTTCGAACTAAAAAATAGCAAAATCTCAAACTTTTCGATTAAATTAAACCCACTTACACTCGGTGATATAAAAATTAATCCAATTTCAACTATTAGAGAAGAACAAGCCGATATTTATATTCCTAGTAATTGGACTATATTATTGTACATTGTAATAATTAACCTCGGGTCCTACTTCATAATAAAATGGTTTCGACAATGAAAAATTAACATTCTACGTCGTAATACAAGGGTTAAGATACCATCGAAATCCAAACTGCGTAAAAAACAAGATGACTCGGAAATTCAACTACCAGAAGGGGCTTCCTTCTGAGGATGGAGGAGTTACAGTGCTACGTTAAGATATTATGCTTAGCATAACAGTTTCTCCCCCTTTCGTTGTTAGTAATACATAGAATTAGAATAGCCACCATTTTTATTAGAAGTAAGATTATTATGTAAAATAGTTTAGTTATGCTTTATGGGTTGTATTAAGTAGATATACTTTTCAAATAAAATCTTAATTTTTAAAAAGGCATTTACGTTCTGTAAAAAGTTAAGTTATATATATATATATATATATATATATATATATATATATATATATATATATATATATATATATACATGATAATAAAATAAGACACTTGGTTTATAATTTCACAAAATATTAATTCATAGAATACTTAAGTTTCTCTATATGATGCTATTGTATAGTGAACCTTAAGTATTCTATGAATAAATATTTTGTGAAATTATAAACCAACTGTCTTATTTTATTATCATGTATAACAAATTTCACCATGTAAGAGCTTCAACAATTCAAGAATTATATATATATATATATATATATATATATATATATATATATATATATATATATATATATATTTGACAAAAACTCAACAGATCAAGGTATTTACGCGGGATTTTTTTATCTCCGCACCCAGTATTTTGTCAAGGGCGACAAAATCTTTCGTAGAGGGGGGTAGTATCACGCTTAGGGAACACTTGTATAACTTCAACCAGTCGGACCACCGTGATAGGAAACAGCATCTAACCCTATCAGACCACCGTGATATTAGATATCACCTAGCCTTATCGGACCACCGTGATAACACATATTTCTTAAGCTTAAGCCCATTGTCAAGGTCCGCTTAAATATCACAAAACAGGCACTTGGGAGCGACAAAGTCTATATAAGGAACACGTAAGCGACGCTCAGAACAGTCTCTTGCCCAGTGTCCACGAGACAGTTGTCTGACTTATTAAAGTACAATTTTTGTTAAAGTGTTAATCATTGGAATCATTGAAATCATTGGAAGAGATGATAAAGAAGATGCTTAGTGGCCAACTAGAGGAGCTAAGACGAATGCAGCCTACAGTAGGAAAGCCTATCCATTTAATGATGAAATCAAATGTTTGCTTTCGAGAAATCTCCTATATGGTGACCAAGGAGCTGTCACATCTAAAGCCGAGCTATCACGCATTATGGGACGCACTACTCGACTTGCGAGAACATGTGCTAAGCAATGATATCTTAAAATTGGCCATCTACTTATTGAATATTGTTAACGATAACATTAATGCATTTTCTTGGATTTATTCAAAATACCCAGTGTCAACCGCCGTGGTTGAAATGTAAATAGTACATTCTAATTTTGAATACTATTTCCAATAATAAGTGAAAGGTGAATTGTTATAAAAAGACTGAGCTTAAGAATTTTAGGCGATTGTATATTGAGCGTTGGGTGACAAACAAGTGGCTTCGTTCGGTATGAGGGGACGTCCAGATATTACGTAAGACATTGCCATATTTTTCCCAACCCAACCTATTTGTAAATTAGATTTTTTAATTTTATTTCCTAACATGACCAACCACCAGGAAATTGTGAACCAGTAAACTGATATCGCAAATGGATCGTCATGTTTTGTGTAATGTCTCAACAAAACGTATTTTTGAAGTATTTTAAAAATATATTCTGGCCCTTATGCACAGTAATATTAACTATAAATCTATAATATTTTTACTTCATCTACTATATTATGTAGCATATACTCATTTTTCTCATTATATGTATACTTATCACATCTGTATTGACGATAATAACCATAATTAATTAATTTGCTATGAACAGAATTTAGTAAAAACCAAAAGAAAATAGGTGACAAATTAAGTATTAGAACGAGCAGCCATCACATATTTAAGTAAATCCTGAACAATCTTGCTGATTAGTTTACGTTGCGTGAAAACATTTAACAATTCTATCCTGTTTTAATTTTGTTTAAAAAACCTCACGATAATAGCTTCACAATGATTGAACCAAATAATTCAATTAGAATCTCTTTTCTTATTCAGTCATTTTAGCGGAATATATGTATATCTAGAAAGCCTAATCACAAAATACTTCTAGATATTCTGTCATATAGGTAACGGCTGCATTGGTGATATGCCTTCCGTGTAATCTGTAAGAAATATAAACATTATTAGACATTTTTATAAATACTATCCTTGTAATTTTTTTTTTTTTTTTTTTTGTAGAACATACATTAAAAGTAACATTCAATTTCAATGGCGAATGAATTTAATGCTTCTTCAATTACTTAAACTCGTAATATTTCTGGTTCATTTTAAATTCGCTGTATTAGGTCAACAGAATTTCAAGTAGCGTTATCGCTGTATGCCACTAATTATTTGTAATTGTTTTTTTACTAAGACTGTATAAATCCGAAGAGAAGATATACTTTTTGCTTGTTTGATTTCTGTTACCTTTCATCTTATAATATAACAAAACTTATTAATTCTACTTTCTTATACGCAATAGAAAAATCGTGAAAAACATCGATCGAAAAATGTCGATTGTTTAAACGGAAATAGTCGTTTTGCCCTTCCATTTCATTTTTCATTTTGAAATTACTTTATTGTTTTTATATATATATTATATATATATATATACATTATTTTTACTAAAATAACGTGTGGACAACATGGTTGGTTTAGTCAGAGCTCCTACTCACAGGGGGAGTGTATATCTGTGTATGAGTGTTATTGCGTTGTTTGCTTGAGTACATTGTGTTATTGTAATTGCTATGGTTGGCTTATAAATCGTGTGTGTTAGGATTGTGTTTATGGGAAAAGAGGGATGAAAAACCCATTTTAATTCACATGAATTTTTTTTATAAAACTTAAATCTAACTTAACTAGTTTAAAATTAACTTTTATGGCCCGGAGCATGTTGGCTATATTTATCATGGAGCTTAGTTTTTCCATTTCTGTGAAAAGCTCGGCGATGTCGTCAAGGTCATTGGTGGGTTGGTGGGTTTCTTGTTGCGGTGTAGGATGTTGGGGGGTTTGTTTTGGGGTGGGTAGGGGTGGGAAGTCCAGTGTCTTGGGGGGGGGGTGCTGTGTGTATTGGTTGGTGGGAAGATTGAGGTTGTGTTTGTCGATGTGGTAGCAGTAGTTTGTTGTTGGTGGAGCGGGTTTGCCAGTGGTTTTTGGCGGGAAGGGGTGCGTCTGTGTATGTTGGTAAGGGGTGAGGGGTGGGGTTTTGGGTGATTTTTTAAATTTTAGTCAGGTACGTTTGGCACTCTATTGAGTTCGCAGGGTGCGCTCCTCCACAATTCGCGCACGTTGCTGGCGTGTCTGGCGTTTTTACGCATGTTTGGGTTAGGTGGTCTTTGGCGCAGTTGAGGCACCGGGGTTGTAGGCGGCAGTTAGTTGTGGCGTGACCCCATCGCTGACATCGGTGGCATTGTATTATCACCTGTTTGTTGAGGTGTCTCTCCCATGCGACCTTAGTGTGGAGGATGTATTTGGTGTTTGAGGTGCCGTTGAGTTGGTTCAGTGTATGTTTGTTGGATGTGGTGATTAGGAATAGGGGTCGTCGGGTGTTTCGCATACGGAACACTTTTTCGACGTCGACTCCTGCTTTCCGGAGTTCGGCTAGGAGTTCAACTGGGTCTGGGTCGCTGTCAAGTCCCCTCAGCACAAATGCGTGGGTCTTAGTTTGTCTGTTAGTGTAGGTGTAGTAATGAAAGTCTTTGTCTGCGTTTATGTCTGTAATGAAGTGTTGTCTTTCAGTTTCGTTGTGTATGTATATGTTTGTGTTATTGTTTGTATATTTTATGTGATATCCCTTGTTTGCGAAGTCTTGTAAGTACTTAGTGAGTTTGTCCATTTGTGCGACAGTGCCGGGGTTGATAATAGGTGGGGGGGGGTTGCGGGTTTGCTCGGTTGGAATCTCGTTTTCGTCGTCGGAGTCTTCGTTGTCTGTGTCGTTGTCCGTAAGGTTTTGGTATTTGTTTCGGGTTGCGGTTGGTTGGTGTTGTTTGGTTGCAGGGGGCTTGGCAGTTTTACGTGGCACTTTGAACTCCCTGTCGTCCATTTGGCTGTCCTCCCTTGGACGGACTCTTGATTTGTGAGGAGGGTTAGGGGTGAACATCTGACTCACTGGCTGGTGCTTGGCACACTGGCGGTGGGTGTGTCCGTCTCCATATTGGTGGTCTCGTGGTTGTTGTTATTATATGGGCTTGATGCCATACCGTGCGGCTCCAGGGTTACCCTGGGGCACATGGTGTCGAACCCTAGGAAGTCCTCCTCGTCGGTTGTAGGCGTCGGGGGAGTTGTTGGCGCACTTTTGCGACAGGGGCCCTTACGACGTATTATCGTAAGGGCTATTTTTGGTTCCGTTTCGCAGAGTAATTGTTTTTGTTTTTTGCGCTCACGCATGTACTGAGCCTGTTTGTGTCGGAATTTTAGTTTGTTTATACTATAAGCAATATGAACAATATATTTCTGAGAATCACTGTGAAAAGATGTGCACTGCTCGACAGTTCAACTAAGAATCTCTTTTGCCCTTCCCTGGATTGTGATTCAGGCAATTTTTGGAAAGACGTCTGTGTGTGTATGTAAAAGCTCTACAGTTTAAACGGTTAAAGGTAAAACTATGAAACTTTAAACACCTCCTATTTGTCAAAAACATACCCAAATTGGAAGTGCATGTTTATCCAGTCCTTTTTAGCGGTTTCTACAAAAATTCGAAGACGATTGCACTTATAGCAAATATAATCACAATATAAATTATAAATAATATTATTTTGTACTACCTTTGTCTGAAACTGTTTTCAGAAAAGATACCAGAAACAAGAAAATGGCTATGGAAAATGGTAATAATTATGTTCGCATAAATTGACCTTACCTGATTTCGACTATTCATGAAATGATGTATGTCTGCGAGTGTGTGTCTGATTGTATGCTCTCTACAGCCTAAACGGTTGAAGGTAAAATTATGAAACTTAAAATTAATAAATCGTACAATCAGTAATGTTGTGTATTCACTAGGTTGGCAACATTGCTTTATGTGGTAACGCCCGTCTTTATATGGTAACATTGATTTTAGATATTTATCTATTACTATAATAGATATAGATATTAACAACATAATTCATTGTAAAATTGTAAGAAAAATAAATAAAGAGAAATGTTCAAACCTTAAATATGTTAACACTTGTCATCATTTAAGTTTTCTACAATAACCACTAAAATAATTGTAATTAAAGTGGAAGATTATCATATCGCACAACTTTAACTACATAAGTATGTGACAATCAATTTCAAATTATTTGGGTCTATTTCGTTTTCCTGTCAAAAAGCTGAGTAACTATTTCGAATACAAACGAATTTCAAATATATTAAATACCACTGGATTTGGAAGTTTGTATTATATTATTGTTGTTGATTTCAGTCAAAAAACGCACCTACTGCGAATAGAAAAACATAACCATGAATTCATTATATAGACACAAAAGACAGATAAATGAATAACCATTGATTCAAAAACAATGATTCTCGATGTATCATATTAAATACATTTATTGCCATCGCTATTCTTCTACAAAGTAATTTATATTGACAAACCATGAAATAAATTTAATTATTAATTTCCTTTTTTTTTAAATATACCTTTACTGAAAATTATCATTAGCTTATAAATCTAGTTCATCATTACTGGTTGAGAACCTACATGACGTCATAACATTTCCCTTCTGCTATATTTAACCTATACGAACTAATTTTATGGATACGATAATTTATTATTATTATTATAACGTCACATCTCAAGATACTATCTCCCCAAGCAGGCGGAAAATCTAATGCACTACAAAAATTTGTCATTACACCGGACAATAATCCATCACCTATTTCTTTGTTTCATAAATTTCTTTAGAACAAAATATCGATCATATCTCACATAGTAATTTCTTCGGCTTACTCACAAATCCTTTGTAAATAACAATGACGAGCATAATACACTTTCAATAAACATAAAACGACTCCGTTTTGATAAGAGAACAGTTAGAATCAGTTATTTTCACTTTGGTGGACTCAAAGCGTCTATTCAAACTATTATGAATATTCCCGGCATTATTATGATGAACGATGATTTTTATTAATGCTAGTAGCGCAGCCAGCTATAATTATTTTCAAAATATAAATAAACAAACGAAGAAATAAACAAACAAAATAATAAATTTAAAAAATGGCAGAGGGTAAGTTTGCATAAAATTTCTTTTAAGTTAATTTTGCTTATTTAAACATGTTTATCCTCAGCAATGGAAATAATAGAAATAATAGAGGCGCAAATCGACGCAATAAGTAAGAAATATATATAAAATTAGATAAAAAAAATTGAAGACCCTCCGGAGCAGCCGCCCCAGCAGCCCGCGTCAGTGCCGCAGCCCCGGCAGGTGTTGCAGCCCCAGCCCCAGCAGGAGATGCAGCCCCAGACGCTGAGGTTGATGCCGGGAAGAGTTGAAGAAAGCCGTGGAGGCCATGGGGGCCGCGGCGCATATTGGTGGCGCGGTGGCCGTGGCGGTTACGGCCAAGACCGGTATAATGGATGGCGCAGAGGCCGTGGGGGCCGCGGAGGTAGAGGCCATGGCGGTAGGGGCTGTGGCGGTAGCGGCCAGCGCCTGAGCGCCAGCACGGCACATTTAGTAAGTTATCTTTTATTTATATATTTTATGAAATTCTAATTGTTTCTTTTTTTCTTTTTAGCTAAAAACTGTTGTAAACTTAATAAACAGAATATAAAACTTATCCATGTGTTTTATTTCTAATATTATTCAAATTATGTTTCATCAAGTTAATTCAATTAATTCCTCTGACTGTAGCGCCAAAAATTGTTGCACAGCACGTAGGACGGCAATATTTTACTACTAATAACTATCATATTTAAATAAAATATCTGAAATATTTTATATTGAACTTTCTAATACGCATTTTGTCAAAATCAAATCATATTTTTATTATTTTATAAATTAATTATTAATTTCTGCTATTTTTACATAAATCGTATCACCTGCGCCTGTCAATTGTTTAACAAAATAGATTTAAATAATTTGAAGATTGACGTTTTATATTTATTCTAAGAAATATATTTACTGTAAAAGCGATCTAAAGTTTAGAACAAATATTATAAATTAGAAAAATAATATAGCTACGATATGGTTTAACTAATATGCGTATAAGAACGTTCGGTGCATGACACTGCAGATGATTTTTAAATCTAACGAACTAATTAAAATGCGTATAAGAAAGTCCAAGCACACAAACGTCAGCTGTTTTATTTTCTGTATCGCTCTCGATCTCGTCTCGCAAGTTGTTTTTTGCCCTCTCGACTCGTTCCCGCGCGAGAGACTCGCGAAATCTCGCATTCAGTAATGCGTTAGTACAGTACGTACGAAAATATACCCTTTGACCTTCCTTGAAACGACTTAGTCTAGTTTTGGAATGACGTATGCGTATGTGCGTTTTTCTTTTTTTCAAAAAAGTCACCGGTAACAAGAAAATGGCTATTAAAATTTGTTGTTATAATTATTTTCACATAAATCGTATCAACTGTGCCTGTCAATTGTATAACAGTAAAACAAAATAGGATAATTCGAAGTTTGATATTTTATATTTATTCTAAGAAATAAATTTAGTGGAAAAGTAAAGTAAAATATTATAAATTAGAAAAATAAGATATGATCTAAATAAAATGTGTATAAAAAAGTTCAGTGCCAGATATGACACATATTTTCCTTATTCAATTATGTGAATTACAGAAATAGATATATGAAGATAACAGGAACCCCTTGTAATGTGCAAGGCTTGCAATTATAAAATTGCTTGTAGATATTTTGTTGAGTCAAAAAATACGATAAGCAATACAATACAGTACAATATTTAAACTTATTTAATTATGAACATTTTAAGAAATTTAACATCTTAAAAATAAAACAACTTAAGTGCCATTAACAGCGATGAAATTAACCGAACTTATATTCAGTACTTATATTTATATTTATACTTAATAGCGAGCAACTTAAAACAGTAGCAATTTAACTGAACACCGAAATAAAAACTAGGTTTAATCAGCGTGTATCGACATCTATGCCAAAAGTAATGAACTACTGTCTGCTCAAACATATGTTAGTAAATCCCCATAAAAACATAACCGTCAAAACACAACAATATTTGAGTTATAAAATCAAATGAGTGATCAATTTATTTCAATTGTTGAAGAAAATGCCAATTTTTTCAATATATATCACTCTTTGCAATTCTGTTTTGAACTAATGTTAATAGATAATCGAATTGTTGAATACTTAGACGTGTATTATCAAAAAAATTCTCTCCATCCGATAATATCATTTCATTAATTAAATTTTCCTAATGTTCTGGTTGTGATCGACGAATATTTATGGGGCGTACCCACCAACGAAGTTTTTTATATTTTGCCTTTTTCGTAATAACAAAATTGCGATTGTACTAGCTAAACGCCTTTTTCTTATAACTTGATTCATTTCGCATAAATATTGAAATATAACCAAATATGTCAACTACAATATCTAACAATCGCGGCGTAAAACAAAGAAGTACAATAGTCTATCTTTGTTTACATGCTTCGTGAGTGGTCTATCTTACTTAGTGAAATATTATGTGGAATGTTTGGAGTTTGCAAGGTTTTGTTAAATTAGTTACTAAATGAAGTACTGATTTGGCGTATAATTTTAAGTTTAAGTATAAGTTCGGTTAATTTCAACGCTGTGAATATAAATATGCTGACTAAGAAAACAAAATAGACTTGCTTTATACCTATATACAATTGATTAAAAAATTATTATAACGTTTTGTAATAAATTGTATGGAATTATAGTGGGTTTATACAGAAAAAATTAACGCTACATTTAACATTAGCGCTACATTTAAGGCTAAGAAAAAGATAAACACCATCTTAACCAATGTTGTCGTTTATACAGAATTTAAGACTACATTTCTTTTTAACGCTAAGCTAACAAGTTGGCCAACTTTTATCTTTCTTACTAAGAGAGATGAACAAAACCTTGTTCTTTCTTTGCCTAAGATCAGTTCAGTTTGAAAAAGGCATCTGAGCAAGCGTCACCGAGTGCACATGTGTTGACAAGCACAACATGTCAGAACAGTTTCGTGCTCTTTTTGCATTGACTTTTGTTTACCTGCTATATTGTTGTATATTATTGTTATTTTAACATAAAGGACGGTGAATTGATTGATAGTGTCGAAAAATACGCTATATTGTATGATAAACGAAGTGTAGGCTTCCGCAATAAAACTAGTAAAGAAAATACATGGAGAAGTGTTTCCGAAGGCATGGGGCTAAAAGGTATGTGATATGCAACTATATTTTAAAATTGGACGATGTTGTAATTTTAAATATATTCTAGTTCCAGAGTGTGAATCCCGGTGGGTGACTTTGCGGTCTCACTATGCGACTGAGAGGAATAAACTGTCCGAGTCATCTGCAGATGCAAGCATCGAAGGTGCATGTCTATCGTGCCAAAAGGACCGAAGAGGACCCCGATATATTTGGGAAAAGCGTTGGCGTATTAATGAAAAATGTGTCGCCAACCGCGAAGAAACGTAGACAAAAGAAGAATATGGATATAGTTTTTGGGTTGGACAGCGAGTAAATAATATAAATATATTAGTTAAATAATTTTTATTATATTGTTTTATTTAAAAATACTTCCAGTTTCTTTTCCTATTTTCCGCAAACACAATTCACATTTGTTATATACGATTTTGGTAGGTACCGAGGTTAACATAAGTTGGAATAACTTGTAAATCAACTATAATAGTGTATTGAACCGAAATAATATAACTAAAATACAAAATCATTTCAATTTAATAGTCTTTCGGCATAGAACCTTTTTCGATAAGAGATTTTTGCCATGGTACTCAACCAAATAATTAGCCAAATGTTCTATGTAATCATGTTCCGAATCCATTCTTATTTAAAAGAAATGAAAACCACTATATGTATCGCAAAAGGAAAAATGTTTTCGCAAATAATAAAAATATAGCCTCAAAAAACAAGTTGACACTTGCAAATGTCAAACACGGAAACCAGTATGCGCATGCGTTAATTTTGTTAACTTAGCTGTATAAACGCCAGTTTTTCTTGTTAGTAAAATGCAGCGTTAAATGTAGCGCTAATGTTAAATGTAGCGTTAATTTTTTCTGTATAAACCCACTATTAGCTGTAGGCTCCGTTGAAACATGATTAAATATAAAATAAAACACACTCGGTTAGTAGTAAGTCGTAAGTAGTAAGTCCACCTGTAACCTTCTTGTAACTTACCTGACGATGGCAGTTTAGCCGAAATACGTATATTAAAAATTTTATTTTGAAACTAACCGAGTGTGTTTTGTAATAGTTTGAAATCTGTAACAATTACATAGTCACAAAGATTTACCAACACAATCTACAAAGTAATAAATAATGTTAACTATCGTCATATAACTGTAAGTAAGAAATGTCAATTGCATCGCTTATTCCCGAAAATATCCAAAAGCTAAGCGACCCACGTATAGTGCACCGAAACGTCTGCGATTGTTTGATGTCACATAATCACTAAGCGACGAGTCTCAATACTGATCAATAGTTAACACATTACCGTTTTACATAATTGAATATTTAGCTATTGATTCTGATTAAAGCCATAGCCACGTTATCATATCAGTAATAGCAGGTTGGTATCTATTATTTATTTATATTATTAAAACATATCGATTTTTGACCCATGCGTCATATATTGCAGTTGTTTAATTTATTGTTTGTCGAATTACTAGAGCACACCAGCTACTAATAATGAAGCGTGCAGGCTCTTGTGAAATTATTTCCAATAACCAAGCTATATCAATTGAAAATGATACAGAATCGCCCACCATTATACAACAAAATAACACAATAGAAGAAAAATACACTAATTGTAAGTATAGATCTAGCAAGCTGTTTGAGTTTTATGTGTGTACTTGGGAGAGGAATAATAAAGTGGGACAGTGTCTTATTTGCATGAAACAAATGAAAAAACCTACGATTGTAAAAATGACTGGTGGAAATACGTCAGGACTATAACCCCATTTAAATAGTTTCCATAAAAATGAATATGAGATCGTTTACGGCATCCACAAATCGAATCAGCCGAAAATAATTTAATTTCTTGGTAGAAACACTATGCGGTAAATTTTTAAATGTTTTAAATTTATATTAACTAGGTTTTTACTTTCTTATATGCAGTATAAGTAAGTATTGTAATCATGAAAATTTTCGATCTCGAGATTTTACGGAAATATATCTTTTGATCTACCCTGAATCGGGTCTGACTACTTTTGGAATGACGTCTGTGTATGTATGTACATATATATGTATATATGTGTGTGTGTGTGTGAATTTGTCTGTGCTCTACAGATGAAACAGCTACAGATAAAACTATGAAACCTTAAACTTAAGATTTATATATGCCTGACATAAACACCTCCCATTTTCAAGAGAATATTCTAACCGGAAGTGCTTGCTTACAATGGCGGTTCCCAAAATTTATTTCACTTACAGTAAAAATTATTAGAAATAAATGAGAGATATTATTATTTTATACAACTTTTGTTTAAATATTTTTCTCAGATAAGGTACCGGTTACAAAGAGCGATTAAAAATTAATCTAAATCTATAGTGTAATTCGTAGCATCTGCGCTTGTTAACTGTTTAACAGGAAAAAACAAAATAGACTCAAATAAAATAAAATTTTACTTTTAATAATTATTGCAAGAAATATATTTAGTGAAATAGTGGTTCAAAAGTTAGTAAAATATTATAGATTAGTAAAATAATAAATAGATGATATTATCAAAACAAAATTGAAAATAAGATTGTAAAGATGTGAAAGAATGTAAAGATGTGAGAGATATAGATATATAGAGATATAAATGGTTTTCTGCCACTCCATTTGATGGGAGTAGGTGTGAGTTTATGTATGTATCTAAACAAAATACGTATAAGAAAGTTCAGTGACAGACATGGCACATAAATTTTTTTAATATATCATATCAAATTATTTACAGTAGAAGAATTAATACAAACATCCGAAAACAATAAATATGTTTTATAGGTATCCGGCCAATTTAACAAACAAGAATTTTAAGAGAAACTGATAGATTGGCTGGTAGTAAAATATCTACCTATACATTTTCTTGAAGATCAGAAGATAGTAAATCTTGTTATGTTTTTAAATTCAAATGCCATTCTTCCCAAACGAAATTCTGTCCGGAACCTAGTTATGAGACATTTTCAACAAATGTAGCGCGGATGCATGAAATTGCTTCAAAATATAAAATCAAATGTATCATTCACTATAGATGGATGGACTTCAGTCTCAAATAGATCTTATTACGGTATCACAGCTCATTTTATTGATGATTGGGAAATGCATTCAATTGTATTAGATTTCGTTCCATCAAATGGTAAATATAGTTGTAAAGATATTACTTCCCTACTTTAACTAAGTATCAATTAAAAACAAAAATGCAGGGTATAACAGTAGACAATGCGGCTGCAAATACGACATTTATTGCAGAACTCTCGAATATTTTAAAAAATGAAGACATTGACTTAAATCCAATTCATCAACATTTCCGTTGCTTTGGTCATATTTTAAACCTAGGCGTTCAAGATTCACTTAAATTGCTATTATATTGAAACTGACTACGAATCTATTGATATGGAAATTTTAACGGATTTATATTGTGATAGTGATGGTGACACAATTTTACGCAAAGAATATAATGGTGATAATTGTTCCACATTAGATAAACTACGAAAATTAGTATACAAATTAAAGTACTCAAAGCAAATTAAAAACAAATTTATGAGCTGCAGTAACACCTGTAATTTGGCAGGACTAATCCCACCAACAAATGTAAAAACAAGATCGAATTCGACATACGAAATGATAGATAAATGTTGAAATGAAATCAGCAATTGCACTGCTATGTAGTAATAATACAGAATTACTTAATTTAAAAATGAGCAATAAAGAATGGTCTATATTGTAACGACTTTCGCGAGCGAGAAGCCGACAGACCGAAATGCTCGACAAGCTCTCAGACCGGAATCGGGAGTGGGGATAAGAGCTGCAGCAGCTAGGGATAATTAAACTCAAAATTTTGCAACAATGACCGTTTATTACACCAAAAGAGATTGTACTTAACTGGGCTTTTGACGCCAATACACGCTAATGCTAAATAGTACAGTTATTAAGAAAGTAAACAAAAGTAAATGGAGTGAAGGCAAAGTAAGATGATCGTGGCTATACTCATCCACCGTCCAGGATATTTATTAAGGGCGGCAGCCCGGTATTCCCGGACGTCTTGGAGGCGGCAAAGAGATGTTGGTGGCTGTGCTCGGCTCTGGTGCTCTCCTAGGATTCCCGTGCCAAGGTTATGACTTCTCACACATTATTTAGGTAATAACATCGGAATCAAATGAAATCCTTTCCTAGGGTTCCCGTACCGAGGTTATGACTTTTCGCACGTTATTTAGGTAATAACGTCTGAATCAAATGCCTTAAAACAGGTGGAAAGTATTATGTACGGGGTAGAGATGGGCAGGAGGTTATAGCCACGCTATAACGGAATTTTAACATAAATTAAACTAACGATAACAAGCAAATAAAGGGACTTGAATACTGAACTGTGACGCAAAACAAAGGAATTATAGAGACTGCAATTACAAAAGGGTGAAGTGATAAACAGAATTAAGTAAAGTGCTATATTGCAAAATTGAAGAACCGGTGGATAATACTTGTACGGTTCTGACTATGCCAGACAACTCAAGAATGGGGAGTTGAATAAATAAAACTGAATTACAGATGGAACACTGGCAAAATTGATGGGCACGTGTGCCAAAGGAATTAACCCCGGAAACACGTGGTATGATGGGTTCCGGCTGACCAAAAAAAAATCAATATATATGAGTAAGTAACCAAGTATACTTAACTCAGGTCTTTGCTTCTGTCGGGGACTCAGCTACGGAAATAAAGTACTCACTGCAAAATTGCACGTGGCGAAAAAACTGATATAGAACGATACGGGAACGGTAACACATCCGCCTTACTGACTGGTCAGCCGACAAGAGAGCGATATTCCGTATTATTTTGTGAAACGAAAAGTTATTCCCGCATTTGCCGGATTAATTAATCCCGCTCGAGGTGCGCGCAATGCCGAGCGGCGAGGGACACCAAGCGTTTTGCGGTAAAACCGCTAGTTGACACGATTACCTCGAAATTGTGCCAACTAGGCTCACAGAATAGCGACAGCGTTACAATATTGACAAACATAAATCCATTTCTACGCCATTTTATCGTTCTTACGCTAATACTTGGAGGAGCAAAATATATAACTTTACCTCTTGTAGTCATAGGATTAAATATGCTTTTGGACAAAATAGAAAAAATGATCACTGTTTTAGATACAAAACAAGACGGAGCCGATATTGACAAAACTCTTTCACTTGCATATTAAACTGCTCGAAATAAGCTATTAAAGCATTATGCGAAGTTTAATTGGGTGTATTGCACTATTTTAATATTGGATCCAAGACATAAGCTTAAGTCATTCGAATTAACAATTTGGGGGTGAGAAATGCGTTTACAGCAGGAGAAAAATTTGAATCGACTTATCGTGAAAAATATTACCAGCCATTTAATAATCTACATGAAGTTTCTACTGTTCACGAAAATCAGGACGACGACATTGACGTATGCAGTCTTTTCAAATCAAATCATGAAGGGAGGTCGGTGGTGAGTTGTGAATGGCAAACGGAATTAATCACCTTTATTTTGGGAGAACAAGCAACGAAGCATGAGGATATTTTGCAATGGTGGCGTCTGCATGAAAGTAAATATCCAAATCTTGCTAATATGGCAAAAGATTTATTTTCAATACCCGCTACATCAGTACCGGTGGAGCGATTATTCTCGCTTGCGTCGCTAGTAATAAGAAAGCATAGAAACCGACTAAGCGCGGAGTTAGCCAGAGCGCTACTATGCCTAAACTCTTGGTGTGCTTCTACACTAGAAGAAAAAAAAAATACAGTGTGGATTGCGATGTGTAAAATAGTTTTTTGTAAGTTTGTTTTTTTATTTAATAATACTTATGAACTATAAATTAAAATGTTTCTGTGTTTTTATTTTTTTTTCGTTATAT
Source organism: Nebria brevicollis (assembly GCA_944738965.1). Taxonomy (NCBI): domain Eukaryota; kingdom Metazoa; phylum Arthropoda; class Insecta; order Coleoptera; family Carabidae; genus Nebria; species Nebria brevicollis. Next base: position 116,519 of record CALYJB010000015.1, on the reverse strand, counting down.
TTTTTTTTTATATAAATATATTTTTATTAAAAACCAATTTTAATGTTGATAGAATGTTTTCATAATTTAAATATATTTAATATTTATAAAATAAAATGTTTTCTTTATTCTTTTTTATTTCGTAAATTTAAAATAGAGTGTGTAAATTATATAAAATTATGTTTTTATAATTTAAAAATAATTATTAAATATAAAATAAAATGTTGCTTGCATTATTATAATTTATTTCCTTTTGTTTTATATTATATTAAATTTTTTTATAAACCAATTTTAGTAATTCGGATTTACTGTGAAAATTTATCTGTGGGTAAATATGCGAGACTCTCGCGAGATCTCGGGTGAGTTCTCGCATATTTTAAACTGAATATCGATATCGTCTTGTTTCTCAAAAGAAAATATCGATCTCGCCTCGTCTCGCATCTGCGAGGCAAGATGCGAGATTACTCTCGCCTCGTCGTGAAACACTACAAAATTTACTGAACAACTGTAAATTACCACTGAAATATATATGTGTCCGTTTACTATCCGAAATGTACTACGATATACTGGGCATCATGGTCGATCTGCTCGAAGAAAATATTTAGATTACGAAGTAAATTGACAGAAGCGATTGACGTTTGTTAAAAACTTCATAAAATGACAATCGAGCTCTACAATTAAGTTATATAACCTTATGACTCAAAAAACAATACTTTTGGTTCGGATGGTAGGGGCACTTAGGGAAAGAAACACAAACAGAATTTGACAAAATAAGCTTACTTCGTTTAGTAAAACACGTTGGCGGACATGTACTTGTATGGGGATGCATGAGTGTTGCTGGTATTGGAAAACTACACTCAATTGATGGAATTATGGATTATTTAGTCTATATCATCTTCTTAAAAGAGTATTTCATACTTAGCATGGAGAAAATGGGAGCCAAGAGAAATGTCATATTCATGCAAGACAATGATCCAAAAATAGCGCTTGGTACTCCAGATTGTGTATTCTTTTTAATACACCAAGCTATCGAAAATGCCTTCCGAATCATCAGACATTAATACAAATGAGCATTTATGGACTTAAGATGAAAAATAAATAAAAAAACGGCTAATTTTTTAATAAAAACCATTTGAAAATTACCGGTGTGAATTTGGCGACGAAAAGCTAGCGACGATTTTATATTTTAGCAGAGCGGCACATTTTCGTCGGCGACGATATTTTTCCAGAACAACACAATATTTCAATGTAAATAATGTCGGGTTAAAACTTTAATTATTCAGGGGATATAATAAATTAATTGGGGTAAATAAAATTATCTTCTTTCAATAGCTTTATCAATAGACTCTTAAATATTCCTATGTCTCCTATAAATTACAATAAAGAACTAAATATCATTAAACACATTGCGTTGAATAATGGGTATAACCAGAACTTGATAGACCAAATGATCAACAAAATTAATAAAAAAAACCTTACAAAAAGAAGTATATAATGGGACAATTAATCTATCTCAGAACAAAAATTACATGAAATTTAATTTCTTAGGCTCTATATCAACAAAAATTGCTAACAAATTTAGATCGGATAATATTGTACCAGGTTTTTACAACAACCATACTTTAAAAAACTTAGTAGTCAACAATAAATTATTTTCAAAAGACAAACTAGATTCATCGGGCATTTATAAAATTAAATGTAGCATTTGTGATGCATTTTATATAGGTCAAACAGGTAGAAGTTTCGGAAAAAGGTTTAATGAACATATGCGCACTTGGAGATTGGAAAAAACGTATTCTAACTTAGCCAACCATTTAATTGAAAAGAATCATACTTGCAAAATTGAAAACTTAGAAATATTATACAAAGCAGAGAAAGGTCCTAAATTAACATTTCTTGGGTCAGTAGAAATAAAAAAAGCCAAAACTAGAAAGGAACCCATACTTAATGAACAGTTAGATATTTTCCAATCTGAAATAATCCCATACCTGAAACAAATATTACCATAATAAGACGAATGCCCAATGTTTCCGTACCTGCCATATTTTGCCTCTATTATAATCTGTCTCCGACAAAGTTTGTTTTAACCCAATTTTCTGGAATACCCTGCATTTACTAATCCCATACTTTTGTGAAAGAATTCTTGTAATTCATAGTATTATAGATATTTATGTAAGATCTTTGTACAATTTGTAGTATATAAGCTTGAACTTTGTAATCTAATGTCAGACCTGAAGATGGTGCCATAACCGACACTAGTCGTCTCTATTAAAATATTAAATTTGTGAAACTTACACCGAGTGTTTTTATTTATCGTTTTTATAGTGTTTCACCGAGTGATAACAGCATCATCTATTAATTTTAATAAAATTATTATTCAGGGGATTACAGGATGCATAAATATATATAATTCACAATTGTAGTATGAATGATTTAGAGATGCATCTCGTTAAGTATATCTAGACGTTTGTAACACTACCATAAAGATAGGGGTGGTAGCTAAATAATTATGCTCAGCAGAATATTCTATCCAGGGGATTAGGGGGTGAATATTCAGTATTGTCACCTATTTATGTGTGTATGCTGGCAGAAATAAACCTAGTTTAGTATCTCTAGACGTTTGTGACACTACCATAACAATAGGGGAGGTAGATACATATATTGGCTAAATAATTATGCTAAAAAGAATATTCTATCCAGGGGATTAGGGGGTGAAAATTCAGTATTGTCACCTATTCATGTGTGAATGCTTTGCCAAAACGAATCAATCTGGGAGTCAGAATCTTTTATTTTTTTGTTCTTTAAAACTATATTTAGACATGACAACAAATAGATATGTACAATGCACTTGGTGCGAGAGGTGGATTCACTTCTGTTGTACTTATCCTCAAGGTAATAATTTAGATTATTGATTGAAAATTGATCAAGAATATATTTGCGATTTACGCCGTTATTATAAAACAAATTTGTTACAATAACAACCTGTTTGTTTATTCCGAATAAATAAATTAACATTGTTTAGAAATAAATCATTCACAAAACCACAATAAAAAAATTTTAAAACATAAATATTTTTCTTTTCAAAATATCAACAATGACCGACTATATATTTTGTTTCATTCATAAACGATTTAAAAACAAATTAGAGCATCAATGCAATTCAATTGAATTCCGAATCCAAGAACGGTAGAACTTGAAATCCAAGTTTGTCAATCGTTGTCAAAGTACATACTTGTATTGCAATAAATTTACTTATAAAATATAATTTGTAATTTGATCAAGTCGAACTCACTGCTGATTGCATCTATGCAACGATTTGGAAAACTTAGATTGGAGTTCGTAACCGGTCTTGGGTTGGAATTGAATAATTTTATATACAAATAATTAAATAAATAAAAGATATAAATAAATAAATAGCTAAATATATTTCTATATATATATATATATATATATATATATATATATATATATATAAATATATATATATATATATATATATATATATATATATATATATATATATATATATTTATATATATATATATATATATAAATAAATAACTAAATAAACAATTATATAATTCAATAAATAAATATACATATCCTAAATATTATCTTCTCGAATTGTCTTAGCGTTCATCAACTCATTGTACATCCGCTATCCGTAAAAATAATAATAAATTTAAAAGGCATTCGAGCCGCATCTTACTAACAATTGTTCTAACAATTAATAATAAACGACGTATGTGAAAGGTATCCAAGTGTTTTATTTTAATTCCTATAACCCCTGTCTGCACCTTATATATAGTTATATATGTTGTTTTTATATATATATATATATATATATATATATATATATATATATATATATATATATTGTAACGTCGTTTCTTACGCGTTTCTGGTATTCCGCACGCTGCGGTAATTTTTGCTCGGGCGCAAATCAGAAGGAGGGGGGAAACTTTGATACGGTATTTGGGGGAGGAGTAAGGGAAGGGCCGGAGAGGGTGCGTGCGGGTCCGGGATAGCTCAGTAGAGGTTATGTCCAGGTTCTTTGTAATCAGCGAATAACATCAGTTTTTAAACGGTATTTATTTTCGGTAAAAACACAGGGTACAACTTAATATACCCTAACGGAGACGGTGTTGCGGATGCTAAAACGTTGGTGAGACATCTAAAGGGAGGTAACATAAGTTCTATCTTCGGTGGCAACACCTGCGGTATTATAACAAGAAACTACGAGGTAATCCTTAGGCGGAAACGCCGGCAAGACACATGGAGAACAGTTAAATAGTGTTTACCCTCGGTGGACACACCTGCAGGTACTATAATAAGAAACTACTAGGTAATCCCTTGGCGGACACGCCGGCAAGATACCTGGAGAACAGTTACACAGTGGTTAACTTCGGTGCATACAACTGCAGGTACTATGATAAGAAACTACTAGGTGATCTCTTGGCGGACACGCCGGCGAGATACCTGGAGACAGTTACACAGTGGTTACCCTCGGTGGACACACCTGCAGGTACTATAATAAGAAACTACTAGGTGATCCCTTGGCGGACACGCCGGCAGGATACCTTAAGAACAGATAGACAGAGTTTTACCCTCGGTGGACCCACCTGCAGGTACTACAATAGAAACTACTAGGTAATCTCTTGGCGGACACGCCAGCGAGATACCTGGAGAACAGTTAAACCCAGCAATGCAAATAAGTACGGTAGTTAGTTTGTCTCACCAGGTGTGTTTCGGTATCGGTATCGAGATATGAACGGAGATACGGTGTTGATAATACGGTGCGGTCCTTTAGGCTACGCTAACGGTGATCGACTGTGTTTTGATAAGAGAGGTAGGCCCTTTTTATATCAATCGGGGTATAGGTAAATACTTGAGTAAAACAAAGATAAAAATACTATCCAAACCGATTTTTGGTTTTGACTAGATAACGGACAGAAAATAACGGCAAAGACTAGTATTTTTGGTCGATGACCTGAGGCGTGTAGGGCGGGGTTAACTGGTGGCGGATTCGGTAACTGTCTAGTGTCTGCCTGACCAAGTTGTTGTTGAATTCCGTCCCATTATCCGAGATGAGGATTTTCGGACATCCGTACCGGCAGATAACTAACTCCCGTAGGGCTTTGTTTATCGTAGTCGCGGTAGCTTTGCGGAGTGCCCTGCACTCGACCAACTTGGTCATGCGGTCTTGAAAGGCGATGATATATTCGTGGCCACATGCGGTACGGGGCACTGGCCCCACAATATCGGTACTCACCACCTCCCAGGGTTTGGTGATACGCGGTGGTCCCATGGTTCCGCCCATGGCGTTCTGTGTAGCCTTGTAGGTCTGGCAACTTTGGCACCGCCGTACATAGTTTGTGCCGTCGCGGTACATGCCCGGCCAGTAGTATCGTAAGGCCAATCTCGCCAGTGTTTTGGCAATGCCCATGTGCCCGGTCTCTGGTCGGTCATGACATTCAGTGAGGACCTGGAGCCGGTCTCCAGTCGGGACGCATCGTTTCCAGGCCCGTTCGGGTTCGGTGTCGGACAGGTCGCTCGGGTCCCAGAATTTCCGATGCAGCTGGTCCTGGATGACTTGGTATTCGGGATGATCTTGGGGTTTTTCCCTTACGTCGGCTATCTTATGGTCGTACCAAGAGCAGCCGGTGGTGATGGTGGCAAGGCTGGCCAGTGGTTCGGTAGTAGGGAGTGGCATTCTGCTGAGGGTGTCGGCCAGATGGTTCAATGCCCCTTTCCGATACTCCACTTCGAAATCGAACTGCTGCAACAATACTGCCCAGCGGGCGAGGCGGCCGGTCGGTTTTCGTAGGGCGTTCAGCCAACGTAACGCTTGGTGGTCGGTGACCACCGTAAATTGGTACCCCACCAGATACATCCGCATCTTTTGTATGCCCCATACAATGGCTAGACATTCCTTTTCGATGACGGAGTAATTTTTCTCAGCGGGAAAGAGGGATCGGCTAGCGTAGGCGATCACGTGCTGGTTCTCATTCGTACCCTGAATTAAAGCAGCCCCTACTCCGTAATCAGATGCGTCGGTTTGTAGATAGAATCGCTGGTTGAAATCGGGACAGGCGAGTACTGGTGCTGTGGTAAGACAGCTTTTTAACTGGTCGAATGCCCGTTGCTGTTCGGTGCCCCATTTCCAGGGTCTCTGTTTTTGCAACAGCTGGGTAAGTGGGGCTGCTTGTCGCGAGAAATCGATGATAAACCGTCCATACCATGAAGCAGCGCCAAGAAATTGTCGTAGCTGGCGGACATTGCTTGGCGGTGAAATCTGCGGGTCGGTTTGTATACCATCTTAATTGATGACGTGCCCGAGGTATTTGATGGATCTAAGGCCAAATTGGAATTTCTGGGGGTTTATTCGTAGGTTCGCGTTTTTCTGTCGTCAGAAAACCTCCCGGAGGTGCTTCAGATGGTCTTGAATGGTGTTACTGACGACGACGATGTCGTCCAGGTAAGCAAACGCATGCGGTTCCAACTCTGGCTTGATGATCCGGTCTAGCAGCCGCTGGAAGGTTCCGGGGGCAGCGTGTAGCCCAAACGGCATAACCCGAAATTGGAAGAGGCCGCGGCCCGCCAATGTGAAGGCCGTGAGGGGCCGGCTGTCGGGTGTGAGCGCTACCTGCCAGTATCCGTTTTTCAGGTCGATTGTTGAGAAGTATTTGGCGGCTCGTAGTTTGTCGAGTATTGCGTTGATGTATGGCAGTGGATACGCGTCCTTCTCGGTGACCTCGTTAAACTTACGGAAGTCGATACAGAATCGTGGTTTTCCATCTTTCTTTCGCACGATTACGGTCGGTAAACTCCATAGACTTCGGGAAGGTTCGATTATGCCCTCGGACAACATTTTATCCACTTCTTCGTTGATAACATGCTGCATTTTCGGATTGCGTGGCATGTATCGTTGTTTGATAGGTTGATTGTGTTTCAGGCGGATCTGGTGTTCTAGCAAAGGGGTAACCCCTTTCAGTTCCTCAAACTTTGGAAGTTCCTGTTTGAGGAGGTCGGCCAATTTATCTTCGTCAGGGCGTTCTGCCTCGGTTGTGATTTTGGCGAGTACGGGCTCTGGGAAAGTTTTTACCGGTGTACTCAATTTCTGGGAGGCGGGAGAATGTAACGCCGCGATGGATGCAGTCGGCCGGTCGAACGTGATTTGCTGTTTCCACGGGTGGATTGTCATTTTGAAGGACTTCATGATGTCCATCCCCAGGATCATGTTCGTGGTCAGTGATGGTAGGCTCAAGAGGCTGACTCGTCTCCATATGCCGGCGATAACGCATCCTATTGTGATCGCTCCGGTAATCGGTACAATGCTACCATCAGCCATTTGTGCCTGAGCTAGTGGAGTTTTTCCCAGAGGGTTGGCTATATGGCGGTATTGGTCCGCGATTTCTGAATTAATGTAGGAGTAGGTGGCCCCGGTGTCTAACAGCGCTACTATGGGCTGGTCTTTGATACGGACTTCGATGTACAGGCGGTTGTCTCCTGTCTCTTGACACTTGACGGAGGGTAGGGAATGCGTGTGAATGACATCAGGGATTACTCTGCCGAACTGACCCTTCCCTGATGGGGGACAGTCCGGTTGGCGTTTCCCGCCGTGGTAATCCCGCAGCAGTCCCGGGTTAGCACGTCGCGGCGACCACATTTTGAACAGAACTTTCTCTGTGGATTTCGGCATCCGGTCCGAAAGTGTCCTGTCTCTCCACATCTCCAACAAGTTGGTGGGCTTCCCTCGTTGGCACGTAAGGCGGGTGTGACTGGGGCAACGGGTTTCACCGTGGCAATTCGTGGAGCTCGGTTACTCTCCATGTCTCGCTGAAGACGCTCGAAGTTGTCGATTTCCAAAATCAACTCGCGCATTGTGTTGAAATCGCGCCGTTTGATATATTGCCGGTATTCGGGTAGTAAGTTGTTGTATACGCGAAATAGTGTCTGTTCTTCAGGCATGCCCCCATGTCGGCGAATCTGCGTCTGTATGTCGATCAGATATTCGCGCCCGGTTTCGTGAGTTTTCTGTTTTCGGTTGCCTATTGATTCCTCGAGACGTAGTATGTAGTCCGCGGGTAAATAGTAGGCCCGGAAGTCAATTCGAAAATCTCCCCAATTGGTCCAGAGGTCCCGGTTGTTCCGGAACCAAAGAAGTGCTGATCCCCGCAATAATTCGGGTAGAGCGGCGAACAGTTGGTTTGCGTCCACCCCGTAGCTGTCTTTCAGCTCAGCTAGCCTTTCGAGGAAGGTGACGCCATCGGTTTTGCCGTCGAAGAAAGTGTTCCATTTGCGGACCATCTCGCAGATGTTGCGAGGTCGGCCAAGAGCTGCCTCAGTTGGTGGTGCTATTCCGTATGCTCCAGGTGCATAACTGGTGGCTGGGCCTATATTTGATGGACCAGCCCGGTTCTCGGTGCTGGTTGCCAATAGCAGTGGTTTGGCACGCAGGTGCTGTGCCATCCGTTGCCGAAGCTCGTTCGCTCGGCCGGTTGTGGTCAAGCCACGGTTGGCAAGTTCTTGGATGAGCGCGGTTTTACGTAGATTGTAGATCCAGGAGGTAGCAGTATCCTTTGGTGGATCGATCTCGGGTTCGGTGTCAGATTCTTCGGAGTCAGACATGTTGCTTGCTTGAAAATATTAGTCCTTGTTCGGGCGCCACAATTTGTAACGTCGTTTCGCACGAGTTACTGGCTTTCCGCACGCTGCGGTAATTTTTGCTCGGGCGCCAATCAGAAGGAGGGGGGAAACTTTGATACGGTATTTGGAGGAGGAGTAAGGGAAGGGGCGGAGACGGTGCGTGCGGGTCCGGGATAGCTCGGTGGAGGTTATGTCCAGGTTCCGTGTAATCAGCGAATAACTTCAGTTTTTAAACGGTATTTATTTTCGGTAAAAACACAGGGTACAACTTAATATACCCTAACGGAGACGGTGTTGCGGATGCTAAAACGTTGGTGACACACCTAAAGGGAGGTAACATAAGTTCTACCTTTGGTGGCAACACCTGCGGTATTATAACAAGAAACTACGAGGTAATCCTTAGGCGGAAACGCCGGCAAGACACCTGGAGAACAGTTAAATAGTGCTTACCCTCGGTGGACACACCTGCAGGTACTATAATAAGAAACTACTAGGTAATCCCTTGGCGGACACGCCGGCAAGATACCTGCAGAACAGTTACACAGTGGTTAACCTCGGTGGACACAACTGCAGGTACTATGATAAGAAACTACTAGGTGATCTCTTGGCGGACACGCCGGCGAGATACCTGGAGACAGTTACACAGTGGTTACCCTCGGTGGACACACCTGCAGGTACTATAATAAGAAACTACTAGGTGATCCCTTGGCGGACACGCCGGCAGGATACCATAAGAACAGATAGACAGAGTTTTACCCTCGGTGGACACACCTGCAGGTACTACAATAGAAAATACTAGGTAATCTCTTGGCGGACACGCCGGCGAGATACCTGGAGAACAGATAAACCCAGCAATGCAAGTAAGTACAGTAGTTAGTTTGTCTCACCAGGTGTGTTTCGGCATCGATATCGAGATATGAACGGAGATACGGTGTTGATAATACGGTGCGGTCCTTTAGGCTACGCTAAGGGTGATCGACTGTGTTTTGATAAGAGATGTAGGCCCTTTTTATATCAATCGGGGTATAGGTAAATACATGAGTAAAACAAAGATGAAAATACTATCCAAACCGATTTTTGGTTTTGACTAGATAACGGACAGAAAATATCGGCAGAGACTAGTATTTTTGGTCGATGACCTGACTTTAACAAATCAAAAAAACAAAAATGCATCGGCCGGGCTCTAACCACCGACCCATTTCATTTTCATATTGAAATTCTTTTATTTATTTTTATTTATACAAATATTATTTAATATTAAATAATATGGAAACACATGATTGGTTTTATCAGAGCTCCTACTCACAAAAGAGAGTGTATATCTGTGTATGAGTGTATATTGCGTTGTGTGCTTAAAACATTGTGTTATTGTCTGTTACATTTTGATTTACATTATATTCGTGTTAGGATTGTGTTTTATGGGAAAAGGGGGAACAAAAACCCATTTAAATGCATGGCATTTTAAATAAAACTTATAAACTAACTTAACTAATTTAAAATTTAACAATACTGATGATTCTATGGACATTAAATTTATGCGAAATGTTCTGTATCTGTGGTTGACTCTATTGTTGTATAGTGATGCGTGTTGTGTGTTGCATTGTTGTTGTGTGTGTCTGTGTTACGTGTTCGGCTCATGGAGGCTTTCCGAAAATATGGGTAGTGTCTGGTAGGGGAGCTTATGCTATAATCTATGTGTAGTGTTGTCGTGTCCTAATTTTGTGATGTGTTTTGTGAGTTTGTTTGAGTTTATATATGTTTTATAAAAATTTTGTGATATTTGTTTTATGTATTGTGTTATGTAGGGTATGTTTGCGATTTCGTGTAGGTCTGTTTGTCGTGTGTATCGTCCAGAGCTGGTGGCCAGTCTTAAGCATTTATTCTGGAGACGTTGCAATGGGATAAGTGTGGTTGCCGAAGCGTTGCACCAAACTGGGGCTGCGTATGTTAGTTTGGGGCGAATGATTGCGGTGTACATGAGGATTTTATTTTTTATAGAAAGGGAACTGTTTTGAACTAGGAGAGGATAGAGATTTCGGATTACGTGTTGGGCTTTTTTAATTGTGTGTGATATGTGTGGGCCATGTCTTAGTGTTCGGTATAAGTGTGTGCCTAGGTATTTAACCGTGTGTGTGGGCGTTATTTTTTGTTTGTGTATTTGTAGTGGTGTGATTACTTTGTTTAGTGTGAATTTGCGTGAAAAGACAATGGTTTCGGTTTTTGTGGCGTTGATTTTAATTTTCCACTTCTCCCAGTAGCGTTGTAGTATATCTATGTGTATTTGTAGTTGTTTGTTGGCCACCTGCGCACTGAACCAGTGCGCGTAGATGACCGTGTCGTCTGCGTACAGAGCCGTATTAGTGTTTTGGAAAGTGGGGAAATCGCTTAGGTATAGGTTGAATAATTTGGGTCCAAGGACGCTGCCTTGGGGGACTCCTGCCATTATGGGCTTAGAGGTTGAGAGAGAGTTGTTTATTTTGGTTTGGAAGTATCTGTTGGTTAGATATGAGAGGATAAGTTTTATTAGGATTGCTGGAAAATGGTTATTGATTAATTTGGCCATGAGCCCTGCTACCCAAAGCTTATCGAAAGCTTTTTCGATGTCTAGCAAGGCCATGACCGTAACTTTACTTTGGTTAAATTGGGTAGCGATATCGGTTGCGATCCTGCATACTTGCTGTACAGTATTGTGCCTAGCCCTAAATCCAAATTGGATGTCGGGGGTAATTTTTCGTCCTGTATTGATATCGTCTACCCGGGAAAGGATGACCTTTTCGGTCAGTTTGGAGAGGGTATTAAGCAGGCTAGTTGGTCTATAATTGCCGGGGTGGTGAGGATCTTTATTTGGTTTTTAGATGGGGTGGATTATGGTATTCTTCCATGCTGCTGGGAAATGGTGAAGTTTAATGATGGAATTTATGATGTACGTTAATTGTACGATGGATTTTCGGGATAGGTTTTTTAAGATGAGGTTTTCTATGCGGTCTGGTCCGGGAGCTTTGCCATTGGGCAGGGTGCGGATTATTTTGGTGAGTTCTCTAGGGTTTGTAAGGAGTTTTGCGAGGATTGTGTGTGTTGCTTGGTGTGTTGTGCTTAAAAAGTGTTGTGTCTCTTGCAGGATTTGCTCATGCGTTTGTGTGTGCGGTGTGTCAATTACGTGTACGTTCGCTAGTTCATTAGCAATGGCTTCTGCCTTTTCTGGGTCAGAAGCCGCTGTGGTTGCGTTTGTAAGTGTGAGTGTGGGTATTGGGGTGCATTGTTTTTTGAGGTTTTCTGTGAGCTTCCAAAGGGAATTATCAAAGGGGTTTAGACTGGAGAGTTTTAGGGACCATGTTGTGTTCTGTTGTATTCTAATTTGGTTTTAAATAAGTGTGTTAAAGGCGTTGAGGTGTTGGCGGTGTTGGGGGAAGCGGGTCCTCTGCCATTGCCTTCTTGCATTGTTGCGTTGTGTAATTGTGTCTAAAATGTTTTGTGGAAGGTTTAGTTTGTGTGTTTTTGTTTTTATGTTGCGTGAGTGTTTGTGTTTGGCTTTGTTAATTGCCTGTGTTAATTTGTGTATTTCTGTGTCAATGTCTTGCATTGTGTTTATGTTGTTGTTTATTGTGAAGTGTTTGTCTAGTGTGTGGCGGAAGTGTTGCCAGTATGTGTATTTGTATGATGTGATGATTTTTGTTGTGTTGTGTATTTGCCTACCGTGTAAGGTGAAGATGATTGGATTATGATCTGAACTGAGTTCAGCGAGGGATTCAGGGGATGTAATGGTGGGGACATTTTTGTTTATAATGAGGTCGATTGTTGTAGGCGTTGATCCATTTTCTGGGTAGTGTGTTGGTGTATGAGGGTGCATAATGATGGCGACGTGTGTGTTTGTGTATCTGTTGAGTGTGTGGCCATTTGTGTTGCTTCTGTTGCAGTCCCAGTTTGTGTGTTTCGCGTTCAGGTCCCCGACCACTAGTGTTTTTGTTTTGTGTAATAGTGTTGCGAGATCCGCGGTTGTTATGTCGTTTGCTGGTCTGTTGTATGCTGCTGTGATTATGGTTTTGTCTGTAAGTTTTATGCTAAGTGTCTCTAGTGTAGTGTGTGCTGAATTTAAAAGTGTGTGTGGGACATTTTGTTTTATTAATATTGCAACGCTTCCAGCCGGAACCGGGCCTTGCTGTGGCCTATCAGCTCTGTACGTTGTGTATGTGTGTATTTTGAGTTTACGTGTGGGTGTAAGTTTTGTTTCATTAAGTGTCATGATGTGTATGTTGTGTGTGTTCATGTAATGCGTAAGCTCCCCTACTTTACCCATGATTCCGTTGGCGTTCCATGAGCTGATGTTCAGTGTTGTTTTGTCTCTAGATGTTGTATTCGTGTACATGTTGGGTGAAATTCATGAAAACAGAAAATTGTTCGTTTTTATTTTTAGCACTTTCGAGGGCGTTGTTGAGGTCTCTCAGAGCACGTATCATGTTTGTCAGGTTAATTAGTGAGTTAAGTCGATTCATTTCAGTAAATAGGTCCGTCAAGTCGTCCAAGTTGTTTTCCTTTTGTTGTGTATTTGTTTGCGTAAGGATTTGTGCGGGGCGTTTGGGTATTGGAAGCGAAGGGAAGTTTTGTTGTGTGTTTTGTAACTGTTTTGTCGTAGGGGTTCGAAGAAGTGGAGTTTTTTTGTGTTCTGGCTTGCCAGTGATTGAGACTTGGGGTTGGAGCGTCTACGTATTTGTTAGGTCTGTTTTTAATTGTTGGTTTTTTGTTTGTCTGTTGTTCTAGGGTTGCGATACGTGCCCTGTACACTGGGAATGTCACACTGTTAGCTGGGTGGTCCCCAGCGCAGTTTGCACACGCGGCGGGTGTGTCCTTCGTTTTTGTGCACGTATTGGTCAGGTGGTTTTGTGCGCATTTTAGGCATTTTGGCGCAAGATGGCAATTAGTGGTGGCGTGCCCCCATTGTTGGCACCTGTGGCACTGGATGATCCACTTTTGGCTTATGTGCCTTTCCCAAAGCACTTTGGTGTGAAAGAGGAACCTGACTTCGTTGTTAAGTTGTGCCACAGTGTGCGTGTTGTCTGTAGTGATTAAGTAAAGGGAGCGTCGTGTGTTGCGCATCTTGAATATTTTGTGCACGCCTATGTTAGAGTGTTTCAGTTCTAGTTCAACGTCTGTAGTTGCCGGGTCATTGTCCAGTCCACGCAGTACAAACGCATGCGTTTTAATTGTTCGGTCAGTATGGGTGCTTTCCAGCAAGAGAACTTTGTCAAACAACGTCAGACATTCGCAAACACTGTGTCGATTGCTAGTTGGAACACTTTAAGAGTTACGTACTCTACCCAATAGAGTGCGCGAGAGTCAATTATCCCTAGATCCTGACAAATTCAATAAGAACCTATTAATAATGAATGATATTAATCAAATTCGAAGTGTGCAATTTAATTAAATATTTAACAAATCAATCCAAGCCGAAAATGCACAAGTAAAATATGGTTTTGTTGTAATTTACGCGGGACGCAGTGATACCATACATGTAAATTTTTTAAAAGTTGGTATGCGAATTACCAACACTGCACCAGACTTTGCTTTTTAGCAGAGTATGGCAGAGTCGAGTTGAGTCGTACTCTGGCGTAGTTGGAACGCAAGTATCATACACTGTGTTACACAGTGTTGACTTTGTACCTAGCTGGAAAGCACCCTATATGTGTAGTATTGTAGTGTATTGTCGGCGTTCAGGTCCGTAATCAATTTTTGTCGCTCGTCTTCGTCGTGTATATATAGGTTTGTATTGTTATTTGTGTACTTGTAATGAAAACCTTTGGTTGCGTATGTCGTTATGTATTTTGTTACGTCTGTTGTGTTTTTTGGGATGCCGGGGATGATAATGGGAGGGGGAGGTCTGTGTCTGGTCTGTCTGTGCGGTTTTGTAAATACTGGAACGTCGGTGTCGGTTTCGTCGTCGTTGTCTGTGTCTTCTGTGTCAGTTAGTGGGTGAAATTTGTTTTTTTATTTTTGTCGGGTTTTTAGTCATTGTTGGTCTAGGTCTGACGGTCCGCTTAGGTAGTTTAAATGTCCTCGGATCTTCGTCGTCCGCGGACTGCTGCCTTATTTTCGCTTGTGTAGTCGTAGTGTTAGTCTTTGTGTTTGTTGTCTGCCGCATGGCAAACAGATCACTCACCTTCCTGGTGCCGCTGGTTGATGTTCCTGGTGTACTTGAGGGTAGTTGGGGTTGGGGTGGGGCCGTGTCCATGGTTGTGGTTGCAATTTTGATGTCGCCTGGTATAACTGCTGCTCCCGCAGCAGTTTGGTTGGAATGTGATGATGATTCGGTGCTGGGTTTTGTCTGGTTGTCCTTGATGTACTGGATAAATTTAGGGGAGGTTTCGGCCTCACCCTGTGCTATCAGTAACAATCTGTCACTAAGACGTTTGGATCTTCTGATCACCTTCGCGTCCACCTTGTTTGTTTTTTCACTCGTATACTTGTTAATTGTTCTGTTTTGCACAGTAAAATAAAAAGTTGGTTGAGGTACTCGATGTGTGGCTTCTGTAAATACGTCTGCTCACGACAAAGGTTGGACTCGGAATGCCCACAGCACCGTAGTCGGCTACGCTACCGCGCCGCTACGGCTTACTTATAATATAACATGCATCATAACATATAAATAACGAGGGTTTTTAACATCGGAAAAACATACTTCGTTACAATATATATATATATATATATATATATATATATATATATATATATATATATATATATATATAAATATATATATATATATATATATATATATATATATATATATATATATATATATATTATATATATATATATATATATATATATATATATATGTATATGTATATATATATATATATATATATATATATATATATGTATATATATATATATATATATATATATATATATATATAAATATATATATATATATATATATATATATATAATATCAATTAAATTTGAAACTCACAATTACACATATTTTCATGCGTGTTCCTCTATAATTCGCTATTTGTGAACGACATTAACTACCTGCCCTCTGGCACAACAAACATAGTGGCCATTACAACCGACATATTTATTAATGCAACTAGCGCCGCCAACGATAATTTCGTTCATAAATAGAGAAGTTACTAACCATCGAAACACTTTTTCACTAAATATATTAATTTGAGATAGGCATTGTTGAAACGATTAATGTAAAAACAAGTAAGCTGGATATTTCAATATTCATTTTTACTTTCTTATACGCTGTATAAGTAAATATTGTAATCATGAATTTACATATGCCTGAGGTGTGCACCACCTAATTTTGTAAAAAATATTCAAACCGGAAGTGCATGTTTACCCGAGTCTTTTTTTGCAGTTTCTGCAATTACTCCAAAATGGTTTCAGTTACAGAAAATTTTTATGAGGAAAAGTTAAAGGTAATCGTATTTAGCACAACGTTTGTTTGATTTTTTTCGCAAAAAGGGTACTGGTTTCAAAATAAATTTCTGCTTAATATATATATTTTTACATAAATCGTATCATCTGCGCTTGTCAATTGCTTAACAAAATAGATAAATATTTTGAAGTTTGACATTTAATATTCATTCAAGGAATTTTATTTAGTGCAAAAGCAATCTAAAGGTTAGAACAAATATTATAAATTAGAAAAATATGGTTTAACCCAAATGAGTAAAAGAAAGCTCGGTGCATGACACTGCAGATGTTTTTGTAATATGTACACTATTTGCAGAAAAATTCAATCAAATATTATGCGAAATAATAAATTCTTTTATAATTATTCTAATTAGTCTACTGTTAGTGCAGCCGTTTCTCTGATATTACGGTTGTAATACCAAATTCCAAAACAAAACTTTTTCTTGCTACCATATACAAATCTTAGCTTAATAGTATGTATATATATAGTAATAATAATTTTTCTTTTAACCGTGTAGGTTGCAGAGTACTCTCAAATACACAGATAGTTGTCAATCTAAAATCAGTCAGACTGATTTCAGAAGGGACCAATAAGTATATTTCCGATAAAATAATGGGATTAAATATTTATTACTTTGTATATGCTAGCAAAAATACTTAAACTTTAAATTTTGGCATGGCTAATATCGTAATTTAACATCTGCAGCGTCATGCACCAAACTTTCTTTTACGCATATGGGTTAAACCACATCGTGGTTTCATTATTTTTCTTATTTATAATATTTGTTCTGACCTTTAGAACACTTTTACGCTAAATATATTTCTTTGGATAAATATGAAATGTCAAACTTCAAATTATTTAAGTCAGTTTTGTTTATTTTGATAAACGATTGACAGGCGCAGATGATACGATTTATGTAAAATTAAATGTAATATGAAGAAATTTCAAGAGCCATTTTCTTGTTTCCGGTACCGTTTAGGAAAATAAGTTTCAAATAAAGGTTGTACAAAATGCTGATATCTATAATTCTTATTCTAACAATTTTTCTGTAACTGTAATTACTTTTGAGTAATTGCAGAAACTGCAAGAAATGACTAGAGCAAACATGCACTTCCGGTCGGAAATTTGTTTTCAAAAATAAGAGGTATTCCTGCCAGGCATAAATATAAATGTGTACATATATATCTCGACGGGGCAATTTGTTATAAAACAGGGGTACGTTATTACAACATTCATAAGCTAAGCAAAAAAGAATCACAAAGATAAATTGATTTTCTGTTGATAAGATTCTATTATAAGCTTAACAATATTTATTGAAAAAATGAAATAAATAATCTTAGTAACAACACACTTTAATCATTGTTTCTATTATTTAAACGGGCACTGTAGTTAACACAAAAAGAAAAATATCTGCAGTGGCATGCACCGAACTTTCTTATCCGCATGTGGGTTAAGCCATATCGTAGTTACATTATTTTTCTAATTTATAATATCTGTTCTAACCTTTAGATCGCTTTTACACTAAATATTAAATGTAAAACTTTAAATTATTTAAGTCTATTTTGTTAAACAATTGACAGGCGCAGATGATACGATTTGTGTAACAATATATATAATAAGCAGAAAATTTTTTTTTAAACCAGTACTTTTTTTGGAAAAAAGATTCAAACAAAAGTTGTGCTAAATATAAATATCATTAATTTTTGTTCACAAAAATTTTCTGTAACTGTAACCATTTTTGAGTAATTGCTGAAACTGCAAAAAATGACTGGGGTAAACATAAGAGGTTTTCGTGCCAAGTACATACAAATCTTAAGTTTAAAATTTCATAATTTTCCCTTTAGCCGTTTGGGCTGCAGAGCGCTCACATACACACACACACACACACACACACACACACACACACACACACACAAACACACACACACACACACAGACGGACGTCATTCCAAAAATAGTTGCAATCGATTCAGGGATGGTCAAAACGTATATTTCCGTTAAAATCTCGAGATCGAAATTTTTCATGATAACAATACCTACTTATACTGCGTATAAGAAAGTAAAAATCTTGTACGTGAATTAAATTGATCAATTTGACAGTTCAACCAACAATGATAAAATAATTAATCTATGATATCAACTGTTATATTTTTACTTTCTTAGTAAAGTATAAGTAAGGACTGTAATCATGAAAAATTTTGATCTCGAGATTTTAATGGAAATATACGTTCTAACCTTCCCTTAATAGATTCCGACTATTTCTGGAATGACGTCCGTGTGTGTTTGTGTGTGTGTGTGTGTGTGTGTGTGTGTGTGTGTGTGTGTGTGTGTGCGAGTGCGCATGCGCGTGCGTGTGCGTGTGTTTTTAACTTAAGATTTGTATGTGCCTGGCAAGAAAACCTCTTATTTTTGAAGAAAATATACAATCCGGAAGTTCCTGCTTACTCTAGTCATGTTTTGCAATTACTCAAAAATGGTTGAAGTTAAAGAAAAATCGTTTAGATTAAAACTAAAGATACTAATATTTTTTACAACTTTTAATTAAAAATTTCTTATAAAAAAGGTACCAGAAACAAGAAAATGGCTATTGAAATTTGTTCTTATTATAATTATTTTCACATAAATCATATCAACTATGCCTGTCAATTGTTTAATATAAGAACAAAAAACTTAAATAATTTGGAGTTTGACACATAATATCTATTCTAAGAAATAATTTAGTGAAAAGGGGTTCCAAAGGTTAGTAAATAAAAAATTAGCAAAATAGTCCAAATATAATCAAATCGAAATACATATACGAAGGTTCAGTGCATGACACGGCAGATGCTTTTATATAAGTAGTTTATTATCTGATCAACAGTTAATTTGTTATACATGGTATTAAGAAAAATTTACATGTTATTGAGGGGGATTTTATTTAACCCCTATTAGATTATATTATATAACAAGCGATGATTGAGTTATTCCTCATTAATCTGCGAATTCTTCACTCCTAGAGATTGGGAAAAGTTTGTTGGTGTATTCAATGAGTTGTGTTGGGGAGATATATTTCATTTGCGATGGCATTAGAAATGGGTCGTATTTTGGGGTCATAGTGCTGTCGTCATTCTCATTATCACCGTTTTGATTTGAGTTGGAAGCATCTGTTTCGTAAACGTTACTATTTAGTTCTCTTTTATAGTTTATGTCGTATGTTCTTCATCATAGTCGCCTTGCTCTATTATTTTGTTTTATTAGATTTAAGATGGGTTGTTGTCTAGTAGAGATAAAGTATTAAATTCGGGGGACGTTAGTGGTTGTTGTTCTTGCCGACTTAGTTATTGTTAGTGTTAAGTGGGCGATGGCATTGCAAATATCTATTATGTAATGTAGTTTTACTAATGGATTTAACTTTTTTTTTTCATTTTTAAATATTTCCGAAATAATTTGGCCATCTGTTTTGCGGTCTTATTTAATCGGTCTGGTTTGCGAATGATATAGTTACTGGTAATTGATCTAAGTCAAACTCCCAGATGACGTTGTATGCTAGAGAATATACGAAATATTTGTATAAGATGATATCAAGAATATCTAGACTGTGATTTTTACATTCTTATCGCAGTATAATTAAGTATTGTAATCATGAAAAAAATCGATGTCGAGATTTTAACGGAAATATGATATATCATTTGACCTGCCCTGTTTCAATGCCGACTATTTTTCGAATGATGTCTGACTGTGTTTGTGAGTGTAAACCTTCTACAGCCTAAACGCTTGAAGATACAATTATGAAACTTAAAATTTAAGATTTGTAGAAGCCTGCAAGAAAACCTCCTAATTTTGATGTTCCAACTGGAAGTACATGTTTACTCTAGACATTTTTTAAATTTTTTGCCAAAACTCAAAAGAGTAATACTTTCAACAAAATCAGTGCAATACAAATAAGAGGTATTAATATTTTGTATAACATTTATTTGAAAATAATTTTCATAAAAGGTACCGGTTACAAAAAAAATAAAATTGTAATTGGTTCAAATATTATTTATTTTATATATATCGTATCAACTATGCCTATTATTTTTCCATTCCTCTAAATGACAAATAGACTCAAAGATTTTAATAATTTTCAAATTGTACGAAATTTTTAATTTTGTTTTAATTCTCTCAGTCTAACTAAGATGCATAACAGAAAGTTCAGTATCAGACATCTCAGATGTTATCATATTTGGTATTAAAAACAAGTTGAAAAGTAATATTTACATTATCAATAACTGTAGTATCCTTTTTTATTATTTACCTACTTATACCGCGCAACGTTGAACAAAAGCACAAAAGTTGAACCACACTCGTATCGCATGCACTTTTTGCTGCAATGATTACATAAATAAATGCGATATTTTCAAAGCTAATATGGTGACGTCTACCGTCAAAAACTATTTATTAATTTATTTCGTAAGATAATTTTAAAATACATCTTTATTTAGAAATTGGGGAAGCCCTTATAACGTTAAACAAGTTAAATGTACAAAACTTTTCAATTTTGTTCATGTTTTCGCTTGTAAATATTCTCATATATAGTGTTTCAATAAATAATTATATAGTAAAAGATTGAAATTATTTACTAAGAGTAGAAATTAATTATATATTACTCTCTTATGCGAACTAATTAGAATTGTAATCATGAGAAAAATTTAACTTTGTGTGTGGTGGCTCTACAGCCGTAGTGTTTGAAAATTAAGAAATTTTAAACTTCAGAACTTTTAAGTATCTTTGCAGGTCGGGCGAAAGTGATTGTTTTGAGGAATGTTGTACCTATAAAGATAAGGAATTCTCGAATACGAATTTACAAGTAAAATGTAAAGTATTCATTAAATTAAAAATAATAAAGAAAATTTATTAGTCCATTTCATTACGTAATAGCTACCGCTACAATTTTCAAAAAAAAAATTATAGTAAATGGAATATAATTTCTATCCTAAAAGCTGTAAATGTATATAAATTCAGCCATAATTGCAACGTATCAATAAAATAACGATAATTTGAACTGAAATTGTAAAACTTAAAACAATAGTCTCTATTAAAAAGTTATGTAATATTACCGCTCCTACTTATACATATTTTTTGAGATGCATATAAACTCTCATGAAGTCATTGGAAAGCATACTTACCTGGCGTAGGGGTTACCGTGATCGACAAGGCGGTTCCCCCGGGGTGAGGCTCTCCCATTGCACTTCGGTTGAGCTGACCTCTGTGATTATTCCTAATGCGAATAACTCGGGCGCGTAATTTTTGATAGTCGGGACTGCGTACGCACTGTCCCGGTCCTAAACTAATTTAAGCATAGTCACATTGGTTATTTCTGTAAATGAGTACGTTTTATTTATCATGACGGCCATATTGTGTATTGATATTATTATTTCTATAAATGATACTTATTTATACCTATCCTCTTCGTTGGAAAATAGCCCAGTAAGCAGCCCTGGCTTCCTTTGATAATATAATTATTAGAAAGAGATTTATTTGTCTTATACTATATTATAAACCTGGTATTTAATAGGATCTACATCTGCCTTCAATAACTCTCTGCGATGGCTCTAATCTCTTCTGTGACCTTTATAATTTGTAACGAAAGAATAGGGTATATCGACCAGTAAAGGAACAGTTATGAAAATTCTCTACTTTTATGAGGATTAAAAAAAATATGGTTAATATATTTATATAATAATTGAAAATTTTTAAAGTTTAAGTGTTTTATAGAGTTAAAAAAAAATTAAATTGGTTATTGATGTTTTAGGTAATTTTGTTCACAATTTATAATTTGATGTTAAAATGCCAGTAATGGCACGGTGGCTGCCTTTAATAGCACAGTCCTTTCTAGTAATAGATCGGCAAATTATATTTTTTGTTAAATGAACTAGGTAAATCAATAAATAAATAAGTTCTATTTAAAATTTATTTTTTTTTTAATATAGTTATAAATTTATATATTTTAGCTTGGATTTCCTAAAATTTAGGTATATATATATAAAAAAAACACTTGCAGTAGCATTATTTTATAAATTTTTAAATTATAGAGGTAGGTACTATACCTATCTAAAGCTAAATTTAATATTTATAAAGTTCTAAATTATAAATGTAGACAACAATATTATTCTTTATCTATAATGCAAATGATATTACATCAAAAATTTTAATACTTTTCTTGCATTAAAATTTTGTGAACAATGAAAAATTTAAATCTTTTCTAGTTTTATTTTTTTAGATAAGAATACTTTTCATCTTGTAATTTCAGATAAAAGTATTTTTTCAAGTGTATAGTGTGGGACAAAACAACCTCCCTAGTTTTGCAAGTGAATTAAAGAAAAAGGAGTCGAGATACAAAAAATGTATTTCAATAAAATAAAGTAGTTACAAGGCCAGTTTTATCTTATGTAGTTTTAAAAATCATATCGGCCAAGTGTTGTCCTTCATTGTCTACACACTGCTGCAAGCGACTTCTGAAGTTTTGCATAACCCTTTCAAGCATTTCTTCAGGTATACGGCGAATTTCCGTTTGGCTTGTCTCCTCTCAGGGAGACAAAGCACGCGGGGAACATTTCCTTCAAAACCAGCATTGATGCCCGCGCTGTGTGGGCTGTGGCCCCGTCCTGCTGAAACCAGACATTCTCGAGACCAAGTCCTTCAAAAGCAGGGGCAAACAAATTCTGGAGCATGTTCATATAGCGCCCAGAATTGACGGTAACTACCCGATTTCTTTCCTGTAGTAAAAGTAAGGCCCGATAATCCCTATTCGGGAAATTGCGCACCAAACTGTGACACGATCACTATGCAGAGGCTTCTCGTGGATCACCCTCGGATTGTTTTCGCACCAATATCGAAAATTTTGTTTATTTACACTGCCAGAAAGATGGAAATGTGCTGCGCGGCGATTACAGACTCGTTTTCGCGTATGTATGCTTCCACGGCAAAAGCGCGCTGCTCGTTCGTCCACTTTGTGTTTACGACTGAATCCTTTTGTAACACATACGGCATATCTTTCTGCCGCCATTCACGCCATTCCTACCCTCTTACGACCTCTGCTCGCTACACAATTCTCTGTTGAAACTAGGGAGGTTGTTTTGCCCCACTTCACACTTCTTTTTACCCGTTTTATTAACGGTGTCATTGTTTTTACCAGTTTTCACTAAAATAAAAATAATTTATTCAAACTAATACAAAAATAAATTAAAGAGGTCATGTTTTAGATTTTTATTTTTTATGAGATAAACAATAAAATTTCAGTGTACGTATAATGTAAATAATAACTGATACATACATTTTAAAGAATTATTTATCTGTAGTTAAATATTTGTTCTTGTTATAAGAAATATGTAAAAACATTAATATTCTAACCTCACCTGCTTACTGTCAGAGGGTCTCTGTTTACTATTTTATTTATAGCTGCGGCCGCTCAATAGAAAAGCGCTGTAAGCATAAAGTGTTTTATTATTGGCGGCTCTTCCAAATTTTATTCCAATACTAGCACACGTGTTTTTGAATTAAAAAAAAAATCAATATTCAACATTTGAAATGTTTCGATGAAATATTCATTTAGTTTATTTAACCACTTACATATTAAAAAAATACGTTTTTCTAATAAATATGATTGTAATTGCTTAAGATATAGTAACCGTAAACTAACTAAAAATGGCTGTGAAAAGTACAATTTTAATATCGCTAAACAATATTCGTTTATTTAATTATTAATTTTAAAAAGGACGTTCTAAAAGTTTTTCCTTGTTTAAAACTATATATAACTATTTAAATCGTTGTTATACCTACGCATTTGCACAATTTTAAACGTATACAACCAAGTTTTTGTTACCTGTGCCATTACTAGCGACGTGCCACTACTGGTCGTTTTACACTATTCTAAAATAATTTAGTTGGCAACATTAGGCGAAAGCCAATGAACCTAGCTGATGCAGAGTGGAGTTTAACTTCTATTACAATTGTAATTGATCCGCCACTCTATCAAATCTATGTTACCCAATTGATTCCTTAGGTAATCTACTATACAACAACATACAAGATTTTAGTAAAATATTGGTCGTGTTTGTAAAAATAAATATTTATGTTTTTGTGCGTAATGTAATAACAAATATTGACAAGGAAATTTGTGATTATGCCAAAGTATGATAACGTTTTTCTCAGTCTTAGCAAACATGCATGCGCAAATACCTTTCAGAGGTTTCCCTAGTATTGAAACCGTAAAATGATATTTTGTTTTAAAATCGATACTAGATGAAAAGGAATAAAGATAGAAACACGATTTTTGGTACACATATCTAATAAATGTGACAATTTAATATCATGTTATAAAATTTTAAAACATACAAAATGACGGTCAGGACGGCCGGTTGATAAAGCGCGCTCGGCGATATTTCTTCATCGGCGCGGCACAATGTTGCACAACTTTGATCTGCAAAATAAAAACATACATTTTTTGTTAGAAGCAATAAACTAAACATAAATATCGTAATCAAATATTTAATAGTGATTAAAGTATTGCGGTTGTTATAAGCATTGAGGTAATTAATATTATTTTTCGTTTAGGGAAAACAGATACTTATGTATTTTATGATTTTCTAATCAATACTAACCAATTAATTTGCCAATAGATATCTCAGTACCTTCATATTATATACGTAAAGTACATGAATCTACAATTGTATGTAGCGTCTTGTAATCATTATGCACAAAAACCTAAGCATAGAAAAAAAAACAATATTAATTCATAAATATCTGCAGTGTCATGCACCGAACTTTCTTATCCGCATATGGGTTAAACCATATCGTAGTTACATTATTTTTCTAATTTATAAAATTCGTTCTAACATTTAGTTCGCTTTTACAGTAGATATATTTCTTAGAAACAATATAAAATGTCAAACTTCAAATAATTTAAGTCTATTTTGTTAAACAATTGACAGGCGCAGATGATACGATTTATGTAAAAATATATATAATAAGCAGAAATTTAATTTGAAGCCATTACTCTTTTTGGAAAAATAATTCAAACAAAAGTTGTGCTAAATATAAATACCTTTAATTTTTGTTCATAAAATTTTTCTGTAACTGTAACCATTTTTGAGTAATTGCAGAAAATGCAAAAATTGACTAGAGTAAACAGGCACTTCCGCTCTGAATATTTTTTTCAAAAATAGGAGGTGCACACCTCAGGCATATGCAAATCTTAAGTTTAAAGTTTCATAATTTTAGCTTCAACCGTTTAGGCTGTAAAAACATACACACACACACAGACACACACACACACACACACACACAGACGGACGTCATTCCAAAAATAGTTGGAATCGATTCAGGGAAGGTCAAAACGTATATTTCCGTTAAAATCTCGAGATCGAAATTTTTCATGATTACAATACTTACTTATACTGCGTATAAGAAAGTAAAAATAGACTAATAATAAGTATAGTGTGGTGCTTACTCTATTCGCTATTTTTGAAGAGAGAATAG
Organism: Nebria brevicollis; assembly: GCA_944738965.1. NCBI lineage: Eukaryota > Metazoa > Arthropoda > Insecta > Coleoptera > Carabidae > Nebria > Nebria brevicollis. The sequence goes on along the minus strand of CALYJB010000015.1, from coordinate 90,970 downwards.
ATCTGGCCAAAGTTAATACTAAATTTGCATACGTAGGTGTGTTCAGGAAATAAATACCTAGGATCCGATAAGAAAACCTATTCTAAAAAGAAGTATATGTAATAAGAATCAAAAATATGTAAATACAGATAGTTACTTTTATGAGATGAAAGGGTTTTTTTTAACTAAAAATGGTTTTTTTCAAAACATGCCAAAGTTGAACACAACTGAAATCTATAATATAAACATCAGAAGCGCTATCGTCATTGTGAATTCTAACATCTCCAATTAAAAAGATATATTTAAGCAACGTGTCGAAGTTAAAATATACAAGGATCTGTATCCATTAATTTAGCTATGTATATAAACCCGCGATAATGCTTTCGTTAATTTCGGCAATGGATCAAAACATCTAAATTAATACATATTATATTAAATCGAATAAAACACACTCGTTTTATGAACATACACTGCTTTCCGGATATTTTTAAATTGTACAATAGTCAGGTCTCTATTGGCAAAAATTCGAGCATACGATATCTGTATAAAATATCTGCAGTGTCATGCACCGAACTTTCTTATACGCATATGGGTTATACCATATCGTAGTTGCATTATTTTTCTAATTTATAATATTTGTTATAACCTTTAGATCGCTTTTACACTAAATATATTTCTTAGAATATATATTAAATGTCAAACTATTTACGTCTATTTTGTTAAACAATTGACAGGCGAAGATGATACGATTTATGTAAAAATATATATAAAACGCAGAAATTTATTTTGTAACCAGTACACTTTTTGGAAAAAAAATTCAAACAAAAATTGTGCTAAATATAAATACCTTTAATTTTTGTTTATAAAATTTGTCTGTATCTGTAACGATTTTTGAGTAATTGCAGAAACTGCCAAAAATGACTAGAGTAAACAGGCACTTCCGGTATGAATATTTTGTTCAAAAATAAGAGGTGCACACCCCAGGCACTTGCAAATCTTAAGTTTAAAGTTTCATAATTTTAGCTTCCACCTTTTAGGCTGTAGAGAACATACACACACACACACACACACACACAGACACACACACACACACACACACACACACACAGACGGACGTCATTCCAAAAATAGTTGGAATCGATTCAGGGAAGGTCAAAACGTATATTTCCGTTGAAATCTCGAGATCGAAATTTTTCATGATTACAATACTTACTTATACTTCGTATAAGAAAGTAAAAATAGTTATCTAATTTGACTCGAGTCTTCGCTAAATTAAATTTGTTTAAGCGCAACATTCTTAATAAAAACTTCTTCATCTGTAAAAATAATACATTCAATGTTGGACAAAAGTTAAGCAACTAAATCTGTGCTAAACATAACATGCCAAAAATAAGAATTGATACGTGATTAAGAGGCTATAATCTATGTATAATTCAAACACACATAATTATTTATTAAATCACAAAATATGTTTCACAAAAGCTTATAACTCAAACAGATACTCTGTCATATACGCTACACTGCTTAATAGCAAAGCGACAAAAGTTAAGCAACTCGCTATTACACCATAGATTTTATTTTAGCTACTGATTGATTGTCAAAATTTGGTTGCATATCCTCTACTTTTAATTACAGCTTTGTAGCGTCGAAGCATTGGTGATATTAGTTAATTAATAATATTTTGCGGAACTTGTTACCATTCTGTAACAATGGCCTCAAATAGTTTTTGAACACTAGAGTATGTTTGCTGCCGAATTATTTTAGATTTCCCACATGTTCTCAAGTGGATTTAGATCTGGAGATGGTGATGACCATGGCAAAACTTGTAAGTCATTATCAGCAAACCATTCCTTAATTATGCTGTGTGTACAGGATCATTGCTATGTTGAAAAACCCATCGAAGGGGAATTTTCTCTTCGGCAAATAGTAGCATGATATTTTGATAAATGTCATTGTAGAAAAATTTGTAAATAATACCCTCTGTTCGGTGCACTTTCCCCATACAAAGCCCTGAGAAACATCCCCACACTAACGCGCTGCCACCACCATATTTAAAAGGATCGAGGATTTCATTTCTAACCAGATGGATGTCGAGCATGAAGCATTATATTTGGATAAGTTATATATATATAATATTTTCCACTTATTTATGCTCCAATTCAAATGCTCCTTAGCAATTTTAAGCGGGCGGTCCTCTGCTTCTTTCCTAGTAAAGGGTATTTTGCAGGTCTACGACTGTAACGTCCTCCTTTAAAAAAACAGGCACTTCTGGTTTGAAATTTTTATTCAAAAATAAAAGGTGCACATGCGAGGCATATAAGAATCTTAAGTTTAAAGTTTCATAGTTTTAGCTTTGGCACACACACACACACACACACGCACACACACACACACACACACACACACACACACACACACACAAACACACATACACACACAGGCACACGTCATTCCAAAAATAGTTTTAATTGAAAAATACACTATTTAAAATTAATTTTTAGACAAACTGATTGTATTTACTCAAAAAATTTTTTTGCAAATTATTTATACAACTTATTCAAAACTTAAAAAAAATTTTTTAGCCAATTTTGATTCATCCAGGCGGCGGCATTGGGCGTCTTCTAAAAGTTGCTTTTTAGACTGTTGTAAATTTTTTGAGCTTCCTGGAAAAGATAAAGTGGAAATTTTTGATGGGTTATCCTTTTGAGCCTCTCTCCTCAGGGCAAACATATAAAAAGTTTAATTTTTAACAGTTTTATTTTTATTTTACTTTAAAAGTTGAAGTTGCATATGGATGGAAATACCCATATATACGAGAAAAAAAAGGAAAATTTGGACTTTTTTTAATTCTCCCCGAGGAGAAAGGTCTTAAAATTATAACCCATCAAGAATCTTCATTTTATTTTTTCCAGGAAGCCTAAAAAATATACGACAGTCTAAAAAACAACTTTTAGAAGACGTCATCTGCCGCCGCTTGGATAAATCAAAATTTGCTAAAAATTTTTTTTAAATCTTCAATAAGTTGTATAAAAATGAACAAAAAAATTTTTTTTAATAACTGCAATAAGTTTGTCTAAAAAAAATTTAAAACGTGTATTAGTTTTCGATGTAGTACGTAAAGACCTCATAAACGATTATTTTGTAAAAAACAAGCTCGTACCCATGTTTGAGGCACGAAAAGGCAAGTAATCTTTACGATAATAATTAAAGAATACTCCAACCTATTTTAATATTACTTTCAAATCACAGGATCTCAGGGGATCACAACTTTTTTTAAAATTAAGTAAACAACTGTTTATGTTTACATTTGTCTTCTCTCCCATTTTTAACGTTATTATTTATTTATGACAGATATAAATATTGGGCAATGTTATGTATGTAAATGATCTACATACCACCAGGAATGTTCATCACAAAACCGAATTGCAATTTAAAAACAAGATAAAAAGTTATGAACACTTGACGATATGTCAATAAACGATGCACCTAGTGCGTATAAAATTTCTAGTTTAACCGGTTATTTTGCGATGACGTATAGCTAATGTATTAAGATTTTTGGTGATTTTTTTTTTCTCTATTGTATACAATAGCTTCTTCCTAACGATATCCCATAGTACTATATTTAAAATAACGACTTACATTTTTCGACTTTTGTCACACTTTTTGTAGTTTCGGACCACTGTGCATCGTGCAGTTTTCACAGTCCATTTAGCACAGTTATTTTAAAGAATTTGCGATATAACTGATTTATTAATGTCAGAAATTTGACAGGTACCCAAGATTTCAAATAAAGTCTTTGACTAATCAGGCTGATTTAATTTTAATTTGCTTGCATATTGAATACCAACTTCGTCCTCTAGAATCACTTCTTGAAAAGACATAGATTTTCTTACAGCCGATTTTCAATAGAAGAAAATTAGTGGTTTTTTTAAAAATATCTTTCGAACAACTGTAATTGTTTTACATCATACCAAAAATAGTCGGAATAAATTCAGGGAAGGTCAAAACGTATATTTCCGTTAAAAACTCGAGATCGAATTTTGTTATGATTACAATTTTTACTTATTCTGCGTATAAGAAAGTAAAAATAAATGTAGTATAATTCTTTCTAATTATTCAAAATTTATAATTTATTAATTTTCTTATCTTAAACTGATATTTATAAGAAAATTCAGAGCAAGACAATGCATAAATATTTGATATACAATAAAGTTAAATTAGTAAAGGTTGTCAATAAATGAATATAATTATACGAGAAACATAATTTCTTTTGACATTGAATTAAGACACCAATAAACTATCAAAATTACTCTGTTTTGTCAACCCAACCTTCAGTGGTGTATTTCAGATTGCATATCACATTCTGTTAGAATATACCACATGTAGAAAAGACAAATATAAACACGGAAAAGCCAAAACTTCACATTCATATGTATTTGAAGATATTATAAAACTAAGTAGCATAAGTTTTGGCAGAAGAAATACTGCGAATAACGCTAAACAGCTCTCGTTCGGAAGACACTTGGACGCACCATATTTAAACTGATCGGCGCTAATGTTCTTCTTTTACCTACGTAAAATGTATTCATTACTTCAATTATATAACTATTTTTTAACATTATTTATGGTTTTGTCCATGGTTCACAGCTGCATGCTAATTTCAATTATAAATCAATAGACATAAAACGTACCAATTTAGCATCAGCAGAAATATATAAATATAGAATGTTTTCTATAAACGGAAACTATTCTAGGCACAAATATATAAACATTATACGAACGTCTTATTTAATTCTAATACTAGCTAATATTGTAGAATAAATTAGCAAGATGTAAGAACTATTTGATGTAATTAACAAAGATAATTTCAATGTTTTTAAGGAAAATAAAACATTATTTTATTATTTTATTACTTATTACGACACGTGTTTCGACTTTGCAGTCATCATCCTGATGATGACTGCAAAGTCGAAACACGTGTCGTAATAAGTAATAAAATGGTAAAACTACCAAGTCTTTGACTAATTTAATTCAATATGTTTCACCAAGTGCCAACCACTAAATCGATCAATTTTATAGATATAAAATGTCAAACTTCAAACTATTTAAGTCTGTTTTATTTTTTTTGATAAACAATTGACAGGCGCAGATGATACGATTTATGTAAAATTAAATGTAATATGTAGAAATTTCAAGAGCCATCTGGAACCGTTTTGAAAAAAAAGTTTCAAATAAAAGTTGTACAAAATGCTGATATATATAATTTTTACTGTAACAATTTTTCTGTAACTGCAACCGTTTATGAGTAATTGCAGAATCTGCAAAAAATTACTAGAGTAAACATGCACTTCCGGTCGGAATACGGTTTTCAAAAATAGGAGGTTTTCGTGCCAGGCACATACAAATCTTAAGTTTAAAATTTCATAATTTTCCCTATAGCTGTTTGGTCTGTAGAGCGCTCACATACACACAGACACACACACACACACACACACACACACACACACACAAACACAAACACAAACACAAACACAAACACACACACACACACACACACACACACACACACACACACACACACACACACACACACACACACAGACAGACGTCATCTCAAAACTAGTCAGACTCAATTCAGGGAAGGTCAAAAGATATATTTCCGTTAAAATCTCGAGATCAAAATTTTTCATGATTACAATACTTACTTATACTGCGTATAAGAAAGTAAAAAACATTGCCGACTACAAGAAGTTTACACAAACATCTCACCAATAAAACTGACATTAATTGTTCACGTTCAACTTCATACAGAACTATCACTGTTATGGGTTTTAAATATAAAAAAAGCTGACGTGTCTGCCACTGACCTTTCTTATACGCATGTTAATTAAATCGTTAGAATTAAAAAAAATTTGATAAATATTAAAGTTTTATAAATACTAACGATCTAACCAGACACATAATGAAGTTCATCGACAGATTTAATATATTATTATACTATATATTAAATGTTATTATTTATAAATTATCCAACTACTACCACTATTGCAAAAGATCGTCCGCTAATTATATCCGCAATTGTATACAAATGAAACAATCAGCAACAATACACGAACTATTCAATATAAGATATAAAAAGTAAAAAAATAACTTATAATAACATTTTTCATGATTACAATACGAATATGAATGTAAAATATTTGAAATTTTGATAAACATAACAAAAATATCGTCCGCTAAATATATCCGCAATTATATACAAATGAAACAATCAGTAACAATACACGAACTGTCGTTCATGTATGATTTAGGTAGTCGTGTAATAGCGGATGATATCTTTATGGTAGCCACCTTTAGGGCGGAAGTAGCACTACATTACGTAGTACGTCAGTGTATACTTCTTTGTGGATCAGCGCCAGACATGCCGTGGCGAGTAGATCAACTACTACCGGAGGACAATTATATAGGCATAACGTCCGCTAAAAGACGAGAGAAGTATTGAATGTTATATTGAAAATAACTTAAATTTTGTTGTAACCGGTACCTTCTCTGAATATACTTTTCAAATAAAATATTTGCGAAATATTAAAATCTTTATTTTCATTCTTACTAATTTTGCTGTAAGTACTACCATTTTTGAGTTAAAGCAGAATATTAAAAAAACACTCTTTTTTTTGAAACCAGTACCTTATTTGAAAAATATTTTCAGATAAAAGTTAAGCGAAATATTAATATCTATTATTTTTATTCTAAAAATTTTGCTGTAAAAACTACCGTTTTTGAGTTATAGCAGAATATGCAAAAAATGAATAGAGTAAACATGCACTTCCTGTGGGAGTATTCTTTTCAAAATAGAAGGTTTTCCTGCCAGGCACATACATATCTTAAGTTTGAAGTTTCATAAATGTATATTTTACCGTTTAGGCTGTAGAGCGCACACATACACACAGACAGACTCACACACATACACACAAACACATACAAACACACACACATACAGACATACGTCATCTCAAAAATGGTCAGACTCAATTCAGGGAAGGTCAAAAGATATATTTCCGTTAAAATCTCGAGATCAAAATTTTTCATGATTACAATACTTACTTATACTGCGTATAAGAAAGTAAAAAATTAACAAAGGAACAGTGATAATGGAAAGCCGAAGACTATGTGAATGGCTACACAAATTCATAGTCTACATAACAAATATCGCGCTGAAAATCATGCATTAATTAATTTGGACGAAACATGGTATGATTCACATGATATTGTCACTAAATGTTGGCAAGATAATATCGCTGCTTCTTCGCTAGATGTGCCTAAATCTCGTGGTGAAAGAATCATAATTCTGCACGCCGGATGTGAGAATGGGTGGATCAACGACGCGCTACGACTATCTGCTAAAAATGTTAAAGATAGTAACCTTGATTTTTTAACTGTGCACTGAGAGAAATTATTCACAATATCTGTGTATTGCAAAGTTATATATTACTGATTAGTATATGTGTAGCTAGTGTAATGGTCTCGAGGATATTTGTAGAAACTCGGGTTTGTAGGATTAGAATGACTTGAAATAACTTAGAATTTGCACGATGTTGTATGGTAACTTATTTAATTCTTTATTTATCAACTTTAATAATTATGTATATTTATAGTTATTAGTGTGACGAGCAGACGTTCGTCGTTAGATAGAGACTGATAGAAACGGGGGCCCTTTGAGTACATTAATTATTGGTATATATATTATTCGTGTATTTGCGCTAGTAGTTAAATATATATTGATTTTACTTTTGGACAATAACAAGATATGCAATTTCATAGAATTATGAGTAATAATTCTATCGATGAACATTGAGAAGACAAATAATATGATTAGATAATAATTATACATGGGTACATTTGATGGGCACATTACACCTTCACCCTTAAGAAAATTAAAAGAATTTAATTAGGAAGATTCTTTTAATTTCCTTTTGGTCAACATATGTAAGACAGAATTGAATCAATATTACTTAGGATTTGGGGTATGATACATGAACATATTTCTTTATTTTTATTATCAGTTCAATAATTATTAATATAACGATATGGTAACATAGTACCAATTATATCTTAGTATTATAAAATTCTTTTACATAGAATACATCTATTATCAGATCGATTAATATAGTAACATAATATTACATAATTCTTTTACATAGAATACATTTATTTATATAGTAACATAAAAAATATAAAATTATTTTACATAGAATACAGTTATTTATATAGTAACATAAAAATATAAAATTCTTTTACATAGAATACAGTTATTTATATAGTAACATAAAAATATAAAATTCTTTTACATAGAATACAATACATGTATATATATATATATATATATAAATATATATATATATATATATATATATATATATATATATATATATATATATTTATATATATATATATATATATATATATATATATATATATATACATTCCCCTTTTTTTTTAATTTTCATCTTTTAGTTTTGCAATTCTTGAGCTTCTCCTGAGGGGAGTTTCACTATCAATTCTACATTCTTGAGAACTTTGTGAAGTACCTAGTAAATCATCTAGTTCAACAGATACATCATTTTTATTTTTAATTTTCTTTTTGCATAGGTTAAAAGTTATACAATTAGTAATTGTACTAGATTCATGATGGTGGTTTCTCGATTGAAAAATATTTCTTAGTACTTTATTTTTACACAATTTAATTAATTTATATATCAAATATATTAAAAATATTTTGAAAAATGAGAGAAGAACATAAGCGAAATAAGGATGGTTTATTACTTTATTAAATTTTGATTCGCTAGACGTATGTAGTTTATCTAATGATTCATCAATTTGATCTAATTTATGGCTAGCTACATTTAGACTATCTCTGTCCAAGGAAATATTTTGTCACTTGATAATTTTAGTTCGGCATAGTGCTCTTTATTTCTTTTTATGCAGTCGTCGTCGATTATATTGAAATTTGGTAAAAATATTCTCTTTTCGCTTTTTAGTGATTCATCTTTTGTAGAACTTATCATTATCATACTTGTATAAATTTTGCAGGAGGGTTTCATTGTTAAAATTCCGGTTTTCTCGATTCTATAATCCATGGGTTTTTCGTTTTTACAATTTAGTGTTAGTTCAGTAGGGTTTTTATAACAAATAGCCATTGATTTGCAGATGTTAGTTTTTGCCACATTTCAGAGGGCATTTTTATTAGTCTTGTATCACAGTTAGATGGGATAAAATTTTCGTTTAGTAGTAATTCCGTTTCGCAAATATTTTTACTACGAGTTGAGTAGGTTGGGACGTTTGAAGGACAAATTATGTTTTCCGTTGACAGTTTGTGACAATGGCCTATGTTGTCTAAGGGAACATAGGTGATTTTAGATTCGGACATTGCAAGGTACTTATATTTGGGTAAAACAAATGCGTGATGGATATCGTCAATTTTAGTAGGTAAAGGAATAATATGAAATAGATCGAATTTTTGTTGAGTAATTAGAGGATTTGAAATAGAGAATATGAGCCTAACGTTAGAATAGTGAAATTTAATTTCAGCGACGGATAAAAGTTCGAAAGCGTTTTTAGGGTCCAAAGGTAAAGCGAATGTTGTTAATATTGGAAGGTGTGTTACAACCTTAGTTAACTCTTCAATAAATTGATGAGGTGTTATTATAGAGGGGTGCAGTGTATTTGATTTTGTGAAAAGGATAGCGTTAATTATTGTTGAGTATTCATTGTCTAGTTCGGCAGTCAATAGAGATAGAAAAGATAAATGTTCTTCCATTACTTGTTTAGCTTTAATATCAAAGTAGTTTCGATGTTCGGTATTTGAATAATTTAATAATTTTTTGAAATTAGCTTGAATTGCGATGTTGTTGTGTTCGATATTAGAAATTGTACTATTGAAATTTGATATAGTTGTTTTTACAATTTGAACTTGTTCTTTTAACAATAAGTTGAGATGTTGTTCATCGTTATTTAAGTTTTTGATAGCTTTATCGTAGAAATCTGCGTCGTTCACGTCTAGAGTTCCGAAAAGTGTTTTAAAGAGTGAACCAAATCCGTTTATTAGCCCGCGTTTTGGCCTAGATTTTTCCTTTTTATATAATTCTTTTAAGGTTAAGTCTTTTTCTATTACATTGGTATGGTTTGCTTTAGGATGTTTAGAGAATTGTTACACACATGGAAGGATGAATAGTACTCGTCTTTACAAAGTGTCTTTGTTTTTCCGAATGTATTTAATAATAATGCTAATTTGGAATCGAAATTTGAAAGGTCTAGGTATGCAACAAGGTTCCAAGAGTTGTCGTAGAAGTTTAGGTTACCGAGGTTTTCATAGAAAATACCTGGTGATGGAGATATTTCAGTGAAGTTGAGGCTTCCTCCGGTAGCGCATGGTAAATACAAAATATAGATGGAGCAGATCATTCTGTAATGAATGCATGTTTTAATCTGTCTATGTGGACTTTAATTTTTCGTTTATTGGCTAATATAGTATAAGTTACAGGTGAATTTATTTCAATGATTTTATATGGTCCGTTGTAGGTTTTCGATAACTTCTTTGATTTTCCTAGTTTAGCTTGTTCGTTTGTGAGAAAAACTGTGTCGCCGATATTGAATTTAATGCTATTACATTTCTTGTCATAATATGTTTTATTCGTCTTTTTATTTTCGATAAGGTGGTCACGTGCAATTTGTCTAGATTTTTGAAGTTTCATGGTCAAATCGTCTATGTAGTTGTCGTAAGTATATTTGAATTCGGGGGTTTTGTCGAATTCGGAAGGAATTGATGGTTTGTGACCAAATGTTAGTTCGAATGGTGAGAACTTAGTAGAGGTGTGAATGGTAGTATTATAGGAGAAGGTAGCTAAGTCTAACCATTGGTCCCAGTCGGATTGATCTATGTTGATATAATTTTTTAAATAATCGGTTAGAGTTGAGTGAACTCTTTCTAACGCGCCATTACTCTGTGGGTGATAAGCTGAGCAGTTAATTTTTTTAATTTTAAATAATTTGCTTATTTCCGTAATTAAGTTTGAAGTGATATCACGAACTTGGTCAGTGAGGATGGAGATGGGTATTCCAAATTTACAAATGAAGTTATGAACTAGTATTTTTGCAATTGTGATGGCTTCGTGATTTTGGATAGGGTAAGCTTGGGTGAATTTTGTGAGATCATCTTGGAGAGAAAGTATATACTTATTTCCAGATTCTGTTAGGGGTAGAGGTCCTACGATGTCTAAAGCGATTCTTTCAAAGGGTTTAGAAGACGTAGTTGTGATTTCCTTCGGGTGTTTATTCTTTTTCCGAGTTACTTTGTTTTGCTGGCAGTCGGTACAGTATTTTATAAAAGATTTGATATCACTTTTCGATGAAAACCTGAATGACCAGATGTTGGATTCGAATGATTTTCTGTTAGGATTTTTGGAATTGAATCTTGACTTGGTTTAATAAGTACATCATGAAAGATTTTTAATTCGATATTGGAATTTTGGAATATGGAGCGTAACATGCATCTGATTTTTGTCAAATTTAAATTATCAAAGCCAGTACCAAGTCTTGGTAAATTTAGAGATATAATTTTATTTTGTATTAATGTTTCTTTTAATTTAATTAGAGAGTTATAGAGAGTTTCATAATTTGCGTTCTCCCAGTGGAATTGTTTATTTATAATATAAAGGATGAATTGATTTCCTTCTTTAATTGTTCCGATATTTCCGGTGATTAAATTTTGTTTTGATAATGATTCTAAGTGATCAAATTTTGTTTTTAAATCTATTTGTGGTTTTTCAATGAATTCTAAGTCTTCGGAAATGCATAAAGCTATATTGTTATTGTCTTTAAGAAAATGTTCATTCGATTCTGTTATTTTATTGTTTAATATAATAGTAGATTTAAGCTTCTGTAGGAATTCTTGATAAGTTACTTTTGGAATTGAAGTATTATTAATAATGTTGATGTTCGAGGTTAGAGGGGGTAGAGTAATACGACTTAAAGTATCAGCATTTTGATTTCTTTAACCTTCGCGATATATTATAGAATAATCATAGTCTTCTAGCGAGATTCGCCATCGGAATAACCTTTTATTATTTTGTTCTTTAATATTGAATAACCATTGAAGAGGTTTATGATCAGAAAATATAGTAAATTTACGCCCGTACAGGTAAGGTCTATAATGATTTACAGCCCAAACAATACCTAACATTTCGCGTTCAATAGTACTATAATTACTTTCGGTTTTATTTAGGGTTCTGCTAGCGTATGAGATTGGTAAGTCTTTTCCTAATTCACCTTGGGATAGGACAGCACCGATTGCATAATCACTAGCATCAGTGGTGAGGTAGAAGGGTTTCGAAAAATCAGGATATTGAAGTAGAGGTTCGGATGTTAGAATTGTTTTTAATGTTTCAAATGATTTTTGTTGTTCTGAAGTCCAATTAAATGTACAATCTTTTTTGAGGAGTTTTGTTAGTGATTGTGAGATTTTACTGAAGTTAGGTATATAGCGACGATAGTAACCTGCGAGGCCTAAGAAGGAACGAATATCATTTGTTGATTTTAGTTGAGGGTAGTTGGTTACAGCAGAAACTTTTTTTGGATCGGGTTTTACGCCGGATTCTGTAATTAAGTGGCCTAAGCACATCACTTCTTTTCTAAGAAATTCACACTTATCCGGTTGGATTTTTAGGTTGAATTGTGAAAGACGTTCGAAAACTTCGATCAGTCGTTTGTTATGTATATCTAGATCTCCACCGTGAATTACAATATCGTCTAGGTATACGAAGCAGCGGTGGTTTTGTGTACCTGCTCGAACAGTGTTCATGAGGCGTTGGAAGGTAGCAGGAGCGTTTTTTAAACCAAAAGGCATACGATTAAATTGAAAATGTCCTGAAGGAACAGAAAATGCAGTTTTTAGCAGCGTCTTTTGGATTCATTTTGATTTGATGGAAGCCGGAAGTAAGGTCGATTGTTGTAAAATATTTAGAATGACCTAGTTTGTCTAAGATTTCAGTGATATTTGGTAGAGGATAGGAGTCACCAATGCTAATCTCGTTTAATTTACGGTAATCAATGACTACTCGCCATTTTCTTTCACCGGAAGCATCTAATTTCTTGGGTACGACCCAAACAGGAGAGTTCCAAGGGGAATAGGAATGAGTGATTTTGTTTTGGTCAACCATTTTGTTTATTTGTTTTTCTACTTCGGCTTTATGTATTTCAGGATAACGATAAATTTTACTGTTAGTAGGATTAGATGAAGTGGTAGGGATTTCGTACATTACGGCTTCAGTATGTGTGAGTTTGTCGCCATCTATATAAAATATATCGTTAAAGTTTTGGCAGATTTTAATTATAGAGTTTTTTTCCTCATTATTCATGTGGGAAGTTCTTAATAATTCCGTGATTTTATCTAGTCTGTCTGATTTAAAATTTTCAGGATTTGAGTTAGAAATAGTATTAACTGATATCGAGTTTGATTTTAGTTTTTCATTTGGATTATATGGTTCAACACAAAGTTCTTTAATATTGACAGAATGTTCAGTTGTATTCAAAATTGAAGTTAGAGCAGTGTTATCTTTATTTATTTTAACTAGACTAGAGCACAAATATACACCGTCTGATATTTCAATGTTAGGTGTTATTGCGTGATTCATATTGTGCGATGGGTTAGAAATATTTATTTTGGCAATTGTTTCGCATCTAGGATTGATTGTATAAAGAAGTTTAGAGGTTTGATTAGATTCGGTGTAAAGATCAGGTGTAACTTTTTCGCTTGTTAGTTTCGAATTGTTATTAGGAGAAATAGTATTTCTTAGCAGTTGCAATTTTATATCGTAATTATATAATGAAAGAGTATTGGTTTCATAATTGATAGATGCATTAAATGATTTTAATAGGTCGTTACCGATTAATCCGTCGAATTCAATTGGAAGGTTATCGGGGACCGAATGAAATATGTGTAGGGAATTATTATCTGGCAGATTTAAGTTTAAGAGTGAGTAACAAATAGTTTTGTGAGGGGTTTCAACATTATCGATTCCTTTAAGAATTATAGGATTATCTTCATAACATATAACATCAGGTTTTAGAAGGGAGAGTTTAATTAGGCTTATATTGGCACCTGTGTCAATTAAAAATTTACAAGGACGTTTTAGTTCGGGAATATCTAGTATGACGTATGACGTGATTCCTATAAAGTTTATTGTGTAGATTCGGCTTGAAGGAATTGAGCTGTTCTCAGAGCAGCCGCTGGACTCTGAGGGCTGTTGGAGTTTAAAGAACGATTGTTTTGTTGGGAATTTGTACGAAAAGAGTTAGAAGGGTTACCGCGATTTTCATCTCGTCTTTTATTATTAAATTCTCGTTTACGACATTCATTTGTAAGGTGTCCTACATTTTTGCAGTAGTTGCAAATTTTTGTACTATTTTGATTATTGTGATTGTTGGGTTGATATCTTTTAAAATTTTGATTTTGAGGATTAGAATTGGTTTGTTGGACGTGTCTGACATTTTGAGTGAAGTTATTAGGGATTTTATGAAAACTGTTTTTGCGATTTCGACAATTGAAAGATATATGACCGGGTTTGTTACAATAAGTGCAGAATCGTGCTGACATGGAATTTACTTGTTGATATTTTTGTATTTCTATTTTAGATTTTTGTTCTTGTTCTTCTTGAAGAGCGAAGGAGATAGCATCTTCTAATTTAGTAGGTCTTTGTGATTTTATTATTAACGCAATATTGGAATTGAGACCGGTTATGAATACATTGAGAGCTTCGTTTTTTAATAAATTTATACAAGCGTGACGTGCTTCGCGAGGAAGTGACTCGTCCAGTGTGTTTAATAGTTTCATATAGCAATTTTCGACTTTACTAGCAAATGACATAACGTTTTCGTTGGGTAGTTGTCTACATGAGTTTAATTCGAGTTGCCATTGACCTATAGTTCGCTTTTCTGAGTATGCATCCAATAGATGGGTTTTCAAAGTATTCCAGTCATCAAAACTTCTATTTCTAATTATTGTTCTAGCGTTATCAGTTAATTTAGTTTCTATTATGGCTAAAAGAATTGTTTTTAATTGAGGTTTAACAAGAGTCATGGCTTTAGTACAATTATCTATAAATTCATATAATTTACTTTTGTTTCCATAGAATTTAAAAAGCATTTTTTCAGCAATTTCTAAAGAAATATATATTTGTTCTGATTCTTGTGTATCTGGTGAACGATTTACATTGTCATTAGGCATTTTGATTTTGTTATTTTATATTTTTATATAGTATTAAATAAGATATGATATTGATATGGAAATATAAAATTTTGCACTTGAATACTTGGTGTAATTTCTTATTAAAATAGGGAATGGTAAGAGATTTAGAATAATTTGGGTATAGAACTCACAGTTGTATTTGGTATTGCATAATTTCTTCTGATGTTGCGTTCGATTAGAGTTATTGATTGTCTCGGTTGGGTTGGTGATGATGTCCGTTTTCTGTATCCTGGAGCCTGGTTCGTCGACTTCGGAGTTACGATTGTTGTTGCCTCGGAAGTTGATATACCATATGAATGTATCGGATCACACGCGTTGGAATATTCACGTGGAAGATTATAATAACAACGCGATTTAGCACATTCCGATTAAATTCGGGTTTGGTAAAAAACCCACACTTCTGACACCAATTATTTATGTAATGGTCTCGAGGATATTTGTAGAAACTCGGGTTTGTAGGATTAGAATGACTTGAAATAACTTAGAATTTGCACGATGTTGTATGGTAACTTATTTAATTCTTTATTTATCAACTTTAATAATTATGTATATTTATAGTTATTAGTGTGACGAGCAGACGTTCGTCGTTAGATAGAGACTGATAGAAACGGGGGCCCTTTGAGTACATTAATTATTGGTATATATATTATTCGGGTATTTGCGCTAGTAGTTAAATATATATTTATTTTACTTTTGGACAATAACAAGATATGCAATTTCATAGAATTATGAGTAATAATTCTATCGATGAACATTGAGAAGACAAATAATATGATTAGATAATAATTATACATGGGTACATTTGATGGGCACATTACACTAGTTTTAATAAATAAATACGAATACTCAATATACTTGACTATTGACTATAGAAATGTATAAATCTCCAAACGCTATATATTTACAATTAATATGCATAAATCTACTCTTAATATATGCGTAAATTCATCTCAATTTTAAGATACTGCATATTTAATTCTTGAATATAAATATTAAGCGTCTATATACAGTGTATTATTGCTAAATATGCTTTGTATAAGTGGTATATATACTGTATCTTCGTGGATTGACAGCCAAACACTTGACTTAATTTATTACTTCCGCTACCCTTAGAAAAACATCTGCATCGCATTATGCTACCCAAGCTATGATTTTAGCTTCATTCTTTGTTAGCAATTCAAACCAAAAACACATCGTTCTGATTATTTCTAATTACTGTATTTGTGTAACCTACATATTTCCAACTAAAAATGCAAACTACATATTTTATTACATATAAGCCAAAAACTGGAAGCAGTCCCAAATTATTATCTAAAGAAATCACATCAAGACGATAATAATGAAACCCCTATTAACGGTACCTAATATTATTTTTATGATGATAAGTTTGATTCACGAACATTTTTAAAATACATACATATTTAATTTTACAGATTTAATTTAAGACGAAACCGAAATAAATAAATTAATATCGTGTTTCGAAAATTCAATTGAGCCACCGGATAAGATTGAGGGCGCGTTTGAAAAGACCTTCCTGAAACGGCAAATATTATTGTAAAAGTTCGATTCACATGAATAGACAAAAAAAGTAGGTACTTGACAAAAGACGCAGGGTTCAAAAATGTTCGCGTTCAACGCTGAGACATGTTAACCTTATGGCGAGAATCGGCGGCTCAATTATTTTGAGACATTACAACTGTATTTGTTGATGAATCAATGAAAACAATCAGTATGTTAGAGGCAATAGAATAACATTTTTGCTATTGTATGTATGCAACGGCGAACATCTTTAATAAAGCTATATTTTCAAATTTAAAATGCATTTTATGTTAAATGTGTCTCAGCACATGCGCAATACGCTGCTTTTGTTCGGTTTAGTTGGATTTTTGCATTTTCTACAACGAAGTTTGCATTATAAATTTATTAGTACTCAATATCCAATTACAATAACAGTTACTAGACTTATATTTACTGTTAATATTCAAATATATTAACAACTACTTCCTGCATATTAATCACTAATACATGAGTAATATAATTCTAGATATATAGAATATTAAATCTAAGTCTGTGAAGACCAGTGATGAGAATGCAGTATTATTATTCGTTTATATATTATATTGCGTATGTTAATATATAATATATTAAGTAATTTTAATATATGGAGATATTAACCCTTAAAAACGTGCAAAGGTGTCTCTTTTTTTTAAGTATTTTTCATATTAGTAGTTAATACATTTATATTAACCACTGACATACATTTCTCTGTGTGGTATCAAGATAAATTAATTCCAAATTTACCACCGCGGAATGTAATTGTTATGGCCAATGCGTCATTACACTCGCGACAGAGTATTAAAGTGCCAAGTACTTGTAGTAAACAGTCAGAAATAATAAATTATTTATATGGACAGGATTTGAATTTTGAAGCAAGTCATACAAAGGCTCAATTATTGGAAGTGATGAAGACTAAAACGAAAATGAAGAAATATGTGTGTGATGTTATAGGTGAAAAGTCTTGGGCACACTATTTTACATTTTCCGCCATTTTATTATATATTTAATCCAATCGAATTAATATGGGGACAAATAAAAGAAAACATAAGAAAATATCTGCAGTGTCATGCATCGAACTTTCTTATCCGCATATGGGTTAAACCATATCGTAGTTACATAATTTTTCTAATTTATAATATTTGTTCTAACCTTTAGATTGCTTTTACACTAAATATATTTCTTAGAATAAATATTAAATGTCAAACTTCAAATTATTTAAATCTATTTTGTTAAACAATTGACAGGCGCAGATGATACGATTTATGTAAAAATATATATAATAAGCAGAAATTTATTTATAAGCTAGTACTCTTTTTGGGAAAAAAAATTCAAACAAAAGTTGTGCTAAATATAAATACCTTTAATTTTTGTTACATTATTTTTCTAATATATAATATTTGTTCTAACCTTTGGAACAGTTTTACGCTAAATATATTTCTTTGAATAAATATATAATGTCAAACTGTATTAATTAATTAATAAATGTAATTAAATTATATAATTTGAAGTTTGACATTTAATATTTTTTCCAAGAATTTAGTTGAAAATTGTGCAAAGGTTACTAAATTATAATAAATTAGTAAAATAATTTAAAAAAAATGATTTGATCTAATTCAAATTCCTCTAGGGAAGATTAGTACAAGACATTTAAGATATTTTATTAATAAATGATAACTACTAGTAGTAAAATATTAGCTTATGTGTAAGTCTTGCAGGCTGCGCCCTCCGACTGGAGAGTGAATAGTCAGTGCAGAGCGCGCAGGACTTATATTAATTGATTGAAAGGTGGGAGGTGGGCACTTTATGAAGCATAATTTGTATAATATTTAAAATATAACAATTGGATAAGTTTTATTATTTTATTCTATGTAGCAGATCAATACATTACTTAAACTAAAAAAAATAAATTAATTTTTCATGTTGTATATAAATAAATAGTTAACTTACTAATATCTCCGTACTTTTCGTTAGCTTATGGCCCCTACGGCCCCCGCGACCTCCGCGGCCCCCGCGGGCCTCATGGCCCCCGCGACCCTCATGGCCCCCGCGGCCCTCATGGCCCCCACGACCCCCACGGCTTCCGCGGCTCCCACGGCCGCCGCTGCTCCAACGGCTTCCATGGAACCCGCGGCCCCCGCGTGGGTTCCACCATCCTCCACCTAGCTCTCTTGGCAGCGGCTGCAGCTCCTGCTGCACAATTTCATTTTGGGGCAGCTCTTTCAGCACCCTTTCTTCTAACTGCGGCATGTCTTATTTTTTTTTAAATTAAATAATTCATCTTTAAAAAATTAATTAATTTTTCTTACTTTTTGTATTCAAATCTTCTAATTCCATGTTAATCACCTCCACTATATCCATTTCTGCGAATAAACATATTTTAATAAGTAAAATTTATGATAAATAAATTTTAAGTCCACTTACTTTCAGCCATAATTTTAGTTTGTTTATTTTTTCGTTTGTTTATTTATTCGTGAACAAAATTATAGTTGGCGGCGCTAGTAGCATTAATAAAAAATGTGTGTTCATTAAAAGTGTCATTGTCAAAATGTCATTGTTATTAACAAAGTATTTGTGAGTTAGCCGACGAATTTACTATGTAAGATATGATATGATATGGAAGGGAAATGTTATGACGTTATGTAGGTTCTCAACCCGTAATAATGAACAAGATTTATAAGCTAATAATTTTCTTATTAACTTATAT
Organism: Nebria brevicollis; assembly: GCA_944738965.1. Taxonomy (NCBI): domain Eukaryota; kingdom Metazoa; phylum Arthropoda; class Insecta; order Coleoptera; family Carabidae; genus Nebria; species Nebria brevicollis. The sequence continues at coordinate 71,429 of CALYJB010000015.1, read as the reverse complement.
TTTTTAAAAAAAGAAAAGAAACATTAAATCTTCTTCATGTTTTTCAATATAAATTACTTTGTTAAAGAATGGCGATAGTAATAGAAGTAGACCCAAATAATTTGATATTGATTGTCAAATACTTATTTAGTTAAAGTTGTGCAATATAATAATCTTCCACTTTAATTGCAATTATTTTAGGGGATATTGTAGAAAATTTAAATAATGACTAGGGTTAACACACTTACAGTTTGAACATTTCTCTTGTTGGAAATGCGCTTGAAGCATGTTTGATGGGTGCTATGAAATATAGTTATAAAGTCGGAGTGACTTGTTTCTTATATGTTTTAAGTTGTTATGTAACTATGTACAATTGTAGCAAGTTTTTTTTTTCATGTGTAATATTTTTGTCAATCTGTCTATTTATTAAAAAGACTAAGTTGTTTTACGCGAGCAGGATTCTTTTTTTATTTATTCCGGATTAACTTGGATTTCCAATAGGTTATGGGCCCAGGCACTAAATAGAAAAGGAATTTAATAAGTATCATTTACAAAGCTACGTGTAAGACGAAATGGCGCACGAAGGAATGAGATTAAATATACCAATGTTAAATGGTGGAAATTTTTTGTTCTGGAAAACAACTAAAAGCTGTATTGGTGCGTGATGAATTATGGGAAGTGATGACATCCCCTAAACCAGAAGAAGCAGATTCAGATTGGGATAAGAAAAATTATAAAGCAATGGCGTATATAACGCTGAGCGTTGAGGATGCTCAATTGATACACTTCGCACATTTCAATGAGGCGCGTGAAGCTTGGAGTGCATTAACGAAAAAGTACGAGCGATCGACGTTTGGCAGCTGACTGTATCTACGCCGGAAATTGTATGGCATACATTACAGCAGCGGTTCCATGAGCAGCCACATCGATGCGATAATGAACGTCGTGGGATTGCTGCGAGGATCAGGAAAGCCACTGGAAGATGAAGAAGTTGTCGCAATTTTATTGGTGAGTCTACCAGAATCATACTCAGGATTGGTCACTGCGCTCGAGGGCCGTGCCGAGGCAGATCTCACTATAGAATATGTCACTCGAAAAATTCTGGACGAGTACCAGAGAAGGAGCGAAGCTAAGAACGAGGCAAACAGTGAAAAACCAGAAGTGGCGCTACGTTCGATGACTGCAGGTAAAACTAACAGTAATCGCGGATTTAGAAATAATTTCAGAAAAATATATATGCAGAAAACGAATGACAAAAGGACAAAAGAGACACGTGAATGCTACCATTGCCATAAACCGGGGCATTTGAAAGCCGATTGCAGATGGTACATAGCGACCCAGGAACTACAGAAAAAGAACCTGGAGTCAGCAAAACCGACAGTTGCGGTAAAATCTAGTAGCAGTAGGTATGTGGCGTTTGGAGCACGAAATAAAAGGAATGCGATGAGTTCTGCAAAATAGTGCATCGATTCTGGAGCAACGAGCCATATGACAAACGACGTAAGTTTCTTTACTAATTTACGTAATATGAAAAGCACAGTAGAAATTGCAGACGGTTCCGTGTTGACTGCTACCGGAATTGGAGAGGGCTATATAAAATGCAAGGTAAAAGATGGAGTACAAAACGTGCAACTACAAGATGTCCTTTACGTTCCACGACTTGCCGACAATCTGATATCTGTTAAACGCATTGTTGAAAAAGGATACAAAATAGTTTTCAAGGACGACAAATGTAAGTTCTATCAAGACCAGCAAGTTATCGCAGAAGCAGAAATCGACGGGAATTTATTCAGGATAAAGACAGCAAACCCGAAGCAGACCGCGTACGCTGCAAAAGAAGAAGTATGCATTCACCAATGGCATCGTAGAATGGGTCACCGAGACGAGACGGCGATCAAGAATCTTATCAACAGGAAATACGCAACGGGAATACGAGTTTCACCATGCTCGCATCAGGTAACGTGTGAATGCTGCATAAAAGGAAAACTAACAGAATCGAAATTCTCCGAAAGTAAGCGAAGAGAGCAAAAGCCAATGAGACTCATCCACTCAGACTTGTGCGGACCGATGCAAACGCCGACGCCCAGCGGTAATAGATATTTTCTCACTCTAATCGACGATTTTTCAAGGTTCACGGTGGTGAGGTTGGTGAAGTCAAAGGATGAAGTCGCAGACGCAATAAAGGAATACCTTACAGCAATTTTGACAAGATTCGGCAGATATCCAATGGCGATGCGAACCGATAACGGCAGGGAATACATGTCTCGAGATCTGGAAAAATTTCTGCGGAAAAACGGAACTCAACATCAATACACCGTGGTGTATACGCCACAACCAAATGGAACAGCAGAACGCAAGAATAGGTATTTAGTGGAATCGGCGAAAAGCATGCTGCTTGACGCCGGGCTGGATAACCGCTTCTGGGGAGAAGCGATTTTAACCGCGACATATCTACAAAATAGATTGGTGAGTCGAAGCATTGATAAAACACAATTCGAATTATTTACAGGAGAAAAACCAGAACTTAGTCACATTCGGATATTCGGCTCGAGGGTTTTTTCACTAATCCCAAAACAAAAAAGGCAAAAATGGGATGATAAAGCTGAAGAAGGGGTTCTGGTGGGATACAGCGGCGAGGGGTATCGCATTTTGGATCAGACAACGGACAAAGTGCGAATCAGTAGATCGGTTAGAATAATAGAAGAGGATCCACTAAGAAAACAAGAAGAAAACGCAGTATCAAATACTGAATCACCGATAAATCATATCACAGTTGGGATGCTAGAAGACGAAGATGCAGAAGATATCAAAACTATATACGACGTAGAAGTGAAAAATGGGACTCTGCCGCATACGCCGCAGGAGTATGAAAGACGCGTATCAGCGCGGTCGAACAAGAATGTGCCACCGCTTCGATTTGATTACAAGGTGAGTACAAACTACTTTAAGGAACCCGAGACTTGGAACGAGATGACCAAATTGCCACCTCGAGAGCGGAAGTTGTGGTTGGCTGTTGCGGAGGCAGAGATGCAGTAACTCAACGATCACCAGGTGTGGGAACTGACGGAGTTACCACCGAGGAAACGGACAATATCCTGCAAGTGGGTATTTAAAGGAAAAATCGACGGCAACGGAAAAGTCTACACACATAAAGCGCGATTAGTAGCAAAAGGTTTTTCCCAAAAGTACGGGGAGGACTACGACGAAACGTTCGCGCCAGTGGTCAAACACGAGACGGTGCGAGCACTAGCAGCGCAGAAAAGGCTACACGTTCGTCATTTAGACGTCAAGAGTGCGTACCTCAACGGAGAACTTCAAGAGGAAATTTTTATGGAACAACCACAAGGTTACATAGAGCCAGAAACTAAAGACAAGGTATTGAAGTTGAAGAAAAGTATTTACGGCTTCAAACAAGCAGCGCGAGTTTGGAACAAAACGATAACACAAACACTTTCTCGGATCGGATTCAAACCTGCAAATGCCGACCCATGTCTTTATTCAAGAAAGGAAATCAACGGACACATTACGTATATTTTATTATACGTAGACGACTAGTTGGTAGTAGGAGAATCCACCGAAATAAGCCAACGAGTGGGCCAAGAACTGCAACAGCATTTTGAAATGAAGGACTTGGGAGAAGTTAGCCATTATCTAGGGATTCAGATAGAACGTGAATCAGATGGGTCATTTTTATTGAACCAAAAGGCCAAAATTTTAGAGTTATTAGAATGTTACAACTTATTGGAACCAAGACCAGCAGCGACGCCTATGGAACCAGGATTTCTAGCCAGATCAGTAGGAGAAGAGAGCAAGTTCGAAAATAACACGGATTATAGAAAAGCGATAGGGTCGCTGTTGTACATTGCCACAGTGTCTAGGCCGGACATAGCAGTCGCAGTGGGCCTGCTTTGTCGTCGAGTAGAGAAACCGACAAACTACGATTGGAAGGTTGTAAAAAGGGTGATGCGGTATCTGGCTTCTACAGTAGACAAGAAGCTAAAACTGACGTCAAAAAGGGACAACGAATTGAAGTGCTTTGTTGACGCAAATTGGGCAGGTGACATAGAAGACAGAAAATCAACCAGCGGCTATGTTTTTCTATTGGGAAATTCAGTCATCGCCTGGTCGAGCAGAAAGCAGACTGCAGTGGCTATGTCATCGACAGAAGCCGAATATCTAGCAGCATCGTTTGCAAGCAGAGAACTTTTGTGGCTTAGGCAGCTATTAAAAGACTTGAAAGGTAATATGGAGAAACCAACATCAATGTTCGAAGATAACCAAGGTTGCATACACTTAATCAAGAACGACAAGTGTGGAGCGAGAACCAAATATATAGACGTGAGTTTTCACCACATACGAGATCTATAGAATAAGGGAGTACTGGAGGTCCGATACTGTCCTACGGAGCAGATGTTAGTTGACGAAACCATTGGCTAAAGAAAAATTCAATTTCTTTATCGCACTTCTAGGTTTGCTGTAATACATACATACTCCAGCGAGAAGGGGTGTTGGAAATGCGCTTGAAGCATGTTTGAAGGGTGCTATGAAATATAGTTATAAAGTCGGAGTGACTTGTTTCTTATATGTTTTAAGTTATGTAATTATGTACAATTGTAGCAAGTTTTTTTTTTCATGTGTAATATTTTTGTCAATCTGTCTATTTATTAAAAAGACTAAGTTGTTTTACGCGAGCAGGATTCTTTTTTTATTTATTCCGGATTAACTTTTTTTTTATTTTATAATGAATATTATTAAACAATTATATTTTGTACATGTGTAAAATGTTTATTTGAAGTGTCACTGTCGATCCTGAGTGTTGGGTTTCTCGTTGCCTGCAAAACAGATGGTTGGAATGGATAAGCAATTACTTGTTAAAAGTGAACGAACACTGTAGTGATTTATCTATGCACGGTCCATTTTAAAATCATTATCGAGAAGAAATCATTGAAAGAGGCAATAATTAATACAAAATCCAATGTATAAGTATTATAATTAAGGATATAATTATTCTGAGAATTTAATTATTTAAAACATTTTATTAATAAAAGCTTTAATTTTTTGTTTGACAGATAGCTCAAAATGCCCTGTAATTTTTTCTGTATTATTTGATCTTTTTACAACCATAAATAGTAATTTGGATTATGTTTATGAAATAATCTGCTAGATATATGAATTGTCGATGTAGCAGTTTGAAATTATTTATAAAATAAAAAACTGGATAAATTTAAAAACAAATTAATTTACTTTATATTCTGGTTAAGAATAATTTAAAATGGTTAAATTTGATATTTAAAGAAAACTACCTTTTAATTTCTAATCGAACTTGTTTCTGGAATTTAAAATACCGTACCTCATTCACACATTCACAATAATTCTCTGATAATATATTTATATTATATATTTTAAATATTTTGTTTTACTTATTTAATTATTATTTATACTCAGCGGATTTACAGTGAGGTCGTGAACGCTGAGTTGATATTTAGGATAATATTTATTTACTAAGCTATTTATTTATATAAATATAGATATGTATATGTAAAGCTATTTATTTATTTATAAGATTATTCAATTCAATTCAATTCCAGCCCAAGACCGGTTACGAACTTAAAATCCAAGTTTGCCAAATCGTTGCATATATTAATTCAACAGTGATTTTGACTTTATCGACCAACAAATTGTATTTTATAAGTTAATGTATTGTAATACAAATATATATTTATTTTTAATTTTTAGTTATTTTGTTTAATTCATAAAGCGATTTGCAACGATTGACAAACTCGGATTTCAAGTTCTACCGATCTTGGATCCGAAATTGAAATGAATTGAACTGCATTGCTTCACGACTTTATTATTAAATCGTTTATGAACTAAACAATATTTATAGTCGGTCACTGTTGATATTTTCAAAGAGAAACATAATTTTGTTTAAAAACAAAAGTAGTTTTGGGAGTAGTTGTGTGAGTAGTTTTTATGAGTGGCTTATTAAATAATGTTAATTATTTGTAGCAACCTCTCACTTGTTTATATTTCTGCTTATCTTAAGATTTTGTTTTGAGCCCATTATTTCAGTAAATAAATTTCAATGAATTTTATATTTATAGATAAGATTTAAATTTAATCTGCTGGATTTGTTTATTGAATTTAGTGTTGGTATTACATATTTGACGTTATAGATTTTTTATTGGAAAGTGTGTCAATGTTTTCGTTGTTAAAATTTTAGCTGCATGCTTTCTCATTAATTTTATGTCGTATCTTTCTATTTTGGGATTTCTTCCTAAGCAAAGGGAAATTGCAAAAGCCATAGCGAATACACCACAATCGTAACCATTGGTTTGTCTTTGAACGTCATGAAATAAGTGATCTACACTGTCACCATAGAGTCTATTTAAATACAATACATGATCTGGGTGTAGTATTTTATGATTTAAACTATCATAAATGTTGTTGATATTGCCGTCATAGTATGTACAAATCCAATGGCCTATTTTACCTAGGCTACCACTAAATAAAATCTGCAGATGTGGTGTTCCTTTTGGTATTGGTTGAATACGTTCAGGAACTTGTGCATACCCTGTACTTTGGGGCCTTAAATTTGTGTGTGTTGCTACAATTCTGCCGAATAGATCAATGTGCAAGTCTTCTAAAAATCTTTCTGGATTAAGAACTATATTTATATCTGATTGAATTAATCTATCTGGTATAAAATTGGGACTATCTAATTGCACAATCGGAGTAAATTTAATATCATTTTCTTTATTATTTTGACTTGAATTGAAAGATTTTACCTCTAACATTAAATCATTCTTAAATACATCGTGATACTTTGTTTCGATTACTTGATTATCTTCAGTATTTTTATTACTTGACTGTACTTTAATATCTATAACTTTATTGCTATTTGTTAAATCATTTAAAACTGTTTTTAAATTGGCAACGTTGCTTATATCAAAATTATTTATTATTGCAACTATTGGTTTATGATACGAGAAATACGTTTCGTAAACAGCCGATTGAATTTTATTTGACGTTGAAAATATTATGTCAATTTGTGTGTTATTATCAGTTGTGACTATGTTTACAGGCAAGGCAGTAATAAGATTGCATTTTCCAAAAGTTTTGTTTAAAAATGAATTATTGTTGTTGCATCTCATATCAAAATTAAAGTCTCCCATCACTACTAGTTCGTTATCGATAATAGATGTCTTGTTGATAATTTCCTGAAAACTTTTATCAAACATAGCATGTGATGTTGATGGTGATTTAAATCCAGTAATGATACAATACTTTTCAATTTGAAAACTAATGAATTCGACGTGACATGGAGAATTACTATTTTGTTTTACGTCAAGTACATGTTTTATATTTTCTACTACAATTTTTCCAATAGCTAAACTATTTAGAGCCTGAATAAAATCTATTTCATCTTTTTGCCTCATTATTTCTGTTAACTCATAAAAACTAAACTCATCCCACAATGGATTGGTGTGGAAATATATATCCATTTCATTAGTTTTTGTTACTTTATAAATTGCAGAGTCCATAACTGGAGGTAATTGATTCAAATCTCCTACAATGATTACAGATATTCCGCCAAATGATTCATTAACTCCCATAATTTGTCTTAATCTTGTATCAACTCTACTAAAAAGTGTACTCCCTACCATAGAAATTTCAACGATAATTAGTAATTTTACATTAATTAATTTTTCTCGAATACAATTTGCTAAATCTGTTGATAATTCTGGCATATTACCACTGAACTGAGATACGGGTAGTGCGAATGCGGTATGTAATGTTACACCATTAATTAAAAATGCCGCTTTTCCTGATGGAGCGCACAATAATACTACTAACTTATCTTTATTTGCACCAGGTATATTGTCGAAATAATTTGTTACTAACTGATACAAACAATTAATTACGGTACTCTTTCCGACACCGGCAGAACCACTTAAAAATATTCGTATAGGCGTATTTTTGATTTTGAAACTATTCAAAATATGCATGACAAATTCACGTTGCGCTGAATTTAAATTAAACATTAATTTTAGCAATTCTACATCTGACACTCTAGTTGGACTCGTAAATCTATTTACTAGTTTATCTTTTGGAAGTGCTTTGCCGTCCTGTTCTAAAATATCTATTTGTTGTTCTCGCGATAATTGATCGGCATTAAAATCGTCTACCTCTTCTCTATATCTTTATTTTCATTCTGCGCATCAACTAAAGCTTCATCTAAAATCTCATCTGCAAAAAGTGAATATTGTTTTCTATTTTCCTCAATTATTCCAATATTAATATTGTAAATGTTTTCACAATTTACGCTTTCAACTTCATTTAATTCATTTCGCCATGGCAAAAACAATATCTGTTCTCTAAAATAATTCACTAGATCCTGCACTAATTTGTATCGCCTGTATCTGATAATTGCAACTTTTTGCCTAGTTTTATATTCAAAACCTAAATTATCCTCATTTTCGATCAAATTGCTATTCGGTCTTTTATTATATTTTGCTGCAAAATCTGCTAAACAAATATTTTCTTGTTTTACTGGTCTCATACTGTATTTTGTCATTATATCTAGCATATAAATTTCTGTAGAGTTTTCATTTAAATTTCGCAAATCTATATTTGATTTTAACATTAACGCGCGTTCATTTATGGGACTAGTATTACTAAATATTGTTTGCCTACTACTTTTAGATAATGGTAAAGATAATACATGATCAGATGCTTCTTGAGCTGACATTAAGTTACTGTTTAAAAATACATTTGTAATTTTTCTAAATTTATCCTTAATACCATCATGTCCATTATGTATATCTGATGCTGCATCTCTCAACAATTTTGATAAACCAGCATCAACTTTGCTAATATAATTTATTATATAAGAGGCTAAACCGTATTCTTCAAATATAAATTGCATGTCTATATTCGATTCAAACAGATGTAATATATTTTTATTGTAACCATTGAGCACTGTTTCTAAACTGCTACGTTTTCAAAATAATTGAGTTCGTTTTAATGAAGATCTTAGAGCAGAAATGTATTGCTGTTCTGTTAAATTTAATTGGAGTAATATATCTTCAAAACTAATATATTCTTGTTTTTTAGACAAGAAAGTCATATATGTCCTAATATTAACCAAATTTGTCTTTGCATTCTCATCCTTATCACTCAATGGTTCTAAAATCATAGTTCTAGGCATAACTGGTATTGGAAAGTTAAATCTACATTTAGTTTTGTTCTTTTTCCCCTTATAACATGTGTGATTATGTTTATGTTTTTGCACCATCATGAACGGATCATTTTCATCATACGTACAAGTAATAAATCTATCTATAAATTGAATACATTGGTCTACACTGTCCGGCTTAGAACTATCATAAACAGGTGCATCTTTAAGCCATAGAAAAATATGTTCATGTGGTGAACCTCTCATTTGGAAATCAACTCTATCGTAACTATCTATCACTAAGTATTCCTCAAATAGGCTACCTGCTTGCTTCAAATACCTCATAAATTTATTAACTTTATATTCAAAATATCGAGCACATGTTACTGGATCATTTTCAATCAACTCTGTTTCTTCGTTATCACTAAAATTTACAGCTTCTTCTAACGAGATAGTTTTATGTCTATTTAATTTAACTAGTGTTTTAATAAGGTTGGGCCAAATTTTTTCCCCTACCGATAGAGTTAAAAATATTGTTGGTTTCCCTAGTTGTCTAATCATTGCCATTAATTCTTTTTTCCGAGACTCCCAATAAGATGGCGAAGAACGAATCTGTTTCAATATATTATAGCCTTCGTCAAATTTAGCTAAATTATTTACGAAATCTATATTTAACGCATTAGCAGCTGAAACTCCGTCAGTTCTTTTAGATTTCCGCAAACACATGTTTAAACTACCTATGCATGATTTTTCTAATTTCTTTTTCGCCATAAACAAAATTCTACTAGGGATACAAGATCTGCGATCTTGACGTCTACTTTCAGATTTTGACCGGTCATGATATGTTATATTTTTTGGAGTATTCATTTTATGACCACCGAAAATTTTAGGGAAACATAATTCATCTAAATCCTCAACTAGATGCCATGCTACAGGTGTTTTGCCCTGACCTGGTGCCATTATTTTAACATTATTAACTATTTCATTATTTCGGTCTACAACTAGCACTTCATCATCAAATTCAACTTCATCTACATCCTGATCGGCACCTACTATATCGTCGTCTATTTTAATTTCATCTACATCAAATGGCTCCTTAAAATATTCATCGAGGGAATTTTGAGAATTGGAATTTATGTTTTTTTCTACATCAGTCTGATCTATAACAAAATCTAAATTTTCGTCGTACCTGCTTTCGTAATCGTGAAAATATTTTTGGTCAATTTTTATGTCATATTTTTGATAAAGCGGGGTATCTAACAAATGTTTTAATGCATCACAAACTACTGCTGGCCTTATAGTTTCAAACATATAATTTGATGAGTGAAGCATGTGTCTTTTTAATTTAATTTGAATTGTTGGCATATTATCAAAACTCCTTGGCAACACCTGTAGCATATCAATTATTTCAACTGGTATGTTTACTACACTACCTTTCATTCCTAACTGAGCATTTAACATGTATGATTTTAATGGACGAAGTTGCATAAAATTTATATATGGAGCTACTATTCTCTCTTCAAGAGACGACAGTATTTTTACACATTCTGGAATTTCTGCGAATTTAAGACCATTACTAACAGCTAATTTTGGAACTTTGCCTTTAATTACGTAATTTTTACAAGTTTTGCAAATATAATTTGAATTTAAATTGAAAATTTTACTGAAAGTCATCAGAGAAAGCCTGTTTAATTTTTTCAAATTTAAAAGTGTTTACAGAATGAATGAAAAATAATCCCTCGCAACAACAGCATATTAATTCAGGCATTAATGAACGATCTTTTAGAAATTGCAATTTCAACCCTGCATCAATTGAATCTTGTCTAGCTAAATTATTCTGTAAGTTTTCCCTAAATCTGCATAAATCTGTATCGCGTTTAATCTGTTTTTGTATTTTATTACTCCTTTTATCATTCTCTTTATACTCTTTATTATCTCTATTAGAAAGTAAGAGGAATATACCTCTTACTTTCTTGATTTTTCATACGCTCCTTATCAACATATTCTTCGTTCATTCTCAGTTTTTTCATATTCTCTACGTTTCTTATTCTTTCTTTCTCTTTATATTCATCATTTATGCGCAATTGTTTCATATGCTCAATGTTACTTATTCTTTCTTTCTCTTTATATTCATCATTTATGCGCAATTGCTTCATATGCTCAATGTTACTTATTCTTTCTTTCTCTTTATATTCCTCGGTCATTCGTTGCTGTTTCATATTCTCTACGTATCTTATTCTTTCTTTCTCTTTATATTCGTCATTCATTCTTAATTTTTTCATATTCACTGTGTTATTTATTATTTCTTTATTTCTATACTCATCATCAACTCGCATCCTTTTCATGTTTTCATTATTACATTCTCTTTCATTCTCTTTGTAACCCTCATTCATTCTTAATTTTCTTTTGTTTTTTTTATTTACTTCTTTTTCTTTCTCTTTATATTCATCAATCATTCGCAATTTTTGCATATTTTCTATATTACTCATCCTTTCTTTCTCTTTATATTCGTTATTCATTCTTAATTTTTGCATATTTTCTATATTACACATCCTTTCTTTCTCTTTATATTCGTTATTCATTCTTCATTTTTGCATATGTTCTATATTACACATCCTTTCTTTCTCTTTATATTCGTTATTCATTCTTAATTTTTGCATATTTTCTATATTACACATCCTTTCTTTCTCTTTATATTCGTTATTCATTCTTAATTTTTGCATATTTTCTATATTACTCATCCTTTCTTTCTCTTTATATTCCTTATTCAGCCTTAATTTTTGCATATTTTCTATATTTTTCAACCTTGCTGTCTCTTTATATTCATCATTCATTCGTAACTTTTTCATATTTTCCCTGGCACTTTTTTTCTTAGCACTATATGATATCTTTTTCCCCATTTTATTTTATTTAACGATACAAAACAAAAATCAATCTAAAGAATAATTATACAATTTAAATGAAATTAGATATTAATTAATAATTATTTCTATGAAATAAAACGTAATTTACTAACGCAACGTTGAATAAAATAATTAACTTAAAAGAATATGTGTATTTGCAATTTAACTGTATTTAATCTAGGTATTTTAAAAGTAAATCATTAATTAGTACTAGAAAATATTTTTAATTCGGCTTACCCACTCAATTTTTTACCTCAAAACGCAAATCGATTTTTAGTGTTTTTTACTAAAACAGTAATAATTTAACACATTTTAATTCTATTATAAGATAAAAGTGTTTAATATATTACCTTATATATAAATTGCTTTATAGTGAATTGTAATTGATTGCTCAATTAACAACTACTGTAAGAAAATTTACAATGGAATATTTGTTTATGTTTATTAACTTTTGTTTCACTATGCCAACTTGTGTAGCAGATACAAAACGTCAAATTTATTTTTCTGCTAAACAATTGCAACTACACAGGCTATATGATACATAAAAGTCGAATAAGTTTCACTAGCTATTTCTTTGTAACGGGTACCTTTTATGAAACAAATATTCTCATAAAAGTTATGCGAAATATTAATATCTTTAATTTTTAAAGTAACAATTTTTCTGTAAGTGCGACCATTTTTGGGTAGTTGGAGAAACCAAAAAAGATGACTAGAGTAAACAGGCGTTTCCGGTATGTATATGGTTTTCAAAAATAGGAGGTTTTCGTGCCAGGCACATGCAAATCTTAAATTTAATATTTCATAATTTTCACTTTAGCCGTTTGGGCTGTAGAGCGCTCACACACACACAGCACAGACACACACACACACATACACATACACATACACATACACATACACATACACATACACATACACATACACATACACATACACATACACATACACATACACATACACATACACATACACATACACATACACATACACATACACATACACATACACATACACATACACATACACATACACATACACATACACATACACATACACATACACATACACATACACATACACATACACATACACATACACATACACATACACATACACATACACATACACATACACATACACATACACATACACATACACATACACATACACATACACATACACATACACATACACATACACATACACATACACATACACATACACATACACATACACATACACATACACATACACATACACATACACATACACATACACATACACATACACATACACATACACATACACATACACATACACATACACATACACATACACATACACATACACATACACATACACATACACATACACATACACATACACATACACATACACATACACATACACATACACATACACATACACATACACATACACATACACATACACATACACATACACATACACATACACATACACATACACATACACATACACATACACATACACATACACATACACATACACATACACATACACATACACATACACATACACATACACATACACATACACATACACATACACATACACATACACATACACATACACATACACATACACATACACATACACATACACATACACATACACATACACATACACATACACATACACATACACATACACATACACATACACATACACATACACATACACATACACATACACATACACATACACATACACATACACATACACATACACATACACATACACATACACATACACATACACATACACATACACATACACATACACATACACATACACATACACATACACATACACATACACATACACATA